>CAEMYA010000193.1:3320840-3380110 GCA_903131615.1 Diplodus sargus | reverse complement strand
ATGCACACACACACACACACACACACACACACACACACACACACACACAGACACACAGACACACACGCACTAACATACACAAATGCATACTGTAATCATGCACACACATCTCATCCACACATCGCACCCCTCTCCCCACACACACCCACTATTACTTACTCATTCATGCACACACAGAGAAGCTGCCTATGCTCTCAGTTTCTCCCTGTGTCTCCAGGGAGAGGGTAATTGCTGCGGAAGCCAAGCTACTGAGCGCCAGCCGTCTGTTTGGTTGATAGGGATCAGTGGGCAAAAAAGTGTAGTCTACACAGTCCAACACACAACTCTTTACACAACTCGAGAGCACAAAAGCTCTACCTTTCTCTACTCTGATTCTGTCTGTTCTCTGTAACTGTTATTACCTGTGTTAAGCAAGATCCCCATTGACTTACTGGCTACATATGCTGGCCTGGCAAGTTTGACTCGTCGCGGCAGCCCAGCGTTGCAGGGATTGGTATTTCAAGATGGTAGAAGGTGTGTCTTTAACCAATGACACGCTTGTCCCGCTCTATCGAAGAATCACTGCTAATCAAGGGGCTCCGCTAATTCAATTACAAACATGTTTCATCTCCTGCAACTTTTTCACAGTAAAAGTCCCCTGTTATTTAGTCAGCATTATCATCATTATGCAGCATTACAGGAAACATGTTTTCAGCAGTAGTACTGGTGGAAAAACGGCATTAGTTGAAGTTCAGTTACTGATGTTGACTCTTTAAACCCATAATTGGATTGAAATAGATGACTGTCTAAAGCTAACTTTGGCCAATGTACAAACTGTACAGTTGTAAGCTGTAAGATAGCTAGCAATGATGCACCAACCATGTATGTGGTGGAGCTGTTTCTGTGTTTGTGTTCAGCTCAGCCTCTGACTGATCTCTGAACTGAACAACGACTGTCCTTCCTTTGACAGCACGGACACTTTTGCGCTTCACTTGACATTGACTTTCTATGTATGTATGTATTTTGTATGTACTTCCTGCTCTGTGTAAACCCACAGTAAGAATCTGAAATTTAGTTGGCCCATTCAATGTCACCAGTGAACTTGAATCAGCATGATCAAACAGATGTAATTCTATGAGGCAAAGTGTTTATAAATCAAGTCAGTGAATTAACATGAATATTAACCAATCATATAAGCAACAGGTAAAATTAGCTGTAAAGGATAACAACTGTCAAGCATTCGCGATGGGTCCATATCAGAGCTTGCACTGTGCATGGAAATTTGCTGATGTCAAACTTTTAAAACAATGCAAGTTGTTCAATTACTGTGGTTTCATATATGAATGAAGCAAACTGCCTCTTAAGGCTACAGAGGAAATAAAAATGATTTGATTCTTTCTATGGCTGTGTATATTTAAGTAGCAACTGTTACATATATAGACTAGACTTAACTAATCCCCACACTGCCAGAATAATCTTTCAAGCTTTTGCAATTAGACTAGAACATTTCATGGTTCTCAGTGGATAGAACCTGTTGATGTTTCTGATCCCTGATTATCCGATTAGTGACAGCAGTAGGTCAAAGTTAGTACATACAATACAGTGAAATGTTGCAGCATCTACCAGATAGATTTGCACAAATCTTTGTACAGATATTCATGTTTCCCATGAATGAGTACTAATGCCTTTGATATTTGCTGGTCCAAAGCGACTTACATTAAGTACATTTGTCAACAGCTATTGGACAGATTGACATCTAATTTGGTTCAAACTGTCATTCCCTGTAGGATTATCTATAATAACTTTGATGATTGCCCTAAGCATAATCAACGCATTTGTTTATGACCAAATACCTGCAGAACTAATGACTTTCCCATAACCCTAAGCTGTACTTTTTGTTGGCAAATGTTAGCATGCTAATAGGCTAAGTTTGCCATTGCTAAGTTTAACATTAACCTGTTTGCAGGCTTCCTGACTGATCAATATTGTTTAAGAAAGCAATAAAGTTCCACACTGTCTGTGCAACCAATGACCCACTTTTGTTTGATTGTTTGTTTTACACATAAACAAGTAATTAATTAACTGGGTCTTGATTAATGTCTCAGGCCAAGTGTGACAAATTTAGCTCAGAGTATCTGGAGAGTAAAGATAGCAAAGAGTGAAACTGAGAAATATGAAACCAAAGGTAGGAATAATTACCAAAAGAAAGTCCAAGACAGAGAGAGAAAGAGCTCAATCATGAAACTTCCACCTCCGATACTAGAGTGAAACTAGTGACTCAACCCCAGAGCACCTTGAGAATTTAGTCATACAGCAAGCTTGGGTATTCTAGGGAGTTTTGTGAATGTGGTCAGGAGGTAACCAAGAGGTATTTTCCATTGTATTATATATATATATATATTTTTTGGGGGGGGCAAAAGCAGCCTTCCTTTTTATGGAATAAAAATGTAAAGATATTACATTCGCAAAATTTGGCATGGGACAGTAAGTCTATTTGAGCATTAACCATGGAACAAGGTGGGTTTACAGTTTACAGTTCTGCAAAGCTGTTAATGTTGTGAATGTTTCTGTGGATCTTTTTTAAATAATCTTGTAAAATGATAGACCGGGAAACCTGTCATTCATGTAAACATCTATCTTTAATCCTTTAAGCCAATACTGTTTTCGGGCCACTTGTGGGCAGCAGAACAAGTTCCTAACACATTCTCAAGGTGAACACTCATTTTCAAGGTGAAACATGAGCCAAAACAGCTAGACAGAGGTCTGGCTGCACCAATTGTCATTCTGGTATAGGGGGAAAACACTCCAGCCTGTTTACTTTTCTTTAAACCAATCCCAGTTGTCTTGGGTGGTGGGCCTTGGCTTTATAATGGCTAAATATCAAATAGTAATAAGCAACAGCTGCTAGCTTGTTAAGGTCTTTACCATTAGTGAACAGGTTAGGGTTATAGTAACTTGTCATTTATAGCATTTGGTTGCTAGCTTGGAGGGTGTTGTTCTTTCAGGAAGAGAGGGGAATTTTAAAAACAGTAACCCTTGTGTTGGGCTTTATTCCACCAGTCTACATCCAGTGATTCAGACTTGTGAATAGTTTTGCGATTTTACAAACCCCTCTGACATAGAGACATATTAGCATCTTGGATCAACTGACTGACAGCTCGCTGATGTTCTCACCTCCCTCTTTAACCTTTCCCTCAGCTACAGCACCGTTCCCTCCTGCTTCAAGACCACAACCATCGTCCCCCTTCCCAAGAAGAGCCCACCCACCTGCCTGAATGATTACAGACCAGTAGCACTCACTCCAATGATCATGAAGTGTTTTGAGATAGTGTTGCTGGCCAGCATTCAGAGCAGCATAGCGGACACCCTGGACTCCTTCAGGCCCCAGTCTGTCAGGATTGGTAATAGGACTTCAGCCAGCATAATTATTACAAATATTGGTACTCCACAGGGATGCGTTTTAGGCCTACACCCTGTTCACCTATGTGTTGCCTCCCACAAGGACAATATCATTCTAAAGTTGCATATTACACCGCAGTGATAGGATGCATCACTTGCAGCGACGAAGCGGCCTACAGGAGGGAGGTGGCCAGTCTGGTGTCATGGTGTGAAGGCAACAACCTCACCCTCAACATGGACAAGGCGAAGGGGATACAAGACATGAGGAAGAAGAGGAGACCTGATTGGCCACTGTACATCTGGGAGCTTGAAGTAGAGAGGTGAGCAGTTTTAAATATCCGGGTGTCCACATCAGTGAGGACCTCACTCAGTCACTCAACCCCACACAGCTGGTTAAGAGGGCCCAAGAGGCTGAGGAAGTTTGGCATGTCGCTTGAGATCCTCAGCAACTCTCAACAGCATCTTGACCAACTGTATCACAGTGTGGTACGGCAGCACTACTGCTATGGACCGCAAATGCCTCCATCCTCAAGGACCCCACCCACCCCCACCATGGACTGTTCACACTACTACCCTCAGGCCGGAGGTGCAGAAGTGTTAAATCCAATACCAACCAGACTAAAGAACTCTTTCTTTCCCACTGCGATCAGACTCCTAAACAGCAGATAGGAGTATACAATCACATCCATCCCATATAACTGCCCCGACTGTTTACATTGTCAAATTGCACACGCATGTTGTTGTTGCTTTTTTCTTTAATTTTTACACTCTGCCTTTTAAAATTGCTTTATATTGTATGTTTTTGTTGTATATATTTATTTTTACATTGTTGGCATTCTGTTGGCAGTAAAGGAAGTTCAAATGAATTTCATTGTACAGGGAAAGATGTTTCCTTACTGTGCATATTACATTAAACATTTTGAATCTTGAGTCTTTGAATCTGATGAATATGGCCCCTGACACACTGGACCGACAGCTAGCCATCGACTATCTGTCCCCCTAGTTGTTGCGGTGTGTCCCACACTGTTGGCCCTCGTCCATCCTTCTTGGTGGCATTTGACCAAGCACAATGAACCGGCAGTGGAACCAGTCAGCGAGATAAATGTCTCTGATTGGTTGTTCAACTATGCAAATCAGTACATGAAAGGAGAAATGGAAAGAGAAAGGATATCTCTTTGAGCCTATTGGTTTAGTATTCATGATTTCACCCATTTAGTGCAGCCTCTATTCACGGTCTCTTTTTGGCTAACTTTTTATCAGACATAGTCTTAATAAGAAGTGGCTATTTTAGCATTGGATGGTGCGAAAATGGTGGACAAATGCTACATTACCAGAACAACACTTAGATATGTTAATCCGCAGCCCCGAGTCTTCTGGTTTTCCTGTTTGAGTGACAGATGCGTACTACCACCACCTTATGGTATGAAGACTTATTTATTTTCTGCTTTTAGCTCTTCTTTGTTGTCCAGCAGCTTCTGTGGGAAATATTTAGGACTTCAGTTGTAGACCAAGTTGCTAACTTGAACTGTCTGCCATTTCGCGCTGGGCGGCTCATGCTTTCGAACGAGCAGTGAGTTCATCTGAGCTTTTTAACAAAGAGGTTGAGGTCGTGTGCTAAAAGAAGCTAATATACTCTGTAGAGCTGAGATAAAAACCCTGATCAGGTAATAATTCTCTGTTTAAAAATGGAGCAGCCATTTGTAAAATTGCCACCTGGACACACATTAGAAAAGTTGAGAGTTCTTGTTCAGAAACAAAAAAGGCAATGATTTTGTGTTTCAATCAGTCTGAGGTTTACTCCTGCAACTGAAACACCCAAAAAGAGTATTACTGGTACATATTATGAATAGAGTGTTATATACTAATACTGATATAGTATACGCAGTTATTAAAACTATACACATATCCTTACTTTTTGACTTATCTGACTATCCTGTTCATTTTGACCTGTGAGTGATACTCTGAAGTACTTTTTCTCTTTTATGTGGTTGTAATGCTCCTCAGTCACTTTAGAGAATATTTATTTTTTCATCCACACTACCTTGCAGTAACATAGTGTAAACTGTCATCCTCGGTGCAGCATCTGGGTGGTTTGAGAGGGCGCGGCATAAACAACGTTTTAGAGGGATTCAGGTTGATTTGATTCCCTCCACGCTGGGATGACTGCTGCACAAGGGTGGACAGTGTGTTTTGAGTTTTGAAGCCAAATTGAAGAGATGGTTTGGCGAAGCCGCACTAACAACAGAGCAACAGGGAGACACTAACATTTATGCAGAGAAACCACACACAAGGATGCACATGTACTGGGTTACATGGTTACATAACATGAACAAGCCACATACACAAATCCACAAGAATATGTATGGATTGGTGTACATTTACAACACAGGAAAGGAGAGATGCCAACACTTGGAAGGGGGGACATTAATGCAAATGCACACACACAGATGGTGGTAGCAGGGCAGACCCCCTAGTCTGTCCACATATGGCTGCAATTGACCGGTAGGGTGGGTGGATAAATGGCAGCCGACCAACCGGTGGTATAATTATCTGACCAGCCTCTTTGTGAAGCCTTAAATAGCAGTCTTGTTTGCACTAAAAATAAACTGTCGTTTCAGCCTGCCGACATTTGACCCCTGACACCTGACCCCGGGCCAGAGAGGACAGAGGTCTGCCATCTTGGACTTGGCGCTAAAAATAGCAGATGGTTCTCTATTCACCCTTGAACCTGAATCAAAAAGAAAGGAGTTTTGCTTTTCCTTTCTTTTTTTCTTCTGAAGCCAAAATAGAGTAACCCACTATTTCAAGAATGTGTCACCTCCTCTTAGACATTAACTGAAAAGACAATGCTAAAAAAAAGTTCTTTTTAGCTCTTAAAGTGGATTACTTCGCACCCACGAAAATAATCTCTGGTTGTGTATGTTTTTGTGGCAGCTGGTTTGTATTACAAACAGCCAGCTGGGGTGGTGTTGCAGTGGATTGCCAGATTTTACTGTCCCAAGAGAACATGTTGCGAACATGCTGGGCAGTGCTGACAGGCTGGTGTAGGTATGGCAGACTGTACCCACACAAGCACTGGGCTTGGACGCAAGAAACGCGGCTGCCCTTTCGGACGCTTAGCCTGTCTGCTCTCTCTAGTCCAGAGACATTCAAGCAGGTAAGAGTGGCTTCAGAGGAGGAGTGTTAACTCAATAATACTGCTGTTGTTCGGATCATCTGCCCCCTCTTGTGGTTGCCAGTTTGTTCAGTAGCTTACGTTGGATATACCAGATAACGCTGCTAACGTTGCTAATGTTAGCTGGCAATGATATCATCTGTAACGCTAGCGAGCTATGGGGCAGTATACTGTGCTGTACAGTAGAACTCAGTATTCTTACTTTTTTCCCCAAAAACTGGTTACTAGCATGGCCATTGATTGCTGATCAAACACAGACACCATGTGATGGCAACTCTGTGGAACAACACGTCCAACAGTCCCAATGGACTACCCTCTAGAGGAGCCGCCACTGTTCTTTCTCAAACAAACAGTTTCACTGGTTGTCTCAATGAAAACACCTGTAGTTGCTGGAAGTTTCTCACCAGACTCTGATTGGTTCCAACCACTGTGGGTCAGCCACATAGCTTAAAAGCCTGGCAAGATGGATTCTGGTGATCACATGATCTTCTAAATCTTTGCAAGGTGAGCAAATACCACCTTGTTTGAAAATCAGCAACATTTCCCATTTAGTGTTTAAGGCTTAACGTTTTTAAACCATTTGGAATACACTCCTAAATTTGTGTTAAAAACCAGAGCAAGTTGTACTCGTTTTTTTTCTCTTTCTACTCTCTCTTTCTGTCTCTGAATAGCAATTCACCACCTGTTCACCCTCAAAGTCCCCTCCTCCCCCAAGACATACTCACTCACACACACTCTCTCTCACACACACACACACACACACACACACACACACACACAGAAACAGAAAAGAGTTAATGACCATGACCTGTGATTATGATAGCCTGTGGCGTTCACCTGCAGCTCCGCTCCAGACACACTCAAAAGCAGCGGCTGCAGAGAGCGAGTACACCCCTGACCTCTGCAATAACACACCAGGCCAGATGTGGTGGCAAAACTCATTCTCATCCATGCACACACAAATACGATGCATTGAATGGAGGTACTTATGTTTTTTAATTTTTTTTTAATTTTATTTTTGCCATTTTCCAAATGGTGTTTCAGTTTGTATGGAAATCTATACAAAATCGCCTGAACATTTTTCACGCAGCATTTTTAAAATTAGACGGATATTTGATCAGCATCAACTAAGACAAGTAAAATGATCAAATGCTGATGGGTTTTTTTGCATTGGTGTTTCTAAGCACAGCACTGACAGGAGAAACACTGAGTTGCAACACAAAAAAATGTTAAGTTTCAGCAGTGGTTTTGAAAACTTTTGCACTGCCGATTTGTATGAGCATTTGATTGAAATTATGTCTCTGTCCACTTGGAGGTGCAAATATATGCCTTCCATGAGCTCTGTTTAGGTCTTTAGGAAAAAATATCTGTAACTTGAGCAGCTACATTTCCCACTACGTCGACCAACTGTGTTGGGTTCTGGTTAAGCAGTGTACAATATATTTAACCTTCTTCTTTTTTTTTTTACTTAGAACAGCTGTCTACAAGGTCATTATGAGAAATGCCTTTACCATTAAAGTCATTTGATTTATTGTTGCTATAAAGATCATTTTTTTTTATCTTTGATTGTTAACAAATCGACTGCTACCAGTGCAGTCAATCATTATGTGATGAACTTAAGTAAATACTTCCCTCCTTTTTGGAATCATGATTATCATAAACTCATAGATTTTAATAAAATGTACTGTACACTTATTTCCTTTATTGAGACTTTGTATAGCACAATGGATGTAATAGCAACATGGTATGTGCACCAGTGCAGCAGAAGGAGGACCATTCTGTGCGTGAATTGTTCCAGCTAGGTCATGGATAAGTGTACTGTATGTAGAGCATATTTACTAGCATATCGTCTGGGTATTAAACAAAACACCCTTTTTCCTATATATCGTTTTTGGCATGTGTTTCGTCGGTTTGATTTTCCTTGAGGAAACTGTTACACAGAATGTAAAGCAGCCCAGACACTGGAGAAGGGAGTGTGGGGTAAATACTCTTTCAACAACGTCACATTTGATCATATATGACATGGCAATTGCTCTTTACAAAATCGCCGACCGGGCAAAGAGTTCATTACACTACCGCAACTCTGTTCTTAGGTTAAACATTTCTCGTCTTTGCTCCTCAAAGCCTCCTTGTATTTCACATAACCACATGTACACCCATATGCAATTTATATCCAAGAATCAATAACTTCTCCTTAGAGGATGAAAAGTATATATATCAGTATATAACATTATTTAACTTTACGATTAACAATTTTTTTAACAACTTTTCACTGTTGTTATGCTTTTAGGGAGAAGGCTAAACATTTCTTGTTTACAAAAAAGAGATCAATATCCACTACCGCACTTCCAACCATATCAAGCAGTACTCAAAATCCTGCAAAGTCCTATTAGTGTTTTGACACCTTCTCGCTGATGTAATCCAATAAACTAAGCATTGGTTGATATCATGCAGTATACATACCAACATACCACCTGCTTTAGAGGAGAAAAGAGCTTTCTAGATATTTATTGGGCGCAGTTTAATCTGCTTAATCTAAAATTTGTATTTATCTGACCAGTCATCTCCCTGGGAAAAATAACCATGACGTTGAAAGCAGCTTATAAAGACTAATATTTACACATTTTGTTTGATGGCAACCTCTAGTGGCAGTCGTAATTATTGTGGCAACAAAGGAGGAAGTCAGATGCAAAAGTATAACCAAAGAATCACAGCAGTTTCATGGTGAAGTGTAAAAGAAAAAGTAAATGGTAAGTTATTTTACCTTAGTAACATGGTTACGTGGAATCATAACTGAAGTAATTCCAAAATAAGAGCTGTATCGTAGGCAGCTGGACTTGTTTCAGTTTTGTTGATAAGTAGCACTACAGGCTAGATGAAAAATATTTGCATTTTTATTTTGGGGTGAACTGTCCCAGCTTCAGAAAGCTGATTGCATGGCTGTTAACTGTTACTGCACTGACAATTATAATAAGCAGACACACAAACACTGCTATGTCTCTTTTTTCTTCTCAGATTTCCTCCCACGCTTTCATACTAGTTCCTTCCTCTTCCGCCTTATCCAAAACTATATCTACCCTCACCACCTGCAAACCACGCTCAGACATCTAACGGACTGATATCCTGAACAAGCTGTAGATTTTTTTCTTCTTTTTTTTTGTTTTCCATCATCATCATTCAGTGGGTCACCTCGTGGATCCAATTCCACGCAGTGTGCAGAAAATCGTGTTGAAAAGCCTCAGGTTTGAGACACAAATCTAACACTAAAGGACAGATGTCAACACACATACACACACACAGACAGAGGAAGCTGGAAAACTAAAGGAAGCTATGGTGACAAACCATTTCCCCTGTTCAGCAATTACCAACAATTCAACTCTGCACTGAGGCTCATTACATCCAGGCCTGGAATGACATTTGGAAACGGTTGAGGGGGGCCCATCGAGCGCTGCACTTTGTTGTTGTTATTATTATTGTCTGTGCTGAGAGCAGCCATTAGCACACACTCCGGTCCTCCCTCTGCCTTTCACCACCAGCACTTGTTAAAGAAGCTGATCAAACTGTCAGATGTTTGAATCAATTGTATTTGCTGTTTTCACTGGGGATATTACAGCCCTGCAGAAAACTGATAATATGTTTTGTAATAGCAAAGAAATGGCAAATGACAGGTCAGGAAAAAACATATATACACAGTATGTTAATACATTTGGAAGGAACTCACGAGGCATAATTAGAGATAAATTGTATTTCTTAAATAATATTGCCCTGTGTGAGATTAACCCACAATTTATCCGTGTGTTCATGTAATTTCTCTTTGTTTTCCCCCAACAGTTTGCAAATGATTTAACCCCCATATTTTTCATAATACCTCATAATTAATGACGAAAGAATGAATTACAAAAAACATAGCTACAGGATACAGTATAGAATCATAAATCCAAAGTGAACCCAAAATATACAAATATATCTGTTACAAAAAGTTTTGTCCTGTTTTCTCTTGAAGAAAGTCCTTTCTTACTGATCATTATTGAAATACATTTTTTTTTTAAAGAAATCTACTGACTTTCTTCTTTCTAAAAATAAAAATATGAAAAGACAAGTGATCTGTGATGTTTGGTACGAAGCTAAATAACGAGCATAATTTTAAAGTGAAAAACATTTTAGAGCCTTTTGTAAAGCAAAACTCAAGTAAAAGTCAAGCACAGTTGCGGTCAGGTAAATTAGTATTAGCTTTAGAAATAGGCAGGTTTAACAATAGCCTTGAAACTGTAATGGTATTTAAGCAAGACTGAGGACCGTCAATTTAATGTTTCATTGCTTGGTGTATGCTGGTTTAAGGAATACAGTTTTCAATAAAAGTTCCTGGTAACACTTTATAATAATAATCATAATTAATAAATTGTACATTGTAATTCATAAGACTTTAGCTAATAGTTATTTAACTGTTAACAAACAACAAGATGCTTTATAAACCATTAACCATTTATTAAGAAATTGTAAAGCTTTATAAACATCAGTTGTAACTTATAAGCATTAGTTGCAAACTTACAAATATCAATTAAGTGGGGTGCAATAAAGCATACTTAAACCATTTGTCGGGCAGACAGTGCATGTGGGAGACAGTAGGTATACAGCAACACACAACACACCAAACACGCAGTACCAAACGTCCACACTCGGGTCAGTTCAGCGAGGCCCGTTTTTTAAGGCAGTTATAACTGAGGGGATCAGACTCAAAGTGAGCCCTTCTGCACCTTAGTGCTCTGTAGTGGGCTTTATCTAAATCAGATTGAGTGTAAAGAATTGCAGGCAGGTGTTCCATCTCATCAAGCAATCAATGTTTTCCTGAAACAAAACTAAATTAATTTGATTCTGAGCAGTGATAGAAGACATATTCAGATTCCACACTGAAATGAAGTACAGCTACTTTTTCTACAGGAGGTGATTGATGGAGAGGGAAGAGAAAAGGCTTTATTGTATAAATCTGACATTTTTCTGTAATCTTTGCTTTCTTCTAAAGTATTGAATCAAGCGAACAGAAGGTCATCATATGTTTTCAAAGGCTACAATAACAATTCATTTTCTTTTAAAAAAAAAAATCTATTTCATTCATATTTAGCTTCTAAAAAAATGCCCCCCAAGATGTTTTCCTAAAACCCAAAGTGACAACAAATTGACAACTAGCCTGCTTTACCCTAAACTCCAGAATTTTAAGATATGATGATGGAATAAGACAAATCCATCAAACTGAAAAATTGGAATTAAAAAAAAAAGTTTGGCATTTTAATTGATCATTTATTAAAATTGACTATTAGAATTCTGTTTATTGACTAATTGATTCAGCTCTGAATGTACAATCTTTGTTTGAAAAGCAACCAGTGACTACAGCCGTCAAATATACAGTGGATTCAAATGTTTCCCTCTGAAACCTAGGAGTATAAAGCAGCATGGAATGGAAAAACTCAATTACAACTACCTTAATATTAGACTTGAGTGCAATAGTAGAGTAAGGGTTAGCCTGTCCTTAGTTAGCCCTAACATCTACTCAGTTGTTTTATATTGTGTCTTCCTCTTTCTGTAGTGTGAACTCACTAAAGGACACGCAGCTGCAGACATCTATCTGTAGTATAGTCGGGGTACAAACACTCTGGCACTGACTACTAATGACTTTTCCAACTGTTGAACTGTTGCCTCTGTTGGTGATAATTGATTTGTGTGGACAGCCTCTTGTTGGCTCTGATGTGCAGATCACAAAAGACATGTTGTTTTTTCAGATAGGCTAAAAACCTAGGATTGGGTTAACTATTTGTTTGCAACCATCACACACGTACACACTCTTACCATCCTCCACTTCTGTTTGCGCACCAAATTTCATATTATATATTTGAGATATGCATATGCGGTAATATGTACATATATCTGTATTCATATGGATAGACGGGCACTATGAAACACTATAGTAAAACAGTCAGTGTTTCAAGTGGTGGTGCTGCACTGTAAATACAGAGTATGCCTTAAACCAATCATTGAATCTTTACTCTTCCTGAAACAGGCAGCAAGTGAATGCACTGACTAGAGAACTTGTTCTCAGTCGTGACAGTGCTGGCTAGTAACGTTTTCACTGTGAGAGTCTTTTGTCGTCATGGTAAAATGTGTACCTGGTTAAACCTTTTGTTACAGGAACCAATACTGAAACTGTTTAAAATATTTGTGTTCAGGTGTTCATATGTCTGTTCGTCTGTCCATGGACAGACTTTGTCACAACAATAATAATGCCACAACTGTTTCAGATATAGTCACAAGTATTACATGTGCGTGTTTAAGATTAAAATGAACATTGTGGACCAACCCATGAGTAATGACTACAGAGTCAGAGCGTGATCATGTTGATGGGTGTTGCAGCTGGTGTGCAAGACAGTCAGATATTTTTTTGACAAAAACTGCTGATTCCAAAACATTTCCGTCCATCTGTATAACGTCAGCCTATTTTACTTTCACCTTATTGTTTTTAATTCAAAAATATTTTAAAAAGCACACTGTGACAGAATTGAGCTTAATTAATGATTCTAGTTTGACTGAGATCAAGATCTCCTCGGCAAGACTAAAGGGCCCCTCCAGCTGAGCCTTTAAAGTTTAATGGGAGCTGGAGTTAGGTGCTTAAATGTTTAAATTTGTTAAAATAAAAATAAACCTCTGGATTCCAGATGTGATGTCATGACTTCACCTCTTTAGTGGACTCATGAAATGAGAGATGGCTAAAGCTAACTAGACCCATTCATTTTTGTAGTGCACAATGGCAATGAGGGCCCTATTTAGACTTTAGCTTTAGTATCTATAGCACATGGGGTAAAGCGCAAGGCATTAGTGCGTTTTGGGCACATATCATAAAGGAGCTGTATTTAGACTCTTTTTTTTGGGTGGAACCTAATTTAAATCAATCCGAGTGTTGTCTCCCATTCCCTTTAAGAGCCAGGTGTGCCAGGACCTGGAACATATTTAACAGTGGTACTCGTCTTTGCTGAGGGACATGTGTGAGGTCTTCGGCTGCTGCCCCCTCTGCCCCACCATTTCGCAATAATCACCTCAACTCCCATCAACAACTCTTAAGAATCGTTCCTGGTAAATAACGACATTATGCATATCATCTAAATTAACATGTGCATTTACGCTGGCAGAACAGCTTATAAACTTCACTTCAACTTCATTTAAAACTCCGGACGCGCCGCTAGGATCATTTATTGTTTCATGTTAATTTATGTTCTCTGTTCTTCTACACACTGAAGCAGCTGTCCTGATAAATCCTAAGATCCTATCCTTATTTAAGAAGCTAAAAAGCTGAATTCCGAGAGTTTATAACTACAGCTTTAGTTTTGCTGATTAAATGTGCCATGATATTTGTTGACATTACTGTGTGCATGGAAATGTTTAGAATAACTGAACGCCCCCTCTCAAATCATACAATTCAGAGCTGCACAGTCTGAACCTGCCTGTGTAGGCACTTGTTACTGTTACTGTTAATGCGTCCTGTAAATAGCAGCAAACAGACTGCACCTTTGACTTCAGACCAGCTTTTTGTTGGTCTATGGCGCTGTCACTGTCTGCTGCCTCAAGATAGGAATCAGCCACCAGTGTCCCTGACCACACCTCACTTTAAGACCAACACGCCCAGGGGCACACAGATGGGCACAAGTACATTTGTGCTGTTCACACAACGTAGGTACCGGGCTGTGTCGGTCTGAAACTAGCAATGACACTTGCACTGCGCAAGAGGCAGCTGAGGAAATAGATCAGATTCACATGGCGGCCATTTTCTTCTGACATTACACTCAGGGTGGGAAGATCAAATGTTGTACTACTTCATTCTATCGCAACTCATGTAAACGTCAAGCCAATCTGAGAAATTGTTGTTATTTCATCGCTTCCTGATTGATCAGCAACTGAAAACATGATGGGTTGTAATAATTTTAGGGACATCGGGCCATATTTCAAGATAAAACAAATATTTAATTACCCATTTGCAAACGTTAGACATTTACATTAGCATTCAACCACTTCATAGCAAACATGGCATGATAGTGTGCCACTATACGAAAGGCTTACATTTATTGTATGTGCTGTCTGGATGTAATTAAACGTTGATGTTAACTAGGGAGAGGTTGAGTGCTAACGTAAGCTAATTATTATAAGGGTTTAAGGTAGCTTCCTACCTTCAGCATGACATCAGAGGAAAATTGCTGCCGTGTGAATACGATCTCTGCTATTGAAATAACCTGAGAGAAAATTCAAATTCAGGGGGATCAGTGCTAATGTCCGCACGCTAGGTTAGCTATCTTCCACTTTCTGATTTTAAGCTAGATAACCTAGCTTGCTAGCTTGCACCTTCCAAGTGACTTGCGATCTCAACAGCACAGGGGGCATACGTCTTCCCAAAGGTTAAATGTTATAAAGTGGCAGATTACTTAAAATACTAAAGAAATACATTAACCAACACTATGTGTGCTTGTTGAATAAGGGGAATAATAGTCGGCAGCCCACCATGGAACTTGACAGCATGTGTCCTAATATCGCCAGCTTTTAGATGTTAGTCAGCTGCTGCCATAGAAACACTCACCCACTGGCCTGGAGCTTAGACACCCTTTGTACAAAAATGGTATGATCCTCTATACAGTAAAAATAAAACAAACACCCCAGCAGTATAACTACAGCTTGCGTGTATCCGTGTGAAGAACATGTGTGAAGAACATTAAAACTCTCTACCAAAGAAAACTCATTTAGTGAAAACTGCTGACATTATGTTCTTTTGATCATTAGGAGTAACAGGATTGCTGTGTCTGGGATGCTGCTGATGAGAATTTGGAAAAACAAATAAGGTCATGTGGCAGCAGAGTCCTCCATGTCTCAAAACCTGGGCAGATATAACCCCCTGCATGGCCAGATTCCACCAGAGGTAAGTGAGAAAATATGTTTTTGTCATTTGGGTGAACCCACCCTTTATAGGACAGACAAACTCAGCATAACCTCAGGAGGGAGGTAGAGGCTTCCAGGTCTCACAGCCTCTTTTATGGGAGGAAAAGTGTCAAAATTTCCCCCAAGCTCTTTCCACTGCCGACACTCTGCAACATAGCAACCACAGACACACACTCACAAAAGCACACACACGGACACACACACACGCCTGTTAGAGCTTCTCGATAATTATACTAAAGACACTGAAAGAAATCAACAACAGTTGTTTGTGAAGACAATGAGGAGAGCAAGGCAGAGGTAGGAACATGTGAGCGTGCCAATGTGTGTGTGTGTGTGTGTGTGTGTGTGTGTGTGTGTGTGTGTGTGTGTGTGTGTGTGTGTGTGTGCATGTTGAGGAATGGTAGAGAGTCAGAAGCTTTGGCTAGGAATGTAGACCATTATTTACATCATGGTAGTATACATAACAGCTTATCTCTGCTCATTCTGTGAGATTATAAATCAATTCAATTTGTTGTTTGATTGTTGGTGAAATTTGATATTTAAATCACTGAAGAATCCCTGCGTATCCTGACAGCCACAAACAACCACCAAGTCCCAGTCAGTCAGGGGCCGGTGACCTGGGGCCTTATCCAGCACAAGGATTTCATTTTGTTGACCCTGAGATGAGAAAGACTCATTGGTTAGATCATGGTGGACCTTCATTGAGGATGGTTACATCACAGCAAGGGTCATGAGCCAGGATTCCCACTCAGCTAGGTGCAACAGGTGTGTTCAATATAGACGTTTTTAAATCTGCCAGCAGCACGCAGTTGACCCATATCTGTTTCTGATGGCTCCTGGTCTCATCCTCTATCACTCTTTTGTTCTTCTTCCCAACTCCAGCATACCATTTTATTTTTCTCCATCACATCTCTGCTCATTTCTCTGTTCCTCTCCTGACAACTCTCGCTTCCTACATCTCTTTTGGTTCGGTATTTTTGTCTCTTTATGTCCCTCCTCTCAGCCGCAAATTGGAACCCTGCAGTGTCCTTTTGCATCTGAATGATAAATGATGAATCATATTAGTATTAGGGTGGTAAGTGTAATTGGTAACAGCATGCATTCTCGTCTACTGTCTTTACAAAATACAAAATATAAAATGGTTCACTTATAAAACGGTGTCAACAAAGCAACACTTAAGAAGTAACTTTGGTATTTTTTTTAACTGGTTTCTATTTTCTAATGTTCTTTTGTGTCTAAAGGGACT
The DNA here is from genome assembly GCA_903131615.1 of Diplodus sargus. Classification (NCBI taxonomy): domain Eukaryota; kingdom Metazoa; phylum Chordata; class Actinopteri; order Spariformes; family Sparidae; genus Diplodus; species Diplodus sargus. The sequence continues at coordinate 3,363,344 of CAEMYA010000193.1, read as the reverse complement.
AACGGAACACACACCTATCTTTTTGCATCGTTCCAGTATTGAGCTAGACTGTATTTATTTTCCATTTATTTTTATTTACGGACTCTCAAATCAGCATTTATTAATGTGCAGTAAACAGAGGAGAGGTCTGCCTTTTGTGAGTCAAATAAGTGACGTTCATTACACAAAGTCACAAGTTTCACCACGTCGCACCTCATTTTATTATCAGTGACAAACAAACCAGCTCCATCATGTATGAGTCAATATCCAGATGTGTTTAGAAGCTGCAGCTGGAGCATTCTTCTGATAGCTGAGGCTTTATGTCAGTGATGTGAAAAACAACCTCAACGAACCCTCCATTAATCAGCTGATCCCATTCAGACTGACAGTGACCTGACACATGACCCTGTTTTGGGACTACTCTTCAGACCAGAGGAACCTTTTCTTCTTCTGAGAACTTAATTCAAGAACTAAATTTTTATCATTTTCGTACAGCAAAAACTGCAAACAGTTCCGAGAACTCCGTTTTGAGGAACCGTTTTAGCTCCAACCTCAGACCAGGTACTCCTCCAGCGCCAGTGGAACTTTGAGTGAGTGAGTGTACTTTGCCATTTCACCAGTCGCCATTTTAAAAACCCTCTCAGCTCTGGAAACAACAGACAACACAGAAAACAAACAAAAGACATCAACATAAAAGCCCTCAAATGTGTATATGGTTCCTGGGGAACTCCCCAGTGGACAATCTCAGGGAGTCCCCAGAACGGTCTAGTTTGAAAAACGCCTACAGGTTAGTAAATTACTGCTCTATATTAGAGGTGAAAAACCAGAACTGTTTTTAAAAAGCACCTCATCATCTCACCATGGTGTGGTTTATTGTCCTCCAGTAGAGTACAGCACAGAGGGAGACAGTCCACACACACACACACACACACAAACACAAACGCTCACGGAGCTGTAGGCAGCAGAATCAGCGTGCCACATCAGGAGTGTACTCTCAGATCTGATCTCAGCTCTGCAATGTAGTTCTGGTCTGCTGACTTTATGGCAAGGGGGGGACATGTCTGTGTATGTGTGTATGTTCCATCTGGGTGGTCAGCCAATACATTAACCAGCGAAGAGTGCAGATATAAACAGAAACCAGCTAATGAGGCACAGTGGCCATGAACCTGATGTTTATTGTTATAGTTACACATCAAAAAATCATGTAGCTGTGGAATCATATATCATTTAGTTTTGTTTTTGTTGTCTGCAACCCAAACGTTATGGGTTTTCACTGCCTGGAAAAGAACTGAAAAAATGATTTTCCTCTCCTGTAACTTTACACTCAAAACTGCTTTATCATTATAAGGCTGGTGCCGTGGTCACGGGCCCACTCAGGATTTACTGTCCATGCGTCTGCCTGAGCTTCTGTATGTCCTGTGATAGCTCAGGAGAACTGTGAGGGAATTTCATCACATTTGGCACAAGTATCCATTTGGAATTAAGGATGAACTGATGAGATTTACAGGTCAAAGGTTACTGTGACCTCACAAAACACATAGTTGGCCATAACACAAGAATGAATCCGCTTTGACACTAAATATCACAATGTTTTTTGGTATTGATTCAATGCCATAACTCGGGAACAGAAGGGGAGATTGTGACTGAATTCCATACTTGTTCAGAAACGGAAATTGGTGATGCTCATCTTTGCTGTCTACCTTGAAACTGTAGTGATTGTAGCGATCATCGGGTTGAACATGTGTGTGAAGTATCCAAGTTTTTTGAATTTGTTGTTTTCCAGTAAGCAGGAGGTGTGAAGCAAGGACGTAAAGGGCAACTTAGCAGAGGCATACAACCGTGATGCGGCGACTCTGGTTTGCAATGACCTGTTTTTTTTTTTTTAATTACAGTAAAACACTGTAAGACTTGCCAGGGAATCATCACACATTTAGGAGTATTCCCTATAAAAGTAATCCAGTGATAGTTGTCTGCACATCCATAGTTATATGGCATACTGAGATGGTGAATTTGGCACTCGTTACTTTTACTGGCACCAGTTTACCAAAATATAAACAGAGGTGAGTAAAAACTAGGCTCAAGTGACTGATAACCCTTGGATGGCTGTGGAAAATTCACACACGACTGCCTTTTGCAATGTCACTTGTCACATTGCTTTGAGCGGCATTACAGCAGCATCTTAAATCCTGAATCCTGATCTGCACAGTTAGATATCGCTAAATGTAAGTGATGGTACTTTTACAGCTGTTGTGCATTTTTATTTTGATGCATTTATTGTATCTGATGAAAGGCTAATATCTGTCTTTCTGAAACTCTAATTCCCCAAACTGCAAACGGATCTGGTTGATGTGTGGAATGACTGACATTTATTTCCCACACCCAGTTTGACTGTGACATCGAGGGAATGAGAGAGAAGTTCAAGAAAGGGAGAGCAAAGGGGAGCCTGACTGAGTAGGGGAAGGCAGATAAAGGAAATCCTCTCTTTCACTGTCTTTCTCTCTTTCTCTCTCTCTCTCTCTCTCACTCTCGCTCTCTCTCATTCCCTGCATAAATTGTTGAATTAAGAGATTAGCGAAAAAGGGCTGAGATTACCGGAGAGACACTGAGGATTTAGCTGCTCAAACATGACCATTAACCAAACGCAGGATTTTTCCTAGCATCACACAGCCAGAAATGGAGAAGCTTTCCAGCCCTGCTGCAATACTGGAAAAAGGAAATCTTGAAATAATTTATTTTAATGGGATTTTTTACCAAGACAAATTTGAAGAAGCGACTCTCCCAACATCCCTAGTATTGCAAGTTACCTGCTACGACTAACCTTGTTTTCTTGTTTGACTGAGTATAGATTCACACCCACAAAGCCTGATTGAAATAAGCCGAAGAATGTTTTGAAAAAAGAAATGTAGTTTTATGTCTTTTACTGTTCTTTATCATCACCATTGTATTTAAAAATATTCATATTCTTAGTTGCTGTTATTTTCTTTTATTGCTCTGTATAATTTAAAGGCGGCTGACAAAAGATAGTTAATATTAATTAGTAGGTGTAATAAGCTATGACTTCGGGCTTCACCTTTTGGGTCCTGATTTGTTTATTTGTTTTTGTTTGTTTGTTTGTTTGTCTGACTTGTTTTTCTGTAGTTAGGATGTACCAGTGTATTTGCCTTTTTATAAGTTGGAAAATGACCGAAATAAACTCAACTAAAGCAATAACCTTTTTCTTAGATGTCATCAAATTTGACTTAAAACTGACTTTAGACTGACCACAACTTAACAAGATTTCTGTTGTCATGCCGATATTCACTTTTCCAGCATCTTACGCATTCAATCTGAAACTAGCACACACTGTGCCTTTTTTGTAAGCAAGCTTGTGTCTCCATGAAGAAACCCAATATTTTGCCATAAGTCGTTTTCACAGAACGACCAGCCTTTACCATCTAAGCATACCCAATGTTATAAAGTACAGTAAAGTAAGTAATAGAGCAAATGACAAACATATTACATAAGATAAATCCAGTATTTTTGAGTCTCATTCCCAACTAGTCAAAAACTGATTCTTTGCGGTGGCAACTGTCCCAACCCACCATCCCAGAAGCATCAGTATTTAACCAGATGGGAAACCCAAAGTGTCAGTACTTGAAGAGTTGGGATTAAGACTCAAAAACAACTTTTCTTACAAATAGGACTTTTCTAAAAAGTTGCTCGATCACTGGCTATCCTGAATGCTTGTCAGCAGGCAGGCTGAGTCTTGTCTCCTCTGTCTCTCCACCCTTTAGTCTGATTTGAAAGGTGACTGCTTTCATAAATGTTCTTATGGACAAACTGCAACACGTACACACACACGCATGCACACTTGCAAAATCTTGATTAACAAGTAAATTAGTTATTGAACTCAACAAGACCTGATTTTTTTTTCCGATTGCTTCACTATGACCATATTTCTGACTCCTGGTACTACGACATGATGACTCTCGTAACCATTAAACAACAAAAAGCATCATCAGTTAACCCTGTATTATAAAAAAGAAATGCACATTTATATGGTACTAATTTGCAACAAAATTGACTGGATTATGTATTTTACCAAGGATATATGAGGAAACATGGTTAATTAACATATCTGCAACATTGCAAAATGTTAATGATGAGCAAATGGAAATGGATTGATATGTTTGACACAAACAGTGCTTAGTTAGGATTAGAGGAAAAGACACAACGTCAAGTCGAGGTGACTTCAAGTTTAGTTTAGTATCATTTATTGAGTACCACTGTTTTCCCATACCTCAACCAATGACAATGGTTCAACCCAAACTGAAATATATCAACCAGTATTGGACAGATTGCCATGAAAATTGACACAAACATTGCAAGCTAGATGTATACGTTGTAATCTTTTATTCACATATTGCCAAGAAGTAAAAGTATCATTCATTTTAACCACAGACAGCATTGCATCACTCACAGTTGGAGCACTTGTACAACTTGGATCTGTATGAAGCACTCCCAGTTAAATCACTACAAAAGATTAACAGCTGAGAAAGAAATCAACATTTTTTTTAGAAAAACTTGCTCTCACTGCAGTCAATGCATTTGACTTGTCCCCTATGCTAATATGATGGACAAAGATAAACTTGTGTGCAGACCATAAACCTATAAGATCCTTACATCTACAGAGGAGTCCCATGTTTGTGTGTGAGGAACACTGAGGATATTGTGAAACACTCAGTATGTAATTTCTGCTGCTGGAGGTCTGTCTATCAAAACAAAGAGACGTAAGTACGGTGTGATCATGGGAGTTGTTGTCTTCATTGTTAAACAACCATCACTTTTTTCTTAGTCACATTCTCCAACTTCCTTCATCTATTTTCCAGACTCTCCCCTAGAAGTTATATTGACATGTGTTGGGAATCGATAAAGATAATTTATTATTAATTGAAATATTATTATTAATTAATACAATTGTTATAGTTAATTAATGAAAAAGTAGGTAACTATGATTACTATCATTAATGAACACGGGGCACCACCCTGAAATCAGGGATCAATAATCAAATGATATACCTTTAGTCTCAAAGCCTGAAATTAGTCAAATTGTCAATATTATGAAAATATCAATAACTAGAACTGCAAGCCGTTATGAACGGAGACCAAGCCCCCCTACGCGACTCGGACCCCGCGCACCGCAGAGCCCATGGAAGTTGGCCCCAAAGGATGACGGGCTTGGGGCACAAGTGAGGACACAGGCCAACGTCTGAGCAGTGGCATTCGCTGTAATTGGAAGTGAGAAGTGCAAAAGGCTGAATGTGTGCCGATTTGGATTTGTTGCACTAAATCACGCCCACTTTGACCAATCGTTACTTAACTATATGGCTGGCCTCAGGAGTGACCCCACATCAGTACTGGCATTTATATCCATTATAGTGGCACCTATATATGATGGTGAAAGCATTTAGTTTGACCAAAAAATATGAAACAGTATGCGTTTTTTAGCTAGCAAAAAAGATTGTTTGGTTATAACTAGCAGATTGTGATGTGCATGAAATGTGCAGCAGAAGTGGGCGTGTCCTACGTCAGAAAACCCAGCTCTATTCAGGGAACATATGGATATAAGGTTTGCGAATGTGTTATTTAAAATGTGAAAGTTACAGGCAAAAACGCGATTGCATCCATTATAGCGCCATCTAGTGGAGTACATGGAGTACACACAATTTTTGGTATGGAAGAACTGTGTCCTATTCTATCTGTACCATATACATTTTAAAGCTCTCAGCATAATAGTTTGGCTGAAATTAATGTTTGTTGTTTATCTTGTAATAAGCCACGCCCACATTGACCAGTCATGACCACCTTCAAGATATGGCCTCAGGATTGGCCCTACATCATGCCGACCAAATTTCGTAAAAATCAGTGTAGCCGTTCAAGAGATATAAACTTCCCATATTTTTAGCGCCCCCTAGTGGCCATCGGCTCATCCCTTCCCAGTGTCATGGCAACCAAGGATCTCAAATTTGGTGTTAATAGCATTTAGTTTGACTGAGCTATCAAACAGTTTACATTTTTATAGCTAGCTACAGAAAGTTGTTTGTTAATAATTTGCACATTTTTTGAGCAAAATTCTATTGATAACCTTAGATCAGGTCCAGCTGAAGAGTGCATGTGCCAAGTTTCACGCAGATCGGACAAAATCTCAAAGAGGAGTTTCCACAAAGTAGGTTTTCCAGTTTTTGCGATTTTGTGAAAAATCTTTTTGGGCAGAAGTGGGCGTGGCCATTGCAAAGTGATTCAGCTCCATCCAGGGAATCTTGGGATTTTTGAATGTGCGACATATGGTGTGGGATTTATAGGCAAAACCACATTGGCCTAGGTTATAGCGCCCCCTGCAGGGTTACACCCCGCCTTTCCGAAACCCCGCTGTTCCCAACATAGACTTCAATTCATTGTATTAGCGGGGTTTCCCTTTTTTTCAAAGACCCCGCTATTCCAAAAAGGCTATTGGGGAAACCCCTCCATTACGAAACCCCCCCCACTCCGAACTAACCCTAACCTTAACCCACTTCAGAACTTTGAGAGTGTGGCTGGAAGTGGACATCAGCACCACGAATAGCGGTGTTTAATTTCGGAACAGCGGTGTTTTGGGGGGAGCGTCGGAACAGCGGTGTTTCGGAGTGGGGGTGTTTCGGAATGGAGGGGTTTCGCAATGGAGGGTTGTCGGAATGGGTGGCTGTCCCCCCCCTGCAGGTGGATATATGTAGTTTTTTGTGTCTGAGGTATGTGCAGGTGTCTGGACCAACCCTCCAAATTGCACCGCCCTCCCTTGCACGAGAACATGAATCCAAAGGTGATGATTCAGATTACACTGGATCATATACCTGGAATTCAAAAATGGCGACAGTGAATATATCGACCAAGGGTGCGCGAGGTTTGAACAAAGACGGCGGTTACGTTGTCTTTGGTCTCGTGTGCAGTTTGGTCACAAGAGAGGTGAATTCAGAGGGATTGCCCACAGTTCCAAAAAGGTAGCTGTGCTACCGCAAGGAGTCAGCCTCTGAAGTCAATAACTGGGGGAATATACTAGGCACATGTGTCTTATGTTAAAGTGGTGTTTTTAACTATAAGTTTCCAACTGATCACTCATGAGATTATTTGTATCTCGGTGTGTGCGTGCGTGTGTGTGTGTGTGTTAGGGCATTGAAGAATACTGCATTTTAGTATTCGTCGAATACTTCCCAAATGTCGACTAGTAGTCAAATATAGACTAATACTCAAGTGTTATAAGATAACACAGCGGTCATCTCTCCCTCAAACAGTGGCTGGCAAACGAATCGAGGTTTGTTTATCGCCCACTGATCAAGCAGGAATATGATGTACTGTGGTCACACACGGTGGCAAGACTACAGGCTGGATTAGCCTTAATGAGCTCCTAGCGAGCGTAATAACACAGTTAGCATGCAGTACAGTCAACCATAAGTAGGACTTGGCGGTCCCTTCACACAAAACAATAAGTACAACAAAAGCACACTATATTATATCTGTTTCTGCCCAATCAGTAGCCTCTTACTTGGGTCGCTCGTGGCGATTGGCGTGTATCCCTCTGACTCGGAACTCCAACTCGTAATGGGGCGAGCGCAGGGTCAGCTTTAGCGCTCTAAAAGCTGATGGCGGGCCGTGTATGTCGACTCGATGGAAGGACCGGACCTCAGGGGTTTCGTCTCCTTCTGAAGATAATCTCTTCCTTCTGCAGGCGGTGAGGAAACGACTGGGCTTGTGCAGCGTTCCTCTATGGATCCAAAACAATAACGACAAATACTCGAACAAAAATGAAAGTAAAACAAAAAAACAGTCTCTGTCTCGTCCAGCAGGGAGGGTACTGAAGTTTAGCTCAAACAAAGTGAAAAACATTTCTCAAAGTTGCACCCTTATGGCAGCAGCTGCATGAAACCAGAATCTCTGTCCACAACTTAGCTACCTGGAAATGCGACGTGATTTGGGCTCGCCTGACCTTTAAATTGGGAGTGACGTCATTGTGATCCTGGCGGAGCTTCCAGGCTCACAGCACAGCACAGTCACAATAGGGACCGTGTGAAAGTTTGGGGGCAGCTCGTAAATCTGAGTAACAGTTTTTCACACCTTTTGGGCTTTTGGCCCTGTTCCTTGGTTCTGCAGCTCCTCATGTCGATAAGGCCCTAGTAGTTTAGGCTTTTGAATTCTCCCACAGGCCTTCCCTTTGTTTGAGGCCATGAGGGAGGCCCAGGACTTGGAAATAAATAAATACAACACAATGTTACATTAATTAGAGCTGTATTGGATGATTACTGCGAAATAAGGTGAAGACATTTGTTGTCTCCAGAGGATGAATTGTATTAACTTTGATCCTCTGGTGCCATCATCATCTGGTCAACATTTAGGCCATGCTAGTCGCCTTTGCTAATACACTAAATCAGTGGTGATCAATAGGCGGCCACCGGGCCACATCTGGCTCTCTGGCTGCCTATTTGTGGCCCCCGAACTATTATTCCTTCCCCATGTGTTTTGGTTGAGTCAGCACGTGTATACCGGGGCACTCACTGCTGTGAGCACAATCTTTAACTTTAACTTTCGTTTTTGGAGCAGTTCGCATATTAACATTTTGCCAGCTGTAGGAGCCTAAATTGCACGAAAATGGCGTGTTCCAAGTTCACTGCTAAAAGAAAAGTGGACAGTGAAAATCTGCAATTCGAAGAAGAATGGACTGAAAAATTTGCATTAATTCTGCCTCCAACCAGCACAAGACCCATGTGCTTAATATGCCAGGAGACTATAGCTGTGATGAAGATTTCCAATTTGAAACGGCGTTATGAGACAAAGCACACAAATTCTGAGGAGACATTTCCTCAAAATTCACAGGTAAGAACAACAAAAAAAAATGCACTGAAATCATCATATCAAGCAGCAAGCAGGATTCTTGTCACATCTATGACATGGAAATGACATTTTATTTTAGTTTGTATTTTTGTTATTTTATTTTGAATGAAAAGGACATTTTGTTTTGAATATATATATAATACAGTATTATTACAAGTGGCCTGACTGACCTCAATGCATGGACCTTTGAGACATTGAAAAAATCTTTGTGGCCCTATAACATTTGTATTTGAGTACCTCTGCACTAAACTATGATGGTGAATATAGTTAATGTCAGCATGTTAGCATGCTGGTGCTAGCGTTTAGTTCAGAGAACAGCTGTGCGTAGCCACAGTTTCACAGAACTTCTAGCCTTGCTGTAGAGTCTTGTTGTGTCTGAAATTAAACACACACAGTACAGATGTGAACTCCAGTACTGCAGTTTACACCCAAGCCACCATGACCACCTCCTTTAGACTGCACTGAGGCATAAGAACACAACACTGAACATAATCTTATGTAAATGACTTGAGCTGAAAAACTAATTACTAGCATATCAATGTGATTTCTATTAGACTGGGCTGGATCTGATTACTTTTATTATGACAACAGACGCATAACAAGCATGTTTACAGCAAAACTATAATCATTATCATGTGCACAACCAGTTCTGATTGATTATTTCCATGACATTGTCTGTCAAAGGACTAAACAATGATGATAGAAGGTGTGTCTCTGTGTGTGCACGTCATGTTTCTACGTAGCTGCAAGTGGACACCCACACCCACACACACACACACATACACACACACTCATGCCAAACTGTATACATTTCAACCAAGCTGTTCCTCACAGCCTCGCCTTATTTCCATACGCACCCTCATATGTACTCATTTCGAAAAGGAAAATTTCATGAGGACTTTCAACAGGGCCGTTTTGAATGTAACAAATCATTTTATGATAAAAGTAAATCCTTACGCTTCTAAACGCCAAAGCGAGATTCCCAAATATAGTTTCAGATGCATGCAGTGATGGGTTGGTGACTATTTAATGCATTAGTATTTTTACTGATAGAAAGCTTTTGCAAGATACTTCATGATAATGCCAACAATGTTCAGCATTTTCATTGCTCATTTTCCTTACTAAATACATTCACTTTAATTACCTAGTTACTCATTTTACAACCACATGCCTCACTGTATCATCAACTGTAACTCTCAGGTCAAAGATTCTCCTCTAACGTTCAACTGAAAAGTGTGAAAGCTCACTCTTGATCTTGGAAGTAGACAATACAGCAAACTGTCGACTTAAAGTTGTTGTAAGTGTTGCAATTTAGAGAACTTCCTGAGTGTCTGGCAGTTAGGAATCCCCTCCCTCCTCTCTTCATCACCACGTGAACAAGCAGCGGTAATCATGTAGTTCTCTGGAGTGATTGGATAAAGTGGGCAGGGATACCAGACAATGTATTTTCTCTATTACTGCCAGAGCAGGAGGAGAGGAGACATGGGCTACTGACCAGACAGTCTGTAACCTTGACTACTGGTTTAGTATAAGCTATTTAAAACAATTTAAATGAAAAAATATATATAACACTAACAGAAGCTTTAAGGTCAACTAACAAGTATTTTTTGAAGATTTTACTTCATTACTGTTTATCTGTGCATAAAGTTTGAGCAAATTTGAAAAGCATCAGGAGTTAAGCCAGCTTCTTCGGTCTAATGATCTTTCATTGTTAAGTCGAAAAAACAATGCTTATCTGTTGAGTGGAGGGCTGGTGGACAAAGGAAGCTTAGCTAATCTTGTTAAAAGCAAAATATACTAAACATAAAAGAAATTCTGTTTAAATTTGTATTTTTTTAATACGAATGTCATTATATATGAGTGCTTTGTACAAAAGACTATTGACAAAAACATGGAAAATATTGGCTCCCACCGACTCTTTCCTAACAGTATGGGATTCAGTCTGATGGTGCCTGATCTGTAAGCCTCTGAGTTCAACTCTAGACAGGCTGATAGATGACAGCAATTAAAGCTTTCTTGTTAATGTTGTTTTAATCTAATCCATCCACACAGGGTATTCATCATTTCCCTTTAGTGCTGCGCATACATGTGCATGTGTTTGTTTATGTGTGTGGTGTAAAAGACACGGAGACGGACAGTCAAGCTCCTCGGTCTGTTTCTTTTGGCTTGATGCTGCTGTTACAGGAGCGGTCTGGGAGAAAGGAAGTGAATTGCTCAATTTGAACACACACGCATGCAATATGTATAACAACTGCACACACACAGGTCCGGCTGAGCTTTTTAGTTTTCTTCTTCATTCGTCATTTTTCAGTCACTTGGCAAAGCGGCAGATTTAAAGGTAAAGTTATTTATTTTTTTGAAGGATTCATAAAATGTTATTGTGATTATTATCTTGAATAATTATGATGACGACAATGATGATTATCATGATGATGAGATGATGACTGAAATGGTGATGGTTAACAAAGAAAAGGTATGAAACACAGAGATATGTTGATGACAATAATGAACATTAATCATGAGCAGTGCTTGGTACTTAGTGTAAAGGATTAGAACCTTTGAGAGGTGGCAGTGGGCTGAGAAACAGAAAGCAGTAGAATAAGTAGGGAATCACTACCACAGCTTAGTAATTTATAAGGTCATGTGTAATTAGTAACTTGCACAAAATTGATTATTGCAGGCAAAGAACATGATGGTCTTTTTCCTACTGTCATTATCAGATGCCTGTTTGAAATTTAAAGCCATCAGAAGTAAAGCCTGGCCGCGTTAGGTAGCGCCACTTTTGAAAGTAACTTGTTCATTTACAAGATTGCATCCATTAAAAAGTGACTTATTAAGTTACAGCATGACCAAAAAAGAAAAGTAACTTGTTACCAGAAATACAACCCCTTTGACCTTTACTTCTTTCCACATGTTGCCTCTTATACGGTCCAGAGGAAGCACATCTTCCTCCAAATGTATTGACTCTACAGACACTGAATATCATACTCTGTGAGCCATCATAGCATCGACCCCATCTGTAACTCTGCAGGCTGATGAAAAACTCAGTATCCCCTTCACCTTATTAATTGTTTATATTTACAAAACATGAAATTGAGTGAGTAACGGGGTGCATGTAGCCTTACAAGCGCCTACATATATTATTTTGCAATTCAACTGCCATAGAAAAGGTTGGATTATTTGAAGTACAAGAAAGTAAAGAGAAACCTGACAGGTAGTGGCTATGCAGCTCTTGGCTCAGATCAGACAGCAAATCTAGCAGAAACATACAGTTTAAGTCTCTATGTCAACAAGAAAACTTATATTGTTTCATTCCTTTGGATATTGGTGTCGGCGGGCCTTTAAGATGCACATTTATGAATGACTTTGTGAACTGAGAGGCACATTCCTTGACACTGATGACTTTCTACTGTGGCTGTGGTTGATGATAATTTTTTCCTGTTCATCCTCATTACAAAGACATCTCTGCACAGCCATCACATGAGTGTTGCCATTAAACGAAAGACAGACCTTTCCCACTCTAGTCCTCAACAGCGGAACCCTCCAGGGCTGTGTGCTCAGCCCTCTCCTTTTCAAACTGTACACCAATGACTGCACTCCCAGACATGAAGACAACTTTATTGTATGCGGTCAACCACCATCATTGGTCGCATTGCAAACAACGATGAGGGTTTGTATTGAGGGGAAATTGAATTGATTCTTACAGAGTGGTGCACAGAGAACAATCTAATGTTCAACGTCAGCAAAACCAAGGAGCTGAATGTTGATTTTAGGAAGAAGGAGGCAAAGATACTTGTCTACATAAGTGGACATGAGTTAGAGCAGGTGTTCCAGGTACCTTGGAATTAGCATCACTAGGAAACATGGTAAAAAAAAAAACACAAAAAAAACAGATTAAATTCTTGAGCCAGATTCTGGCCAACTGTTAATATACAAAGGCTTTTTGTCAGGTGTTGAAATGGTCTGAGACTCCTGGAGCTAAACTCAGGACCAAATGGCACTCAATCTGAGTCAATCTGAGACTTTAAATATCTGGATGAATGTTTTGTTATGAAAGAAAACTGCTCATAGAACTGTTTACCATAGGTTTAGTGTGTGTGTGTGTGTGTGTGTGTGTGTGTGTGTGTGTGTGTGTGTGTGTGTGTGTGTGTGTGTGTGTGTGTGAGAAAGGATTGTTTCTCGAGCTGCACACATTGTTTTCATTCTAAAGTGACAAGTCATCATATCACCCTCAATATGATCTAAAATAACTTGTCGCATTGACATTTTATGGATGCAGGAAAGGTAAATATCTTATTTAAATCCTTTGTGTTCTCTCACTGTCTACTTTAATTACAGTAATTACGGTATGATACCTGTTAGATCCCAAGTATACCCCTGTCTAGGAGGTAATGGACCAGCTCTCCGTTATAAAGGTTTATGTCCCTAGATTTAAAAGGTGTAACTTGAAATGGGATTGAAATAGGGACTGCTTAAGCTGGTAGCGAGGATGCTCACCTACCTCCTCACTGCCTATTTCCAACATCTACCCTGCTACCTCTGGTTTGGCACATGACATGATTAGCCCCTGAGTCAGACATGGTCACCAGCCACGCCTGTTAACGACAGCTCTCCTCTGAAGGATCTGTGCACTTTGTAGGGTGCCAGGTTGAACTTTATGGGCTTGGTAAACCCTAAGAGACTGTTTCAATTTGTTGGGCTAGAGTAACTTTTAAGAGCCTTTAAGAGATTTTTCACACTTATTACCTACTTTTTATTTCCATCAAAGAGACATAAAATCAGTGTCCACAACTTCTACGTTAACTATAGTTGAAGGTTTATTAAATAAACTTAGCACATGCAAAGCATATAGCTCAAAACTCATCTGAGTTATTATAAATCATTATCAAGAGTACCTACTGATAAAAATCACAATTCAGTAAATAAAAGATGAATCTAAAAGAGTTGAGGCTAGTTAAAATACTTCCATGTAGGTGAGACTGAGAGGGGGTAAGGTTTTTCATTGATAGCCTTTCCTTTCCTGCTGAAAGTCAATTCATGACCCCACCTGAGGTCCCCAAATTTCCTCAAAGTCCAAACTCCATGCCAGCAAAGTGAACAAAAAAATTCCAGTGTCTGAATTATAATCCACAGCCAGTTGGTAAAAATTGTTAATCCTTCTTGCGCTCTGTTATCCTTGGATCCAACTGGGAATCTCTTTAAGTCCATTCTGCTTTTATAGGTTAAAATCTAAGGTAGGAGAGGGGAGGAAAAAACATTGTCTCCTGTGTTACTGTATTTTTTTATGCTCTCTCAGCTAGCCATCTATTGCTTACATTATCTGAGATAGGCTACTTTTAGTTTGCTTATAAAATGTAAAAAGATTTCTTGTATTAAATCTGCCAATGTAGAAATTAATATAGTATATATATTATCAATAGTTCAGAATGTTATAATCAAAAGCTTTGAAGTTAAAGAACAAAAAAGCAGCAGATGTAGCTATGTATTAAAGTGACAGTTCACGGGTGAAAGACCTGTACTATCACTTTAAACAAAGGAAAACAATCTGGGAGAAAAAAAAATCCAATTAAACAACCTTTAATGGGATTTAATGAGATCCAGATTTGCCATTCTGGACAGACCTGGATATGGGGGGCTCACATCTGATTGTGATGGGAACTGAGACACCTGTACTGATATAACTGAACTTTAAGGACACTGTAACATTTGGGCACTCTTTATATTTACTTATTGACTTAACAGACACAGCCTATTATACACAAGATTTGCTGATTTATTTGCCAAATCAATATATAGAATAGGAGACAGCAAATAGTGTATGATATTGTAACAGTTTGTGATCATATTTGAGCGATGTAGTCAGCTAATTGTCGCGATGTAAATGTGGCAGATCATCTAATCAAGAGATGATGATTTATTATGGTGTCATGAATAAGCACAGGTGTCTGCTCACTTCTTTACCTGATGAAGACCATCTTTGGTTGAAATAAGTCCTTTTGTACTGTTACCCAATTAATTATTTTCACGAGCACCTTTACTTCCACTGAGTTTTAACTGTTCATGAAAAGTAACAGTACTTTTACTTGAGGGCCCCATGTCCGATAATGATGATGTTGGTTTCTTGAACTGAAGGAATTGCTCTCGCTCTTTGTCAAACCATATACACGAATGTTAATCTTGTAAAGCAACCTTTCATTTTATTGTAGGTGACAGAAGTGTTAACAAAGCCCTCATTGTTTCTGCATGTTCACTCATAATGTTGTTACAGAACATTTACATTATAGCTGTGCACTCATAAACATAATCAGCGTTTAACTCCGTAACCGCACCTATGATCAGCCCTTTCACGGTCTGAATACATCGGGCGGTGGAATGTCTTGTCTTTGTCTTCTCCTCAGACCAGAAAACTACATCTCCTCCTCAAAGTTGGCCGAAGTTGCACCCCTCTAGCAACCAGCATAGTTCAGGCTGGCATGCAAAGAAGCAACCGGCCTGTGTGCACACACCTTGAAATTAAAAAATAGGGTGTGATAATGAAGTAGAAAACAAAGGCGGGATGGCGTGCACACACAGGAAAAACAAGTACACACATTCTTGTAGGTCAAACTTCCGTCTGAGAAACCTTGGATTTTTGCCTCAGATCATATTTCATGTCCCAAAAGATCACCGAGTTAGAGTATGTAGTACTACAGGTGACAAGTATCTGGTGACAGGTGAGATGTTATCTCAATCTACCTGCCCCAGAAGTCAAAGTGTTCATAAAAGATGTTCAATTAGGAGGCTTATCCTGATCCCGATCCTTCAACCCTGCTGGTCTGTTTAAACACTTGTTTATTGGTTTTCCAATCCATTGTGCATGTGCGTCATGCTTTCCACATCAAAGCATAGCTGTTTACCACTGTTGCCAGGAAACAATGCGGCACCCGTTTTGACATACTGTATGCAGGGAATACTGCCAACAATGTACAGGCAGGAGGAGTCGAAAGGAGTGCAACCTCAAAGAAGCCCTCTTCTCATTCACGCCTTGAATGTGAGATATTAAGTAGAATCATGAACATGCACACTTTAACTTAATTTCTGTGGGAGCAACTAGGTATGAACTGTAGGACAGTCATGTCTAGATTAGGGCTGTCAGGCGATTAAAAAAAATAATCTAATTAATTACAGGATTTGTAATCAATTAATCTAATTAATCGCATTTTAATCTCATATCTGCTAAAGGTACCCAAATAAGGAATTCGAATTCTAGGACATTACAAAATTGTATTGCATGACTAATCAGTTGGGTACACTAAGAAGAGAAGAACTTGCCGTTGAAAGGTCCGAGCAACGATGTGCTCGCCTCGCTCCCCTGAGTCGCCTCCATGTCTGTTGTCACCCTGCTTTGACTAGCGACTAGGACTGTAAGATACACCAAACTCACGATTTGGTTTGTATCACGATTTTTGACCCACAGTTCGATAAAAAACCTCTTTTTTTTCTTTCTAAATTACACATTTTATTTATGTAACATTTCAATACCTTATGTATATGATACTTGTCTGATAATATCAGAGGTGCAGTATTGTGGAGGGCGTGTCTATCTGATGGTCTGTTAACTGCACAGATCCCTCACTCAACTTAATACAGAGAAATGTCCCACAAAGCAACGTTACAGAACCAAACTAAGGTAACGTAGTAACTGTAACTGTCTTTGGTAACAAGTTAAAAATACCACAGCTGTACGTGGAGAAGCGTCCTTCCTCCCGCCCGTCCTACAGACTCCTCGTCATATTTCTGCCATGCGTCTGTCACCAGCAAAAAAACTTTGCCTCACCGAGTGTTTCTGATGAAAAGAAATCTCCGCGACGGTAAGCCCTCCGGACCGAGACTTCATTGAACTTTACCCCGGAAGACAGTCTCCGTCGGTTTTGGTTGACAGGGGAGACACCGGGGAAACCCCTTGAAAACACACACACGTCATCATCATGACAGCGCCGGCTTTCTGTGTGAATTACGCAGCGGTTCGTCTTTACAGCGATGTTTTGCTCTGTGTGAACGAACAACGGCGGAGAATTGGCGAACGACCGCTGCGGTGTTAATGCAGTGTTACTTACAGCTCATAGGGCTGATCTGGACTGGAAGTTGTGTCGCGATTCTGCCTTCTCACAGCGTGAGACAGGTTCGTGGATCTGAGTGTCGCGATCTCAGCTTCGATACGTGTATCGTTACAGCCCTACTTGAGACGCAGGTGGGAAGTGATGAACACGTCCGGACAAGTTCCTCGGTGCTAGTGCTACAGTGACGTGCCACTGCCAAGTAGCCTACGGGTCATTCAGTGGGCCAAATTTAAAATGCTCGCGCATTGAATTGCCACTCAGAATTAATTGCGTTAATTTTTATAACGCGTTAATTTGCAGTGTAATTAATGAATCAAATTAACGCATTAAACTGACAGCCCTAGTCTAGATACCACATTCAGTTCAGGTGGCAGTGCCATTTTCTGGTGAAATGTTCTTCCAATTTTGATGACATTGCCAAAAATGATCATTACACAGTTGGGTTCCCACGAGAATCACAGAATCACACTCAGTTATACGTATGTGTTATAAACATAATAGCAAACAGACAAAAGCTTGGTGTTCTCAACCTAAGGATGGACTTGGATTTGTCTCCTATTTCAGATTTTTGTGCTGGCATCAACACGGAGTGTTTTATTATGAAACCGGATGTTGTGTTGTTGTTTCGTTGGACATGGACCGAATGCGGATTTGGTGGAATTTAGGGGTTACTGAAGCCAATCAAGAGAAGAGCAAAAACATCTTTTCCATCAAGAAAACCTTCAGTGCCATTCTTTTCTCTTCTTTCATTGAAGAACGCTCTCCAGTTCTGATACAACGGATGTATTAGCAGCTATGCTAACCTCTTCAAGAGCTTCCATAGTTGTACTCAAACAAATAGTTAATTATCTTGCTGTCGTCGCTCACCGTTCATACAATAACCATGAGGGAATCTGGACTATTAAACTGCAAAAATTCAACCAAATTATAGAATTAGCCATTGGCAAGGTAAAACTGTACAATGTCATCTCAGAGTTAGAGTCAACACTGTAGATTGAAAAAAAGCAGATAAAGGCTGATTGCTGAGTTACAATGCAACAGCAATATAATTAGATCATCACTTAAGTCAGCCACCATGAAATAAAGTGTTTGTTTGTTTGTTTGTTTGTTTTCATTGAAACAAGTGAAAATTCACTTGTGGAGAATCCTGGAAATAACATGTGATACTATATTGTCTAAAGACTAGTCGCTGTATATGACTAAAAAGTTACCTGTTTGGTGATTGTGTGGAATATTAATATTTTGAAGAGATGAGTTTTGGCAGTAGAGTTCAATTAAGTAGATGTATTTTGAACTTGATATTTGGACAAATGACGTCCCTGTTGTGTTTATGCTGTCTCATTTCTAGGACTTTAGAAAAAAAAAACTGACCTTCATCATAGAATTTGGGTTTTAAGTATATACAGTGTGTCAATGTAAGTGTCCTCGAGCAAAATAATAAATACTCAGCTCCAGGGGTTCTGTATGAAGAAAACAAAAGGATTTGGTTCTAGCCTCACTTTGACCACAGTGGTGATAATGATAATTATGAGGTATTTCATTGTTTTGAAGTGGTTCGTTGGGGTTTAACAGAGATCATTTACAGGCAACTTCTCAAAGTAATCCTCGGGACTATTCAAGGATTACCAGATTCCTTTTGTACACACACTACAGATGAATGAAACATGCAGAAACATGTCCACAACTGCATTCTTTTGCACAATGGAAAATTTGTCCATCCTAAGTATTTTGGCAAGTGTTATGTAGTGTTGTGAATTCATACCATAAGTAGAGGCTTTCCTTTAAACAAACAAGTATCAAGCCTTTAAGCAAATACAGTTAAGTCACACCTGAATAGCAAAGAGGAAACTATGGCTGAAATATCCAAAATGCATATACTAATCTGTCTGCTGATTTATGTGTCATGCCAGGCAGAAGCACATTCTACTGAACACAGTTCAGCACACATGGGTCGGTCAATCACAGTCGACGCTTCCACTCTTCAACAGATAATGGTCAACTGTGTCCCTGACAGATTTCCTTGCGGCCAAGAAACGTAACATTATTAAAGTAGGGGAAGTGGCTAAGCTATCCAAATAGCTCAATGGATGCCGCTGTTGGTCGTGGGACATCGGTTATTTGGTTGGTCAAGAATAAAATATCTTAAAACTATCGGATGAATTGTCATTAAATTGTGTACAGACATTCTCGTGGAATGGGCCGTCTGACTTTGGTGATCCTCTGACTTTTAATCTAGCGTCACCATCATGTCAGAATATGAATTTGTATAAGATACTGTGGTTTATGATGAAGCACCTGGAAACTAGTGGTATTCCCATCCACTAAACTAAAGGAGGTGAACATTATTGCTGTTAAAAATTAACATGTTAGCATTGCTGTAGACTTTTAGTCTCAGTGATGGCAGTAGGAAGTAACTCCATGGAGCAAAGGCTTGTGAAAAGATGTCTTGGTTTTTAAAAAAAAAATAATTATGTGTTTTATTATTATTATTATTATTTTTTTCTTTCTGGGTTACATAAGTACATCAATATGTAGTATTTTCTACTACATATTTATTGGCAAAGCAGTAACACACTGAAATCCTTCACATGAACGCTAGTCGGATGGATAAAATGCTGTCTAGCTGCCTCAATTACATTGTATTTTTTTAATGTTGTAGCTTGAATGCAGGACTAATGTTACTAATATTAATGTTTTTATCTGACAGTTGATTGTCTTCTGCTCAGAGGAACTCCCAGATCGCCGTCTCTAAAACTTTCAGAAATTTTCAGTTGCTGTACTTCTTTTCTGAGTAAGCTGCTTCCAGCTTTTTTCTTATCTCGCAGTTGGAGGTCACAGACATAACACGTAATCAAAATATGACGCCTCTGTCCCGTCCAGTGGCAGCTCACTCTTTTTACACGGACATCGATTCAGTAATAATTCCATTTCTGCTACCGGCCCAGAGGCAGAACAACACTGACCTGCCAGTATGCCTTTGTTCCTTATATACAGAACAGTGTACAAATAGATGTACGAGAAACAAACTCAATCTGATTATTTCTTCCCTCAGAGCTGCTTCGTCTGAAGACATGTTTTGCAGAAATAAAAGCCCACTCAGCCTCTGAAATTGTCTGTTGGGGAAGCTGTATGTCATGATGAGCAAAATTACGCTGCAGTGTGACCGCATATGGTCCCTTTGTCAGCTGTGTGAGGGGACAATTAAGACATGCTAAACTTTCCCAGAGACATGTTTTCAGTGTTGGCAGTTTAAATGGGATGATAAATACTCTGGGGTCAACTGGAGGATAAGGGCAAGATCTAAGAACACAGCTGCTGAAACTGCTATCATCTGTTCTTTCATCCCATTTTCTTTTTCTGATGCAGGATGTGAAGTTCACATAGCGGTCACACAATTTTGGTAAGTCTGCGCATATTATGAATTTGAGATTCGCTCATTCACTGACAATTTAGTTAGTGAATTTACTCAACATGTTTTGCTTTTGGTTCCACAATATGCCAGGAAAAAAAACTGTTTCTCATATGGATGAATTGTTTTGTAAAAGACAAAATGTTGTGTGAAAGAAACAATTCACAGTGAATGCCAATTTATAGGATCTAAAGAAGCTGACAGAGCTCTACTGACCAAAATATATTATTTAATGTTGGTACAAGTAACTAACAGTTTCTATTCTATTCAGAAAATTTTAAATGATATAAAATCGATAATTAATTGAAAATTCAGAATTGTTTGACTAGTCAAGGTGAAATTCATTTGTCACAGTGCAAAGTTCTAACACTTTAAAATGAAATCTTTAGATCATCATTATTTATTTTGGCACCTGATAACCATCAGCTGGCTGCAAGGTTTTGCAACACTCTCAACAGGGTGTCAGCTATGCAAGCACTGGTGGACCTCACGGGACCTTATTTCAGAAAAATGTTGTATGGTAGTGATCCCGCTTGACTAGTGTTATGAACAACACATATGGTATTTGTCAATTTTTTAAAACAAAAAAGTCACAGTTTGTAGTAACTAGTAAGTACAAATACCATCTTGTTTTATGTTAAACCGCTCAGTGAACTTCATCGTCCCGCTTAACACATGTCACCAACAATAACATGTCAGCATATAGAAAGTACTAAAAAGGGTGAAATCACAATAAATCTGGCCATATTGACAACTGCACTAAGGTGGAAGGGTAGTTGGTCAGTTGTGTGAGCTGCTAATATACAGGATCAGCTCTATAATGTTTAAGTTATGGGTTTGGTGATCCATCAATGAGTCAAAGTCACTAACATGACTTTTGGCTGTGTAGCCTGTTTTCTGGAGTTTTATGACAAACGGCGACTTATCTTTTAACTTGAAAAACATCATACATGTGATTTGTGAATAAATACGAACAGGGTTGAAAAACTATTTGTCTTTCTTTACTGTACACAGTTTTTTTCTGAATTAAGGTCCCATGGTGCAAACTGAAAGGGGGGAAAAACAGACATGGCAAATAAAATTATTGTAAATTATGTAATCCTTCACAAGGACTTTACTTAGCATTACGTCAATATGTTGGTGGCTGTTTAAGAAGATTACAAAAGTCAAAAGTAGAAACACTTTGAAGGATAAACAGCTGATACAAAACAGTTTTGATAAAACTGTCTCTGCTCTGCTCTCGCAATCAAAACAAAACAAAACACTGCCTAGCTCTGTACTAGAGAGTCAGGAGCAAAGCTATACCATCTGGAATAATAAATACTCCAAGTGACTTTGGATTCAGCTCTACTGGTCCTGTTTCACAAGTTGGGAAGTCATTTTTTCCAGACTTAGTGTGTTCGTGAGCTTGTAAGTTACAAAGTGAAAACGACAAACGACACAAATGTAAGTGATTTTGTCCCGGTCATGAAATATTGCTATACCAGACTTGTTTAATATGTCCATACATCATCAACAAAACACTTACTGTCACTATGTTTCTGTGCATATTACATCAAAGTTGGCAAGGTGTTTACAGTGCCTGAAGTTGGCTGATTCTCGCTCACTTTTTGATGTACCTTGAATGTTTGTTGTGTAGCAACACTTGCATTCTGCACTCTGGCATTCTGAACTCTTCATACTACACAACACCTTGTCTATGGTGCAGAACACCCTAAAGCACTGCCTGCTCCAGATGCCCTTGTCTGCAACATCGATTCAGCGAATCTTGCAAGAAAACTCACTAATAATCCATCAGAAATAGTGTTGACCACTGTTTATGATTGTGTTTTTACGTGGTATTTACCACACACGCAAACAACGGGGAGAAACCCTTCCCCACAGATCATCACACAGGTCATTTCAACTTCCAGAAAGGGGGAGAAGCACCTCAGGGTTTTAAAACATTAATTAGCTAATTTACTGTTTGCATAAATACAACCAGCCACACTGATAGTCTAGCAGACATCATCTGTTTTTTGTTATTCTGGCACTAAACAGTAAATTAACGTTTTTCCAAAGACCTTTCAAATAGTTGGTAACTTAAAATTAGGTCTTTACTGACTGAAATGTTATTCTTAATACCTGTGCATTTTCTCCCGTGACGAGTAAAATAGTCTGTTAAGTGTTAATCACTAATCACCCATAATCTTTCCATCATTCATGTCTATATTGCTGGATATGGTATGTATTCATCTTTGAGAGATTGTTTTTGTTTCGGCATGCCACACGTGGCCATTGAAAGCACATACCACAGAGATTTTAAATCATTAGAGAAGTTGTCCTAAGGGCATTTGTAAGTGTAATATGTAGAATATGGCCAGAAATTGAAAGGTTGCTCCAAAAATATAGGGGGTAGCATATAACCACAGTCATCTGCTGCTCGCAGCTAACTACCTTTAGCTTGTTAGCTCATGATTATGTTGAAATAATACAGAGCAGTCACCTAAATCCAAAAACGTGTTGGTGCTAGAACATTAAAAGTTTAAAATAATGAACTTGAAAAAAGTCTGCACACTGTAGCTGCCATAAGTTAAAAAGTAATGTTTCAAGCTACTGCTATTCTTCAGACTGAACAGACATACACAGTGGCTATTTTCTTACATAACACTGAAATTTAAGTTTTATTTCACTGTTACACTGATGACACACAACTGTACATAAAAATGGACACATGTGCCTCAGCTTTGCCTCCAACTATACCAACATCACCACTATCCACTCTCACCACCTGTCTGGAGGAGAAAAAGGTGTGGATGAAGCACAACTAACTGCAGTTGAACTGCTCCAAAACAGAAGTCATACTTGTTGGCACCCCACACCAGATCCAGTCATCCTCCATGATCAGCATAACGTTTTCCGGGCAGGTCATTCCCCTCTCCACGTCCGTCACTATCCTTGGTGTCATATTTGACCCTCACCTCACCTTTGAGGCTCACATGAAATGCCTCTGCAAAAACTCCTTCCATCACCTCAGAAATATTGCTAAACTCCAACCCTTGAGATATCTCCTATTATTATTATTATTATTATTATTTGACTTACATGAAGGTCGCATGATGATACCAATTGAAAATACCAAAAGAAGATACATACAAAAACCATCAACGACCAGTGATGTGCATTGTTACACACCATAAATACGTTGACTATGGCGACAGTGTTCAGCCAAACTGGATTTGGCAGCCTGATGTTGAGAGTGAACCTCTTTGGCTGGACACCAAAAAAAACCTTCAAGAATGTCTGAGGTCAGTTTTACAACAGAGGATACTGTATGGAGGTGATACAGTGGCTCTGACTAGGACCAAGACTTCAGAAATGACAAGATATGACAGATGGGGATTGGAGAGGTGTGCAAGAGAAGCTCCAGAGATTAGATACAAGCAGCAGGTGAAAACGGAGTGTTGAGCCAGAATATGTTCACATATTACTCTGTGAAGTGAGGATTTATAACTCCAGACGATATTTTTGCAACACACCACTAGATGCCTTTGACACACGGTTGTTTCTTTACACTTGGTTGATTACATTAGGTCATTGTTTGAATGTCCTTTGATGTTCTCCATAAAGCAACATTGCCAGTTGGTTGACGTGTTATTGAAATAAAAATACACTAAGGCTAATTGTCCTTGACAAAACATCCTCTTTCTCTCAATATAAGAGGATGATTGGCTCATTTCACGGATGAACATGTCTTGGTAAACCACACGGTACGCAGATGATTGGTATGTACTTCAATCCTTGACTTGTCCAATGACGATCTTGGGTATGTGTCCAAAGTAGACAACGTACAAACATGCACGCCTGTCACAGTCCCTCTCTCTTTGTCTCACACACACCCTTTCCCCTCCCTCCCCACTGTTTTTATGCACACATACACACACACACGCAAGGAGACACACGTGGGAGGGTTGACGCCGCACTGTCTGCACTGCGTTGAGGAGTATTGTTATTAACTGCGGTGTGAATAGAGGCAGCAGTACATCCCCTGCTCTCTGGCTGCTGCAGGGCTGCAGGGCTTACCTTTGTTCTGCACTCCATAATGGCACGCCATAATTACAGTCTTAGCAGAGAAGGCACACAGGCAGTGTCTACCTTACCCCTCGCCTCGTCTCACCTCAACTCGCAGGGCAACAGAGGCACATCTCTTTCATGTGTGTACTCAAGTTAAATATGACAGTCCATGATGTGTGTCACTGTGACAGGAACAGGTTCCCATGTGCTTGTTAATCTGGCTTATTCTAAACGTACTCATGTGCTTCTTTTCCTCCAGGCATCTCTTTTGGGCTAATAGTCAGAGATAAAGTTAATAAGCAAACTAAAAGTATTTACACTTGCACACAAGCATGTGTATTTCCCACTCATATTGCTCCATGATTGGCTATTGGTGATGACATCAGGTGCATAGGACAAATAAGATGTAAAAATAACATGTGTTTTGTAGGCTGGCCGGGCTTCTCCTTACCCCGATATTCCATAGGGCAGGGGTCTCAAACTGACATTACCTTATTACCACTTCTGGTATTGTCATACTGTAGTTTTAAACAGTGCAAATCTTTTTTTTCTAATAAATATCTTATTAAGACCTTGCGCTAGGCTTGCTGTGGTAGTTGGTTATCCCAGGGTTACACTGTGGTGGGGCTAACACGATTATATTACTTGGCCACCGACCTCACCGTCGTTCTGCTTTTTAATAAATCAATAGTGTGACGATTTATAAGTGTTTGTTACAGGACCCAAAAGCAGACAACCACACTGGGGAAAAGTTAAAGTAACAGCAGGAGACACAGGTGTAGACTCAGGTTGTGGGTCAGCTAGTGTGATAGCTGGGCTAACCACGACATCAGCTGTGGCTTGAGAGGAGACACTGGTGGAATGAGGAGAATCAGTCCAAGGGGCAACCAAGGGGTCAGGTTGCCTAGCAGGGGATAGCCCCTGGAGGCCAGCGGCAAAGGCGGAGGCCACTGCGAAGGCGGGGTCCCTCAGGAGGCCTAGTGGGAGACCAGTGGCAAATGAGACTCCTTGACATGTGTTGGCCAGACCACCAACACCTGACCTTGTGCCCTGGGCAGGCTTAGCTCCAGGGCGCTGGGCAACAGTGACGACGAACACCTGGGCAGCAGTGATGAACACCACACCTGGGAGCTGGGTGTCAGGGAGTGGTTGGGGGCCCCCATTTTTTCTCTGGTAAGGGCTAGGCAGCTAAGCAAGACACTTTGGGCCTGCTGGAGATGTCAACTGTATCAGGCTGAGGAATAGCAGGCCCTGGAGGTGATGGGAGGCTAGGCGGCCGATGGCTAGCAAACACTGGAACTAATGAGAGGCGAGTTAGTTGGTGACTAGCAGACACTGAAGTGGACAGGAGGCTAGCAGCCTGGTGGCATGGGGTTGCTGACAAGGTCCATGAAACAAGATGGTACCTTGTCTCTCAGCCAGGACTTTGAGGAAATCTTTATGTCTTTATGTAGAAATTACAGACTTTCCATGTCTTGCATAGTTGGGACTCATACCAAATCCTGGATTAGCTTGAGTAGTTTTTCTGTGATGTCTGCTGGGTCCAATGTGGCCCAATTGTTCTGTGATGAGTTTTTGGTCTTTGTAGCAGGACCCAAAGGCAGACAGCCAGACTGGGGAAAGGTTTAAAGGAATGTATTCACCAAACTCAAGTGGAGTGCAGAGGTAGAAGTCACTGGTTCTGCTGCGGTAGCAGGTGGAGTTGCAAGGCTCATAGCAAAGTCGGCAGCGGCTCAGTTGTGACAAAGAAAGAGACACAGGTGGAACACAGGTAGAGGAGACACAGGTGTAGACTGTAGGTTGTGAGTCAGCTGGAATGGTAGCTGGGCTCACCATGACATCAGTTGTGTCTTGAGAGGAGACGCTGATGGAATGAGGCACGGAAGGTCCAAGGCAGAGTAGAGGCTGGTGGCAGAGGTGCAAATGGCTGGGTTGCAGGGTGGCTTGTGGAGCAAGGGCTTTGAGATAAACCACCACATGTCGTTGAGTCGAAAACAATCTGGCAGCGAGTGGACATCAGGCCAGAGTTGAGCTGATGATAAGATGGACTGCAGGTGTGTGAGGCAGGAGCTGATAATCAGATAGTGTGAGAGAGTAGGCAGCTCCAGCCACCAGGAAAGCCTGGCCCAGCCTCTGCAGAGCACCTCTGTAAACACCAAAGCATAAAAAACACAAAACAACCACTTCAAACCCAATCATGCCAAAAAGTCCAAAGATGGATGCCATAATGAGAAGTATCTTCTCCATACAGAAGCGGGGCCAGCAACAGAGCAGCAGCACAATAGGTGTCTCATAACAGGTAACCTGATAGAGTTAATGAGGGAAAAAGTTGCCCGGGGTCCAGCAGTTTAAGACCCTTGGCATTGTGTTTTGCACCGGTGCTCACTGCAGGCATTCTAGACAATGCTTGTGGTTCCACCAGCTGTGCCATGGCACGTTTCAGGCAGGCATGATGCTCAACTTTAGAAATGCTCCCTGTGGGATAAGAAGCAGCACTGAAGACAAAACAAAACTGTGTTGACGCAGAGAACGTGCCTGGTGGAATCATGGCATTGGAGATAGGGTGAGGAGATTGGTCATCCAAAATGGAGCTGCAAATAGAGCCACTCCTCCTTTGAGTCAGAAGGAGCAAGCTGAACTGATCCAGGCATCTGAATAGAATGCCTCCCGAGTGCCTCCATTTGGAGGTGTTCAGGTCACGTCCTCGGGTAAAATCGATTTTCGCTGGAGGGACTCTTTCGTTCTGGGAACAACTTAGAATAATGCGTCTTAAAAGCCTGTTATGGAGAGAGGCACAGCTCAGTTAACTGAAAAATTAGGGTAGCAGAGGTTATATGTGTGGACTGGAAAAGACAGCATGCATGACAATCGTAGGATAAAGTGAACTACTTGTCAGATTGTTGGTTTGGGATTGTTACAAAGCTTGTAAGACACAGCATTAGGAAAACTGTTGCAGACACTGTTAAGTTGTGGTCAGACAAAAGGTGAAGCACATTTGATGTACCAACTGTACACTGGACATTAGCTGTAAGCTAGCTAGAGACGGACACACTGACCTTGCGTGTCCATATGTCTATGTAGTAGGTTCTTAAATCTCCTAGATAAGCACAAGTATTTCGGTCAAGTTAAAACATTTCTCAGCTCTAGAAGAGCAGTTTACTCCACCACTGGCAAATCCATGCGTAACCACATCTTTCAATTGATCTTGCAAGCACTGACGTCACCTCTAAAATTCGACTTGGGTTTATTGACCACACATGGCAATTCCATGTTCTTCATTTGCGGGATACAGAGGCCTTTAAAGTCTTCACAAATCAAGAATAACATTGAAAAATGACACAAAACAGACATGCTGGTTGGTCAGATGCATTCCTGTTGCTGGTGAAAAGTAGGGTAAAAAATGACCTTTCACATGGTAAAATTTCATCATTGATGTTAAAGTCTTCACTGACAAGATAGTAATTCGAAATATGTTGTATGGAAAAATCGAAAAACCTTTGAAAACCTTCAGAGTCACAACTTGTCAGTGACAATGAAAGTTAATGAGTCAGTTTTTATCAGGCTTTAAAAGGAAATGTTTTTGTTTTTTTTACAACTTGGGTCCTTCTTTCATAGATTTGTTCATCATTCCTATCTGTTAATCAATTCAAACAATTGCCAAACTGAGAACTGGAAATATTTTGTCAAACTGGAGTCCAACAGGTTGTAAACACACCTCCAGTTTCAACAACCTCATTTGGAAATCCATTTAAACATCCATTACATTAGCAGATTTGTTTTTACTGTAGTTGCATGCACACACATTCTCTCTACCAAGTCAGTGCTGATTACTGATATTTCAGGTGGGATGACTTTTGGTGTCACCTAAAATTGGGTGGTTCACATAATCTTGCCAAACTGGATGTTCCAGCCTGTCATAATCCACCTAGTACTGCCCTTGAGCTCTTTTGTAACTTGATTGTCATGACCCCAGATTCCAGCAACTGACGTAATTGGAGAGGGAGAGTGAAAATATGATATTACAATATTATAGAAACAACACCAAAATGACATAATAAGACCCAGACTGTGAATAAAAATATAATTTTCTTTTACAAATAACATGGCTATAATTTACCAACAAATTGGTGCATTAGTTTCCAATATCAACTCAAAAAGCTTGACGATCTCAGTCAGGCCCAGGGAAATTGGTAATGAATTGGAAATATGAAGGAAAGGTTATATCTTTACATCTTTACAGGGTCACTTACAGCAAAGAGTATAATGAACAGCAGTTAGTGGTTATGCTGCCCCCCCATAGTTTCGGGGCCACCTCCGAATTGTGGCTGTAGAAGCACAAATAGAAACAGTGTAGTCAAAATAAGGAGATGGCACCAGGGTTTGAGTTACGTGGAAGCCAATGGGAGACCAGCTCCCATAAATTAGGGTTGGAGCTCACATGAGAGCAGTCACATCACACATCTGAGGGGTCTCTAATACATTACCAAAAACCATTATTTTAAACACAAATAATGAATTTCTCAATGTAATGAGTATTCTTAACACTTACTTTAAGCTAAACATCTTTTCCAGTGGAACAACCCACCATATTCTTCTCGAGTGACAATGGCAAAGTGACAAATACAGTAAAAAAGTAACTTATATAGGCTACTTCTGGGTTTAAGGTCAGGTATGACGTGGTGGGGTTGAAGCTACCCACTATATGATTGGATCACTCAGGATAGAGAGTAGAACCATATGTTTAAAGTCCCTCTCTCAGAACACACATTTTCAGTTATTAGCTTATTTATAGATGTTTATCTATAATTTAGAGACCCTTACACATTCTTATAACTCAAACTCTGGATCACACATACTGTACATTACTTTTCATGAATACAGTAATTGCTTTTCCACTTTTCCAGAAATGTGTGGAGTCCATAGAGAGGGAATGGTGGGCCCAAACTTTACAGGCTGTCACTCAGTGCTGATGTAGTGTTTCCTAGATTTACTATATCAAGTAGAATGTAAAATGACATGGAGAGCAGATATAACTGGGTGAGCTTCCTCTGAAATATTATATACAAGCTGCACTACTGAATAAACTTTATACTAACAATTGGTCAACTAACTATGTTACTTGAAGGGTGTCACCCATAGTGACAAATCCAGTATCTATGGCTGAAACACAGATCTCCCTGCTCCAGAGAGTATTTTAGCATCCTTCAGGTCATTTTATTTTTGATTTTTTTTTTTGCTCCACAACTTTACTGTTGTCATTCACTCTCATGGCTGTCATCAGTCTTGGTTGTTCTTGTTGTAATGCTCCTAAATTGCCCCACACCCCCATTTTTGTTGCCCCTAACATGGCTGGATAGGTCCAAACGTCTCATTAGATGTCGAAACACTGTCTTGAAGGTGGTCTCCGTAACAACTTCTCTGTAACTTCTGTTTCTGCACATCACTACAGTTACTAGAAGCAAGGCATTTTGTCATGACAGTGACCCACCACAGACACACACTGCTGGACTCTTCAGCCTCACAGGAGACGTGCAGGTTTGTCGCTTGATATGTAAGGATTACTTTGAGCTACAATTAACATTTTTAAGCAGATGTACTAACTGTATTATTGCTATGCGTTTGTCAGTAACCCTGAATCTGTTATGTTTTACAGATCATCTGAGTGACCTTGTGAAGATCAGGTGTTCCTGCTGGACCCAGCAGAGAAGGAAGTTATTGCTTTGTGAGTGTCGCGCCTCAGTCAAGTGAAAATCAGCATCAGAAAAAGTCTGGGTATCTACAGAAAGATGCATCAGGACGAAGCACTGTGACTTGAGAGCTCCATCACCAGCTGACACTCATACAAAAACCATGATCATGATCTGTTGTGGCTGTCATTCTTTGTGCAATTATGTACAATAAAAACGTTAGGTCATTTTTAAATGTAGTAGTAGGGGTCCTGTCACATTAGAGAAATATGGTCTTTACAAAGGTCTAATGTCATTTTACTGTTCAGAAAAGGTGATAAAGCCTTGCATGTCGGAGGGCCAAAAGACCTGGTTCATTTAATCCTGGCGATGGAGATGTTTTGCTAGTTATTCTTTGATACAGGTAGTAACACAAAACATTCCAGGCAACAACAGTCACACTTTATTACTCAGTTGACAGATCACAATACAACTTTCGCAATGCTCTCTACAGCATTAAAATGATATCAAGCATGTCATGTACAGACAATTTAAAGCATTAATATGGTAACAATATTCTGATAAGTGAAAACTTGAAGCGAAAAGATCAATTTTACTCTAAATCATGGACACAGTCCTCACAGTAGCTGCAGATATTTTGGTTTCTGTCCAGGTTTTTCCACGACATAAGCAAGTCACTATATATGTCACTACAGTAGATTTATTGTCTCTCTTTGTTTTCCCTTTTCTATTTTTTCAATACAAATTGTTTCAGAAATCAGTGTGTCACAGATAATTAGCATGTTAGCATCAAATGCTGTGCTGAATGCACATGCTAACATGTTACATATGTAGCTGTAGAAATGCACCCAATCACAACGCTGTGGCTGCTAAATATCCTCTTTCTAGCACTAAACCTGAAGGACAACACAACTGTGTTCGAACTGGAAGAGGGAAAATGGGCCCAATCAGTTTGGACTCAGGTTCAAGTAAAAGTCCCGCCCTCTCTGATGTGACTTCTGGCTAATGTCGTTGTGGTTTTGGAATATGTTATCCTGCTTTCCATCTTGCGTTGTGTTCTCTGACTTGCTTTGGTTTTTTGTAACTTGACATTCTGATTCTGATTTGCTGTTGTGATATGGCCACCGTATTATACAGTGCCTATAAGAAGTAATCACCCCCTTAATTGTTTTCCGCTTGTATTGCTTTCATTAATGGAATCATGGAAAATAAATCTTGTCCCAAGTAGTATTTCTGTTGCACAGGGGCGCCGCCAGGGGGGGAAAGGTTAGGACGATTCCAAGGGCCCGGCACTGACAGGGGGCCCTTTGAGACATGGGCAACCTATACAGGGCCCAACTAGATTTTTTTTCATGGGGCCCAAAATCCCTGGCGGCACCCCTGCTGTTGCAGACTGAATCAGGTTGTCCTCCAGGATTTCCTTTTAATTGGCTGCATTCATTCTACACTGTATCTTTACGAGCCTTCCAGGGCCTGCTGCTGAGGAGCATCCCCACAGCATGATGCTGCCACCATCAAGCTTCACAGTTTGGGTTTTGTGTGTTTTGTGGTGATGTGCAGTGTCTGGTGTTGGCCAAACATAGTGTCTGCGCTGATGGCCAACAAGCTCCATTCAGTCTTATTAGACCAAAGGCCTTTGGGTGAACTCTAGTCGAGATTTAATACAAGCTTTCTTCACAGTGACTTTCTCTTTCAGGCACTCTCCCTGAAGCTTTTAACTCCTTCAGAGTAGTCATAGGTGTCTTGGTGGCCTCCTTCACTGGTCTCCTTCTTGCACGGTCACTCAGTTTGCAAGGACGACCTGCCATTGGCAGATTTATGCATGTACCATACTCCACTTCCACCTCTTTATGATGGATTTAAATGGACTCCTGGGGATGTTCAGTGACTTTGAAATGTTTTTGTATCCATCCCCCAGCTTATACTGACAGTGTTCTTTTGTCTTCATATATAATATTTAGCATATCCTTATTCTGCAGACATGTAAAATGGCAACATTTTATAGACTGGGCTGGACCATATTGTTTATATGGTCCAGCCCATTTGATGGATGAACCAGTTGGGTTCATCCATCAAATGACCAATTTGTCAATGTCAATGACTCTCATGAAAGACATCAATCTTTAAAAACAGGTCACATATAGTTTGACAACGGAAAAGTTAAGAACTATTTTCAGACACAGATTGCTCCACATCAGGTGCTCGAGTGAGTATTTCCTGCAACAGTACGGTGTGTGTGAAACTGACTTAGTGTGTGCGTTGATGGTAATAATGGAACGTGACACCTAGTGCAAGAAGCTCTGTATAGCAGAGAAGAACACGATAGATCAGGCTCATGTTGAACTTCTTATTTGAATCAAAGATTCATTTTCTGTGACATCTTTTGCTTATTTTGCTACAGAACCAAACAAGAATCACTTTAGGACTTCAATCAAAAGTAAATTCTGAACATTACATTTCAAACTCGCTGCCTTTGCTCTTTCTCCTCCCCTCTCTCACTTTTGCTCCCTAAAGGTGTAAACTGACCTGTTCGTGTTCCTACAAGCTACTGTGTATGAGCTCCATCTCACTGCTGTCAGACGGTAACTCATCTCAAGTTGATAGCGGATGACAAATTGCCTCCTTGCAGGCCAACAAATCAGTGTGGTTGTCTGAACGCAGTCATTAGCCCGTGTTACTTGATGAATCAGAGAGTTTAGCAATGTACCTAAGTTGTAAATTCATCCATGTATTTTCCTCACTGTAATGTGGCAGCAAAAAAGACATCAAAACATGCAAACATTGCAACATAAAACTGGGCAGGTAAATGTTAAATGTGATAATAAAAAAATTCTATGAAACCTTGCATTCGCTTCAATTTTGAGACCGATTCCTCATGTTGAGCACTTTAAATTCCAGATCAAGTACTGGAGATTGAAATGTTGGAGACTTGGAACCCCTGGGCCTAAACACCGAAGAGAACCCTCAATTTTATGTCTTGCACAATTGAGTTTTAAAAGAGCGATAATTTTCTCCAGTGTTGTGCTTCTCTCCAGCCAACCCGACTGACCGTTTTGCCTTTTTTCAGTCGGTGTTAAAAAAGCAGAGAGAAATTTTTTGACGACTTAGCAAGATTGTGCCACTAAATAACAGCATTGACACAGCAAGGAGGGTGTGCCTGGCACTCATAGAGGTGTAGTCAGGGAGGGGAGGAATGTTGGCCGCAGATGAAAGCAGGAGTGCAGGCTGGGATGTGTAGTAACTCTCCGCACATCGGCCTGTTGGTATAATAAGCCGGATCCTAGAGGCAGGAGACGAGAAAGGAGGACGAAACATGCCAAAACATCTCTCACTCTGCTGTGTGTGTGTGTGTGTGTGTGTGTGTGTGTGTGTATATATGTATGTGTGTGTGTGTGTGTGTGTGTGTGTGTGTGTGTGTGCGTGTGTGTGCACTCTCTCCTCTATGCCGACGGTACATTCAAACTACAATTTTGTCCAGTCGGTGTGACAAGAATTATGCTGTCAAAGTTAACACTGATGGGAGTAGCTGACTGCCATTGATTCATTGATTCTTCAACCTCAATTCACTTATCTGTATTGACACAAACATCTGCATTTTAGAGAGTCAAATATTGTCTGTCTGTTTTTTCTGTCTGTCTGTCTGTGTGTGTGTGCTTGTGAAAGACAGCAGAGGCTTTAAAGAGCTGTCAAAGCTAAGATTAGAGACTAAAGAGGGACCCTCAGGCCTCCGGGGCTGGTCTGAAAGCATTG
The DNA here is from genome assembly GCA_903131615.1 of Diplodus sargus. Taxonomy (NCBI): domain Eukaryota; kingdom Metazoa; phylum Chordata; class Actinopteri; order Spariformes; family Sparidae; genus Diplodus; species Diplodus sargus. The sequence continues at coordinate 3,329,469 of CAEMYA010000193.1, read as the reverse complement.
CTATAGCCTGACATTTAGATCCAACTTGTAGGATGGTAAATCCTCCAGGAGCACCAGCAGCGATGGACAAAGTGTTCAGTTCAATCTTTGAACTGGTTACAACACAGTTCCAGTGTAACACTGATGCATCTGTATTATCCACATAAGCACACAAGACCATCTGTGAGAGGATTAGCTTTTTCTAAATTAATATTACAGTTGTTCCTAATGACTGTTAGGATAATGCATTCAAGTAAAACTATTTTGTTTTGGTGGAGTGCTGAGGATGAATTGAGGAATCTTAAAACCTGAGGAAAGAAGCTGTGTAGTCTGGTGGCACTTTAACAAAGTTTACTTAGTTTCACGATTGTCATCTTCCATGCACAGGCATCAACAAAAGTAGTAGTTTAAAGTAAAAGCACCAATGCAACCCGGTAAGCATTTCTTCATTACGCAATAAATCTCTGCATTCAAAACCTTACTCAAAAAGTACAAAAAAGTACAGAATTACCATGAACTTTCAGAAAACCTAAGACTGATTGCCAGTAATGATGCAGTGTGTCAGCAGCTGTGTTTGCATCGCAGCTATTACAGATGGACTTATATTAAGTACTTTATATACTGTTAGTTTAGTAAAGAGGGCCCCACAATTTTAGGCTCTGGGCCCTCTGAAGGTCACAAGATAAATGAGAGGGGTCATGATGTGATGAAAGAAGAAGAAATTCTGCTCCACAAATTCATATTGAATTTTTAAAAATGTTGTCGAATGAAAATGCAGATAGCTCATAGTAGATAGAGCTCATGATATGGCTTTAAAATAATGTGATGGTATATGATTGGTATACGCAATTCATATATATATATATATATATATATATATATATATATATATATATATGTGAATATTTAGAAAATCTATTCAAAAGCACTTGTGTTGCAGTGAAACTCTCGCCAAAATGCAACCAAGGCTTTTTTTGTGAATGTATATGAGTCAAACCTTCGTGTAAAAGCATAATTACAACGAAAGAGGCGCTTTTAAGATTTACCGTATTTTCGTTTTCGGGTCAAGCTCATTTTCAATGGGAGTGTTTGGGGCAAATTAGCGATAGCATCAAAATCGCTATTTTTAAAACACTAAGAAGGCTCGACACAACATGAAACTTTGCTCGTAGTATCACCAGGGCCTCTTCTGAGATCCAAACTTCTCGGCTGCCATGACAGCGGCTAACAGAACAAGCATATGCTAGCGTGAGTTGTTCAAAAACCTTCTTTTTAATAAACTCTGTGTACACAAACAATGTTCTCAATGCTCGTGTTCATGTGTAGAGACCCTGGTGATACTACGAGCAAAGTTTCATGTTGTGTCGAGCCTTCTTAGTGTTTTAAAAATAGTGATTTTGATGCTATGGCTAATTTGCCCCTAGCACTCCCATTGAAAATGGGAAAAAAACGAAAATACGGTAAATCTTAAAAGTGCCTCTTTCGTCGTAATTATGCTTTTACACGAAGGTTTGACTCAGATGCATTCACAAAAAAAAGGTTGCATTTTGGTGAGAGTTTCACTTTAAGCTAGGACTGGGCAACAGTATCAATTATCTCAATATTTTTGACCAAATAGGGGTTTGAAATGTGTTTAATCTTTAACATTTCACAGAGGCTTGTCGTATGATTTTGAGTAAAATCTTGAGAAGAAAAGTAACTGGTTATTAATCAGCTGTCAGATATATGTGGGGGAGGAAAAAGCACAATATTTCCCTATAAAGTCGGATTAAATGGAAAGACTCAAAATCATGCCAAGTTATTTGATTATCTGAAGCTATAATTCTGCCAGCTGAGTGCCAACAGTGTGACTCCATGATGTTGGCCTCTCAGACTCAACCTAATGTTGAGAAGTCAGAGGACATCTTGCTTTCTGCATGGGACTTTATTGCAGCGTCATGTTAGAAACAATGACACTTTCCAAATGGTTCCCTTACATCAATGTTACTGGAACTATCAAGAGACTTTGATACAAATAAAGGCAGTGTCAACACTATCACGTTAATGAATGGAAATCATTAATGAATGGTAAAGTAGTTCATTAAACTTTGGTCGACAGTTGTTTCCCTGTAAAGAAATAATAAAATGCTTTATAAACCATTTATTTAGCAACTGTTAGGGTTTATAAAGATCAGTTGCAACTTTACAACAACCAATTTCTTTAATGGTTTAAAGCATTGCATTATTTGTTAGCAGTTACAAAACTATTAATGAAAGCTCTATTAACTATAAATTCACCATGTATGAATGGTAATAACAAAGTGTGTACCAGGGCCGTACAGTCTAGACTACACAAAAATGAAGTTGCAGTTATTGTCAGCAACATCCTCCCACATCTGTATGTTGTGTCTGTTTTTTTATTCATTTCTTTTCTATTTTTTTTTGTGCAACTGGTGATTGACACTGATGAATCCTAATGTCTAATAATTCCACTGAAATGACTTTATCCTACAATCCTTTTATTTTTTTTTATTTTTTATTTTTTTTACATGTATCTGGTAATGCTGTGGATTTTCTGAGTTTAATTTGAAAGTAGGCTCTACAGTCCGGGATTTCCACCGCAGATGAGCATAATGACCGAGAGCTGAGGGAAATTACAGTGTCCGAGCCTCTGCTCTGCCAAAATCACAAGTTTAGGGTTTCTCCAGAAGGGCGATGTTTGTTGTAATTGTCCCTCGTGTGGGACCACAGGCCGTGCCCTCAGTGTGTGTGTGTGTGTGTGTGTGTGTGTGTGTGTGTGTGTGTGTGTGTGTGTGTGTGCGCGCGCGCGCGCGTGTTGTTATTACGTTGGCGTAAAATCAAGCTGATCTCAATTAAGGGTCTGCCTTATCGCCTCAGCTCTTTTTAGGCAAAAGGGGAGAAAAAAAAGGAAAAATAGAACAATATGGTGTTTTGGGGGGGAATCGGATTCTTGTGGATTAGTGTAAGTGTGTGTTTAATCAAATCATTTGGATAATAAGGTCTGCGGCCTTTCACCAGCCGCTTATGAAAAGATAATTTGGTTTGATCCGCCTTTTTTTTCTCTTTGCTTTTGGCAGGCGGGAAGAATTTCATTTTGGAAAAAGCCGGTGGGTTTCATGAGTCAACCTGCTGCCGTCCCTTTATATGAAATAAGGCGCAGCGTTAACGAAGAGTTACTTTTAAATGGGAATTCTTATAGTCTGTCTGTCTGTCTGTCTGTCTGTAGACATGATGGTCATTTTCTTTTGTTTAATATTACGCGAGAAACGAGATATTTAACGTCAAGTTGCGTCTATGCGGATTTATTTTTAGCTACTTAATTATTTTGTACCGTGTTGAAAGGATCGAGTGAATCAAAGGCCACATGCACTCATAAATACACGACAGATGAGATCAAATCCATCCAATTCACCGTCATAAGAAGCCAAACATTTTAGCAGCTATTGACTTATTTATTTGTTGACTGAGTCATTCAATTGCTCGTTTAATTCATTTGAATAAAGAGGTGACCTGGAATTGTATTCCAGCGAGGCGTCTGTATATAAACCAGAGTTTCGCACTTGCGGAATCATATTTTACTGGTCAGAAATGGCTCCCGGTGTCGCATGAAGGCCTTTCTGTCCGACCAAACCGAGAGCAGCCGGTGCTGATTGTGATTTGTGTGACACGGTGGAGCGCTGCAGCCAATGAGCGCGCAGTGTGTGCCAAGTGGAGGCAGAGAATGGTGCGTGCGGACGCAGAGTGCGCTCCGGAGAGGAGGAACACACTTACTCCACTCATGTGTGCTGCCAAGCGCCCCTTCACAAAACGGGAGCGAAGGAGAGCCGGGCTGGTTATTTTGGACGGAGAGAAGGAGGAAAATAACCCGATTTGAAGGATATTAAATCACTCTTGCGGCCGCCATTTGTCGGGAGTTCCTGCTTTGTTTTCTTCTTCTTTTTTTTTTCCTCCAAGCGCAGCGCGTTGGCCTCACATGCGCCCTGTGTTCGTCAATGGTTTTAAACACCGAGCGTCACGTTTCTGGACCCTTCAGCCGGGATGTAGCGAAGGGCAGAGCCTCATAAACCCGCCTCACTGTCGCCTTCTCATTCAAGAGGAATATAGTGACTTGTATCGAAGGTGAACTGAACGGCTGCTGTTGGTTTATGGAAAGCGAAAAACTTCTCTGAGAGTCTCCAGACTTTGTTAACATTGATGGTGGGTTGTCTTATGATGACCCCCGGCCGGAGGTCATAGCCGACTCTTCTTGTTTCCCACCGCATCACTGCCCCTCACCCCAATGATGACTATGAGCTCTATATCGGACACTTTGGTCCCGCCTGATCCGTCCAAATCGGCGTTTTTGGAGTTTGGCGGCCACGGCTACCCCGGACACCAGCAGCCATCCCCCGGCTTGTCCCACAACCATTATCCGGTCCACGGTCTGCACGCCGTCGGGCCCTCCCAGCACGACGGGCCCTTCTCCTCGGGCGCATCCTCGTACGGTCGCCCACTGGGGTACCCGTCCTATCACAGCCCGGTGAGCGCGCACCACCCCGGGGCCTACCTCCCCTATCAGCACGGCGGGCACGGCGGTGCGCTCGGACACACCAGACTGGAGGATGCAGGTAGGGTTACCAAAGAATACCAATGTGAACACTTTTCTTTTTAAAAATCATCTTGCTGTTGTCACCAACACGGCCCTAGATATTGGCCATGTGGAGCCGTGGCACAGTGACATCGGTCATTCATTTCAGCCGCTTTTTGATTCGTTGTCGAAACACGCCAGAGAAAACACACCGGCAGCAGCTTTAGTCTCACACACTCCTGGGTTATTTTGATTTTCACATGGTGCTCTAAAATGTGTTTGGTTTTTTTTTTTCATTCATGATGCTGTGTGTCCTCCCGTATAAAGACCGAGAGTCAAAATGATGCTGAGTGTGCCATCACAGAGGACATTAAACGCAACACCAGTCTCGGGGGGAAAAGGAAGAAAAGAAGAATTCATTCTTCACAGATGTCTCATTCCGCCCCATTAAAATACTTGAAGCGGGTCTACATTGTATTAAAAACACGAAAATAAGTCAGAGCGGAGGACAATAATTGGATCCACACACAGGTCGGCCGCAGTCATGTTCAGTGTGCTTTGGGGTTGGACGGGAGATGAGTTTCAGGCCTGCACACACTGTGCGCCTCCCCACAAGAAGCAGCCGGCCCCGGCCCTGTGGTGTCCCGCAGCGGCCCAAACCCAAAGCCTCAGAACTGAGCCCATCATCTCCGACTGACATCCACTGTGTGTGTGTGTGTGTGTGTGTGTGTGTGTGTGTGTGTGTGTGTGTGCTGCCTTCTGCCCGCACACAAACACACACACACACAGACACACGCCTGCGACAACGCCACTAATAATGACGATAATAATGATAATCACAACCAAACACTGTGACACTGATAATAACAAAACGTTCATCGAACCAAAAGTCTTCCCTATGTAAACATTTAACCGTCTTTCAAAATAAAATATCATGATAATCATTTGCCCGCACAATTAAAATAAATATTCCACATTACTTTTAAATACTATACATTTTTTTGTTGTTGTTGTTGTCATCCAATTCATAAAAGTTATACCAACAAGGCTTGGAACTTGAAATTTCCACGAATGAGAGCTGTTCATTTGTTTGAACTTACTGTGTGTTTAAAACAAGTTAGATTGGTTCAGTGAAATACGTCACTGAAAAACATACAATTCCCCAGTTTAATTTAATGACATCGAGAGCATCAGTCCTGTTCACGCTGACAACAACTAGAACTACAAAATCTCAGATGTTTGGTGGTAAAGAAGAGCAATCACATAACAATTTTGTCAATCATATATGTTGAATTAATTGTTCAATTATGTAAAGACTAACCATTTATAATATTTCTTTCTTTCTTTCTTTCTTTCTTTCTTTCTTTTCCCTTTTTTGCTATTCTCCTCTCGAAGGCCTACCTACCATTTTCAGAACAATCTTGGGTATAAATCCTCTTCTCATCTCGTACATTTAATACGTAAATTAATAAAGTACAAAAAATGTGCAGCTCTGAAGTGATAGTTATGAAGATAAGGAATTAAAGTATAGCACAGAATAATTACATACTGTAATATACTGTAGACGACTGAAATCTAAATCTGTATGTCACTGTAAATCTAAAAAAAAAAAAAAACTTGAAGCGTAATTCGGTTTCGGTGACTTTAAGCGCTGTGTGTTTGTGTGGTCTATCTGCGGACAGAGATCAGATGAAGAGGTGAAACTGCCACATCAGCACTTCAGACTGTCTTTTTCACCTCTACATGATATAACAGTAGCAGAAATAAAGCCTCCTCAGATGAATACACTGAATCCACAAGCACACTTGGCATTGTTTTATCACTATTATACATTGTGACATTTACTATCCTATGAGAGTTGCCTATAAACTAATCTTGAACTGATGACACATTGGCAGTGACTGTCAGCTGTACGACATGGTTAAACACTGCAGATTATTTCTTTGTGTCTTTGAATGGCGGTGGGACTTTTACAATACATCCTCCCAAATATGTTTGTATGTATGTTTGTATTTCTCTAATTTTAGTCTTTATTTATTTATTTATTTATTTTTCACAAGAGGTCAAACAGAGAGTTCAACCCCTCCAGTGTACAACTGACCCAAAACACAGGTCAAATAACATACTGTACATTTGTTTTGTCTTTGTTTGACATTTTGGAAATGAATGTGTTAACACATACATTCCACATTACATATAGAGATGACATATTTGCATATTTGGTTAGATTAACACTTCAAGTTAAGTGTTACCACCTCAATATTATTCTGCATATGGAGTAATGTTAGACCCGTTGGAGAAAAGGCAGGAATAAAGCAACAGTTCATTTGACAAGTCTTTTTTCATTATTTTCACATCTACAAATTAAAGCTAATTTCAACAAATCATGAAGGTTAAAACTTCATTGCACAAGTCATACATTTAAGTTCCCGTTTTCTTACAGTGTTGATGTGTTTGAGTGCGGCGGTGCTCAGTTACAGAATGGGAACATCTTGTGGGGCCTTGGCTTGTCCGCAGCTGTTCTCTCCTGCCACAGCAGGCTATAAGCTCATGTCATAACACAGATCAGTGTGAGCGCACACACAGTCGTATAGCTTTCTTTAAAAAAAAAGGAGGAAGAAGAAGAAAAAAGGAGGACAAAGAGGATTCTTTTTTTACCTGCATCCTTTGACAGCCATTCTACTTAATTTACAGCATTCTCAACATACTGTAGTTTACATTACTGAAGTGCTGTGAAGTGGTTGTGTTGACAGCGTGTTCATAAAGAATTGTAATGATAGTCTGTCACGCAATATTTCAAAAAGGAATTGCTTTTGAAATATAATTTAAAAAAATGTTTTATTCTTTTAAATTGTACGTAAAATTGTACGTACAATTTCTGATTGCTCTTACCAACTTTAATCATGATGGGAGAGACAGTCACAGGCTACTACACACAAACAGAACGCATTCCTTCATTTCAGTTAAAACGTTTAAATCTACATGATACTGACATTCTTTCTTCATCATTAATGGGGAATAGACATTTGGATTTGTCAGGAAAAACCTGCATTGTTTTTTTTGTTGTTGTTTGTTTTTTCAAATGTGACAGACCTGAAAAGATCTATGACGTAAAAACTTCCATATATATCAAGAAGCAGGATTGTAGTGGTTTTCTTGTGAGAATATTTTTCTCAGCGTCCTTGAGGATTCAGTGTGTTATTAATGGACACTGTGAGATGAAACATTGCGACTGATCTTGTGATCTTTCCGGGAAGGCGAAAAATTCTGTCCCTACAGAAATTCCCCCTGTTGATATTTATCTTTGTAAAATTATGCTCTCCTCCTCCTCCTGTTCTTCGTCTCCTGCAGAACACGAGAAGCCCACAGCGGTCATAGAGAACGGAGAGGTGAGGCTCAATGGGAAGGGGAAGAAGATCAGGAAGCCTCGGACCATTTACTCCAGCCTGCAACTCCAGGCGCTTAACCAGCGCTTCCAGCAGACCCAGTACCTCGCCCTGCCCGAGAGGGCTGACCTGGCAGCCAAACTGGGCCTAACGCAGACCCAGGTACTGTGATGGATGACACACACACACACACAGAGAAACAGAAACAGACACAAAATAAACCAACATGGGCATGAATATTTTATACAATTGTGAGGAATTAATATATAATATATTACTGTATGTCAATATACATAGAATATAACATTTTAAATGTGAGCCATCTTTTGGCTAAATTCTCTACTTGAAGATGTACGTGCATCACCTCACCGTATGTACAAAGTTTATATGACACACTGTGAGGGAGTTGCCTGATCAATCACTGGAATTCAAGACCAGAACATAGATATGAATATAACAGACAGATATATTGTTTTTTAGTTATGGTAAATACAAGCAGATATCTGATTTATTCTAAAATCTGTATCAATGATTGAGTGGAACTGTAATTGTGGAAATGAATTTTGAATAAATGACGTGTTCCTTTGTCCATGGCGAAAGGGTAACGATGTCAGTATAAAACAGGCACAGGTACATATTTGTTAACTCGTGTCACCTCATGTTCCTCTTTGTGTCATTACATGCTAATATGTATCCA
>CAEMYA010000193.1:3273200-3320507 GCA_903131615.1 Diplodus sargus | reverse complement strand
ATATATATATATATATATATATATATATATATATATATATAGTTTTTATGAGACACTTCAGGATTCTATTTTAATTGTCAGACTCTGATTAAAGCTCTGATATTTGCCACTCTAAACAATCTGGGAACATTCCCCTGACATAACAGGACAGATCTTGATATTGCATTTTGTACCTTTTGCAGGCATCTTGCCGTCTGCAAATTATTTTATATACTCTTTCCCTTTACGAATGACAAACATCTTTAAGAAATGGTTCTAGCCTGTGAGGGGACTGTTTCATTACTCTAGAGATTCAGGTTGGGTTTTGGACGGCCAAAGCTGTCATTATCCTGCTGTGCTTACCATTTGTTTGATTCATACAGTAGTTCATGTTCTGTACTACTCAACAAGGGCAAAGAGCAGTAAATACAGAAGGCCCAAAGTAGAGAAAATGTTGTATCAGGTTTTTCAGGATGGAAAACCATGGTCTCACAGAATTTTTTTTAAAATTATTATTATTTTAAAACAGGTTTTAAAAGGTCAGATTCATCCCTATATTTGACCAACCCTGTCAACACATCCTCATACCAAAACAAATGAATAGGTCAATCGCCAATGTTAGAGCCCTATGAAATCCATATTTATTTTTTTCCAAATATAATTTCTTCTCTTAATTTATTTCTGAATTTTGTTTTTTAACTTTTAACAGTAAGTTTATCAGCAGAAAGTGTTTAATAGGCTATTCGCACTTTCGGACAAAGGGATGTACAACTTGACACAAACAGCCACAAAGCCCTGAACAAATCCTTGTCAGGAGTCTACTGATGGGCTTGCAACAGTACTGGTTGTTTAACCTTGTTCTTCACATGGGCTTTACACAGTACATGGTCATTGTATGTTTTTTTACAGGTCCAGTCAACAGTAAGTTGACACAAATTTGTTTATTGCCTAACTCAAAATAGTCATTTGTTTTTCCCTGCTCTGAATTTAGTGATGGATTTAGAATTTCGTAATTTATTAGAGTACTTGTCTCAGCCACCTCATCATTACTGGTCCCATGTGTGAGAGGTCCCCTGATAAAACGTTCAGTTTTCTCCCTAAAATGTGAATGTATGTGAAATTATGCCAAATTCAGCATTTTACAGTTGATTTCATTTCCATTGCCCAAACCGCGACTCTGTCCATGTTTCCGCTTTACAGAAATCATAGGGCCTACATTGGCTACTGAAACGACATATGTATATCACCATTTCCAAAATTACATTGTTGCAGAGCACGAGGGGCTATGATACCATCACAGTTTGCTTAGGTTTAGGCACTTAAATTACTTGCCTAAGTTCAGGTACTCAGGTACTTCTTGGCTAGGTTAAGGAAAACAGTTTGGTTTGGGTTTAAATGGGTACATTTCTTATGTAACTTAACTTACATACAGACGTTATTTTAAGAGTTAAAATAACTCACCCTTGAATTTTGGTTTCAGACTGGAGACAAACAGCAGTTTGCTGGGTTAAAGTCAAGTGTTTAACTTAACTGCCCACCCCGTTGTCTTCCCTATACTACTCTCACTTTATATTAAGTGACCTGACTTCCTCCTTTGCTGCTGTAGTAATAACTACAGCCACTAGAGGTCACCATCTATGAAGAATCATAAAGATGGTTAGTAGCAAGCTACTCTGGTTACAATGTTCTGGCTTTGTAGGGCAGTGTAGTTATCGAGCAGGTATCATCCAGGCCGAACCACTGATCATCTCTGACATGAGGAAAACAGAGGGTGGCACATTTAGCAGCGTTGTGCCAGGAAATAACTGTTTTTGTGACCTATAAATGGTTAATTTGTAAATGCATTTGAGACATCATACCTGCATGCGTGTGTCTGTGTGTGCAGAGTATACATAAGCAGCTGATGTCATCAGATACACTCTTCTAATCCTGTATGAAATAACTACCACAGCTATGTTTACACTAGGAGTAAGAGATGATCTATCCGTTTGCCTTTGTCTTTTGTAGTGGCAAAGTGGTTTTGAATGTGGTCTGCTGAAAGTCAGACTCATATGCACGATTACCAAATAACCCCTTTTTCTTTTTAACCATTCTCTCTCAGTACTCTTTGAGGTGTTTTGGATCAGAGAAAGTGGGCTTTAACTGATTGTATTACAGTCTTTACAGTATGTCATCGTTGGGCTGATACTGTAGTGCAATTAAAGGATATCTCTGGCTATAGTTTGTTGAGTGCAGACATTTTTGTGGGCTTGGGATAAAGAATGTAATTGCATGTTTTAAGCAGCTGATTCTTTCTTTCGGGTACTTTAGTTAGTTAGTTAGTTAGTTAGTTAGTTAGTCCTCAAATTTAGTTTATTTAATATAAACAGGTCAGTGGCAAAGTGAGACCCCTCTAGAAAGAGCAACACTACAAAGGGTTTCCCACAGTTTGCCTGTTTTGGTTTAACGTCATGACGTCATTGTGAATTGCACGTTATTTAATCGTTAAACTTACTCCTGGAGGTCTGTCATTAGCATCAGTGCTCCCAACATAGTAATAGTCCACAATGTGATTCTTTTACACCTCGACTTTTGTACAGATTAAACAAATACAATAGAATATGTTAATTGTTGCACTTTAGAGGTACTGTTGGTGGTTTCTTCTTTGGGCAAGGCCAGGATAGCTGTTCCAGTCTTTATGCTAAGATAAGCAAGCCCGACTGCTGGCTGTGGCCTTACATTTAACATACAGACATGAGAGTGTTATAGATTTTCTAATCAAACTGATTGAATGAGCATATTTCCAAAAATGCCTTGTCTGTGTCTTTAACCAAGCATTTGAGCTGTCTAACCTGCCTTTACGTCATCCACAGTTTGTTCACTATAAACACAATCTCTGACTTACCTGCAACCCAAGTGCTGCAGTCTCAGAAATGCATCAACATCATTCAAAATAAGTCAAACTAGTGCAAAATAAAAATTAAACCAGGAAGTCAAGGTGCATTGCTGCGTTGATTCTGCCAAGGAATGCATTATAAGACGGCAACCCATTAATTCCTTTGAAAGTTCCTCAAGAGGGTTTTACCTCTACACACAACCACATCGACACAATAAATGCTGGCAATACATTCTGCAAGCCATGGATATGCTGACACTTCACATTTCTTTATGCTACAACTTTATGTTTTTGTACTTTCAAATGTTTCTTGTGACAATCCTGTGCTTATGGACTGGTTATGTTTAGGCACAAAAAACCATTTGGTTAGGGTTAGGAAAGAAAAATGTTTTGGCTAAAAATACTTGGTGGTTGCCACAATCACAGATGAAGATTGACTTCCTATCAAAAGTCAACACCAGTGCCGCTGGAAATTGTCTGGAAGTCATTTACAGATGTTAAAGCACAGTCACAGTTGAATTACAGTCACTGGCTTAGCCACCTTACCCCCCTAATAACTTCACCATATTATGTACAGTGTCAATATGGTAGGTAGCCTATTACGTGTACAAATGTGAACCTGTCAATGATTTGCAGAAACATTACCTGCCAATATTTTTTCTGACTGGGGGGTTACACAGCCCTTCCATTTCTTCGAAATAAATCTGACCAACTTTAGGGTTTGTTTACGACCTATCTGATTGTCTGACCACCTGTGTTTGCTTACCTGTCGCGAATGTTAGCAGTGTCATACTTTACCACTAACCATTTAATGTGCCATATGAAGATAACATCATCCGGGGTTATGCAATATCTCTCTGGTGATAGGGTCAGTGTTGTGGCCTAACCTGTAGTATCTAAGTGTAAGTCCAGGGTAAATGCATAGGAGCTCAACTAAACATTCATTATAAAGTACTGATAATGGATGGATGGATGAGTGGATGGATGCTATAAATATGAACATTTGGGTAAAAAGAAACAAGGTATTCTATTATTCAAAATATAACGCAATGTTGTTTTTTGCAAGCTTGTCTGCTTCCCTTTGGCCAAAGTATTAAAACACACAGTCATGTTGCTCTCAGTCAGCTGTAATGAGCCTGGTGTGCATATGTTACTGTACAAGCACATACAGTGTGTAATGCGCACATACACACATTCCTCACATGCATGGATGCATTTTAGTCCTGACAGACACACACACACACACACACACACACACGTATCTACTGAAACATAGGTAGCTTGTGTGCATTTTCATACACATATACAGATGGAAACATAAACACACACACTTGAAGATAGTGATCATACACCATATCTCTGTCCTGCCTTTATGCCATTAGGCCGGCAGCCAACCACTGACCACTTTCCATCTGAATCACTAATGTTCCCAGACGCAGCTGAGAAATGGCACGTAGCAGTTTTTCCTTCAAACCCTAACTCTCACACACACACACACACATACTCAAACTGCCTGTACAGCTTAAACCACCCACCAAATAGAAGTTTCAAGAAAATGGCAGACTCGGACTGCAAGTTTTATCATATTCACACACTCACTGTACACACACACACAAACACTCAGTGGCACCTGGCCTGCCTCTCAGCCACCTTACTCCGCTAATGTCGGTGTCATTAGTCGCGCTCTCAGGGAAGCTGTCAGCTCCATGTTGCTGCTGGAATATGAAACCAATAATTACAGCAGAAATCCTCTCACTGAGGCTGCATTAACTTAACGTGCTGTTGATTGACTCCTGGGCTCATAAGCGCCGTCCCACATACTCACTTTAGTTTTTTTATCCATGAGCAGCTACTACTGTTTAGCACTCCAGGTAATTTTTCTACAGCAGGCACTGCTGTTTGGTGACTGTAATTTTTAATTACATTAGATCATCGTAAAGAGTAGTTTAAAGTAAGCATGCCTGTAAACAACTTGAAGGAAAACTAAGTTCTTAAGATTACATATACGATTTTCTTTTTTAATATTCGTAGATTATTACAATTTAAATAAATAGTTATATACTAAGAATTGGCAAGCTTGCGCTGAGATTTTGAAGTTGATTTCTTCATAACAGCACTGCATGCTGCAATTATCGTGGCATTGCAGATTTATGGAGTGATACTTTAATTTTATGTATTTGCCACCATACATACTACTTCTAACAGGCTGTTATTGACGTCAGCAGATACACTGGAACAATAGAGATCAAATTAAATGTCAAATTTCACTCTGCATGACTTCTTGGCTGTTTGAGTTGAAAGCTGTGTGTAAAAAGCCGGGTGCCTTTTTGATTATTGGGCAAAGGGATAATTTTTTCCACATATTCAGTTAGGCCTGAAATTAGATTTTTTATAGAATCCAATATCTCTCATAAACCACTTCAACCATCTTCATAAATACCTATAAAATCCCAGGGTAATAATTCCCAGGACTGTCAGTTGAGAGGAGAAAACCATTTTAGCGCCAAGAGTGTTTTATCTTCCTTTCTTTTCAGTTTTATCCTTCTCTCCTCTGTTTCCAGCCAAAACTTTTTTTTCTCCACGCAACACAACTCCTTTGGGCGTTCGCTTTTTCTTTTGCGGCGCAGTTAAAACCTGTTTGAGACAAAAGTATCCTTCAATGACTGTGTGTAATTATTTATGATTCATGTGTTCCTGCTAAGCTGACAGGTTGCCCGTGAGGCAAATTCGTGTAATTTGATGCTCAATTTGCAAGCACGCTGGAAATAGAGACCGTGCCAGTTATATCAACAACAACACAACTCTCTCTAACCACTGGAAAAAGGTTTAAGGACAAATCAGTTCAATATTTTCAGATATTTAGGTAAAAAAAAAATCTATCATATTCACATGTAGTTTATCTGGACAGTATCACTTCAGATTAAGTAGACGCATCAGTGTTGAACCCATTGGATTATATCCTGCAAATTTTACATTTCACATGTTAATGGGTTTTTTTTTGCACCCTGCTATAAACCTATAGGGACGAACCATGTCTCAATAGAAAACACTTGGTGTTGCTATGATCTTAGCATACTGACTGTGGTGGTAGTTTTAGCTCGGCATCACAGTAATGTTATTGGCCAAACATTATGTGGCAGTCAATGAGAGCAGTTGTGTTGTGAAGGCCACTGAGGCAATGTGATTGTGATTTTGGGCTATATAAATAAAATTGATTAAGGCACACCTACAGTAATGGTACCATCGACTTTATTGCTGTTGCTTGTTGCTCTGTATCTTTTTACAATCACTTGTTCATCTGTATGCTTTATTTTTATTGAACTGTAGGCTTCTTAATTGCATTGTTATCTCTTATTATTATTACTATTATTATTATTATTATTATTATTATTATTGTAATGGTAGAATTTGTCTCCGTGGTAGAATACGACCTCATCATAATTTTATAAGAAAAACATTTTATACTCAGAATATTTATTTAGGTTGTACTATTAACTTCTCTTAAAACTAAAACTTCTCCGTAATACTGCTAATTTCAGCTTTGGTGTTTCATGGAAGCTGGATTCACGGACTTGTTCACAAAAAAAACTGGTTTTAAGAGAAACACAGTAATTAATAAACAGAGCCTTAAAACAATATCAAGAGGATTTTAGCTGAGAGCAACATTAATGAACTATGATTGGCTTTACAAATGAAAAACTGGATTAAGTGAAAGCAACATTACATTTGCATGCTGTAGGGCACTTGATAATGATATATTTGCTGTTAATTTACCTTTTTACAAATGTCTGCATGTAAGTTTGCCCAAGCAGTTTTGTTCCTGCTTCTGGTCCGATTTTTTTTGTATAACTATGAATGCTTTGTAGTCCATAATTCTGTCACATTTCCCTTTAAGAAGTGGTTACGTTAGATAGGACATGAGAAACCAGAAATATTAACTAACATTAATGACTGGGACTTATGCCAAGCCCCAAGGAAGTTGGTCAGGGTTTGAAGCAAATTTTTGAAGTGGCCGAACCGTGTAACTACAGCGTCACATGATGCCCTGCTTTTATCCCATAAGCTAACATTGAGAAAGAAGGTTCTGTAAAATGGTGGATACATTTTTTGGATCATCGCAACCATGGCAGAATGACTAATTTAATTGTCATAATTTGAGCCATTTGGTTCAATAACATTTAGAAAATCTAGTAGAGCCACACAACTAGATTATTATGTCCTCATTCAAGTTAGCCAGGTGATAAACAGGGAGTTAGCCAGCTCAGTTGGCAGAATTCTCTAATGCTCTACAATGTGGAAGCTATCTAGCTATCTGAAGCTAGCTTTCATATAAATAAAAGAGGTAACATCATTAAAACTGGTAACATCAGCTAATATTAATTGCTAAGACTCCACAACAAGTAATACTAGCTAGCATTAATGGCCATTCAATGAGACATTATATTGCATTATTACTAACTTGTATTAAGTTACTCTTTCTTGGCAGTAAAAGTATACTTGGTCATAGTTTTTTTTGTTATTAAAGCTTACTTTTATTTTGTTTCAGTCTTGTTTGAACAGGTTATACTTTTTTTGGCAAAAGTTTCTATCGATTAAAACACATTCTCCTTCCTACATGATAAATCAATGATAGACCAGCTGCACAGTTATATTTATTAAACAATACATTCACTGATCCATAGCCTAAAAATACAACACAGGTCATTAAACGTGGCCTCCATGTTTTCCAAGGGCATGTAAACAATGACCATAATCAAAGGGAAGTTTAAGTGTGTCCTGGGGTGAGGACTTTTACTGTATGTGTCTCCTTTACCACAGATTTCAATCTATTCTTTCAATTCTCTCCCTTTTACCTGTCCTGCAGGTGAAAATATGGTTCCAAAACAAACGATCCAAATATAAGAAGATCATGAAAAATGGGCCCTGTGGACCTGAAGGAGACCACCTCGCCCCTCCACCGCCATCCTCCTCTTCTCCGTGCTCCCTATGGGACATCAGCATGGCTGCCAAAGGCGCGCCGGTGCACTCCGGAGGATACATGAACAATTTTGCTCACTGGTACCCCGGGCACCAGCAGGACTCCATGCCGAGGACTCAGATGATGTGACAGACATGAGGACGCAAGACTTGCAGGACAAAAAAAAGGATTTATACCAGCAAGCTGAGTGGAGCTGTCAGGGACATAGACGTTGTTAAGAGTCTAAGCTGCTCTGGAGGCAAAAAAAAAAATAACTGGCAGAGATCAATTGCAGTAAACAGATATGTGACAAGTTACTATTGGCTGAAAAAGGCAGTACAGCTAAGATAACTAAAAAATCAATAGAAAGTGTTCGTTTAAATGTACTTTGTTCCCAGCATTCACCAAATACAGTATGTCATCAGGACAGTAACCATAGCAACAGAGTAGGACCCGGCTACACGTTAACATCATTGCAACCATAGAAATATAAGTAAGCCTGGTAAGACTGCTATTGAACTTCCAACCAAATTGATTGATTGATTAATTGAATGCTTCAGCAGCCGTTGATCTGAGAGCTGAGCTTTTGGTTCCATGCAAAGCTTAGCACTTGCTAGCTACAAGCGTATGCATAGTTAGCCTAGCAGACCTTCCAAACACAAGTAAAGGTGCAGACACACGAAATCTGGCTGGATGTATCTGGATGCACCAGACCACCAAGAGTTTAGGCCAGTGGGTTACATATCTGTAAACTGGGCTTTTGCTTGTTCTCTTTCGTCATGGAAACCAGGTCAAAAATACTCTTCAATTGCAGCTAAAAAGCACACTAAAATACGTTTCTGAAAGCATTTCAGTCGAGAGATAGGCAATGCAGAAACAGAATCTTGATTCATATTTGATCATCACTGCATAGTTTGAAGATATGATCTAACTGTTTGCATCATACTGGATGGATTCATCTGCATAAAGCTGATCAAGCCATATCCATTATGCACGACGTGACCAGATCTTCTGTTCTCCGTAGGAAGTGTAAAGTATCCAGTGTGTCTGTGCCTTAAGCAATGCTAGTCTATGGCAGTGTGAGCCTAGTTTATTTAATATCGCCATGTTGGTGTTATTCCGAGAACATCATAGTTGGTGTTGTTTCCGGACCATCGTTGAAACTGACCAAGCATGCAGTTGTGATGTCATAGCTTTGCGAATCACTTGGATTGGTGTTCCTGGAACATCATAATGAATGTTGCTCCATGTCTTCCAACTTGCTTCCAACTTATGTAACAGTGATGAAAACTGCACCAGGATCAAGCTATTGTAACTGAGTGGATGCAGGTACAGGTCTCACACTCAGCAGACATGTTATTATACTGTTAACTTTTTTTCAGTTTCTTTTAAGTTTTCTGTCATGGTTTGGGTAGGTTTAGGGAATTATAATATTTGGTTATAGGTTTAGGAAAACATGGTTGAGCCTCTTACACAATGTAAAACACATGTTACAAAGGATAACTTCTCCCATGTGCATCATCTTCAGGTATTTTTTACTGAATCGCTAAGCAGCGACAATACAAAAACATGTGATTGGTCAGTTTCAGTGATGGTCCAGGGGTAACAGTAGTCAAGATGTTCCGGTAAGAACAAAAACACAGCAAATGCTAGTTTACCATGTCCTGAGTTCCACAAAAAACAAAACTATGGGGTTTAATGGTTTTATTTGTAGTCTGTTATTTCAGTGCATTCACTATTTTCAATGTTTTTACTGTTCGTTTTCCCAGTTAGCTATGTTGCAATTGTGTATATTTGACTGCACCTTTAAAATGAGACTGTGTTACCTTTGCTGAATACCATCCTTGGCTACAAGTCACACAAGATATTTGGAAATGCCACGTTTCTTAACGTAAGCTTATATTATCATTTGTAATTGGAGGAATGTGTTATGTCATTGTTCAAAATTAACATAGTCCCACTTTAATACAGACAGTCAAGTTATGTCTCGAGGGGCTCTGCCTGCCAAGAATTGTATGATAAAGCTACAACTCAAAACTAATACCAGTCCTGCATCTTTGTTTCTGGTTCTTCAGGTTTTCTTCACAGTTGTTTTTTATGGAACTTTACTCTGTTGTTAATGTTAAAATACAGATCAAATTAAAGAAATAAAGAAAAGAAGAAAAGTTAATGCGTTTTATAAATTCTGACAGGGTGTAACTAAAGGTTTGCATATACAGTGCTGCAGGGATGGTGTATTTTTGTAGGCTAACATAGAAATTTGCATCGCTCTGGTTTCCTCAGAAAAAAGCCTATGGGCTATTTCAGCTGGATTTTGGATTAGTGCAGAAAATACAATAATTTGTCACAAAAGTTTGTAACTTAACAGCGAGGAGATGAGTCAGTGATCTTTTTTGTAAGTCTCATTCCCAAAAACTGACGCTTTGGGATTGTAGGAAGTGTCTGCAGCCATCCCAAAGTGTCAGTTTTTGATGAGTTGCTCACAAGACTCAAAAATAATTTTTCGTACAAAAAGGTCCTTAATGTCCCTGGCAACCTCTGCAGTCTCAATTAGCCACTTTTTTTGCAACCCACCTTTGTAAAAGACACATAAACACTTTATAATTCAAACATTGGGTATTTACTGACGTATTTATGACACAAAATGGGAAAATCTCCTCAACTTTATGTTAACCACAGACCTTTTTCAGATATTTAAATGAAAGCTCACTTAAAAAAAACTTTACTTTGAAACTCTATAGACCGTTAAAGAGCCCATATGAAACAGCTGATCAAAGAACCAACACGGGCTGATAACATATATGAACAAGCAGCTGTGTTATGGTTCTTATATTCTAAATGGACACTATTGGATAAATTGATACATATATATATATTTACATTTGTATTTATATATGTATATCTCTATATTTATATTTACATATATATAAATATATATATATATATATATATATATATATATATATATATATATATATATTAATAAAAGATGTAAACTAGTTAAAATATGTGCTGTTTTGTCTTCCATAATTAATTAAAGTGATTAAAGTCAGTTTGGTCTATCACTTCACTAGTTATTACAATTCGGTTGAGTCCAGGTAAATTGGTTTTGGAGTCTTTGGTGGAGAATGATGAGTTGTCAAACACAGCGATGCTTACACAACAGGGTTTGATTGATTGCAGGTCTTAAGACTGTGAACTTTACAATTTTCTTTTATTATTATCTGCTGGATTAAAAAAAAATGTTCGTCCCGACTGTTTTAGGGGGTTTTTTGCTCCCCTTTTGAGACTGTCCTATTGACTGGAATTTCTTCAAATACTGAATTAATATTTTGCCAATGATATATTAGCTGTGGGTCAGGTTGCACTACGTTATTTGAAATAAATCAAACCCAATGATCATTGATTTGTTTATTCAACTTACATTCAGCAGTGGACAGAATTTGTTTTTGTACTTTTAACGGGTAATATCACATTCAGGCCTCAGTGTAAAATAGCATATTCCTTGTCAGTGTGCCCCAGTGGCCTGGAGCCATTTTCTCTTAAGTTAAAAATCAGAAGGAGTGGGTCACGTCTTTGGCCCCGCAAACATCTGGAAAAGCAAAAAGAGTCGTCAAACATCATCAATGATTTTATAAAATGACCATGTCAATTATAGGTAATTTAGGACACAGCTTGTTAAATAAAGCTTTCACTCCAACGTTGTAATTATGTGTAATTGTCAGTCAAGGGAATATCCTTCTGCCTCCAGGCCTAAAGGCAAAGGCTAGGAAGTAGTGGATTACATCAAACTGGATATCTGGGGGCTAATCCTTTCACTACAAATTGATTTGTTCAATTAACATTAAAAAATGCATTAATATATGACTGCATTATGCTGCTTTAGGGTCGATTTTTAGCATTAACACTCCATTTCAATTTGTTATTTAACAAATCATGTATGTTTAGTTTCTGTTCTATGGGGGGTTTTTTTATTCAAGGGCAAAAAAGGAAAGTAGTGACAAAAGTCGTTGGAGTATATTCGTTTACTGTGTTAGAGAGTGATTCACTGGTCAAGTCACTGTTTTGACCGGTCAGACGGACTGAAAGGAAAAAAGAAAATGACCTTCATGTGCAGTTTATAATGGGAACAAAAGACCATAATGATTTCATGTGTGTCTGAGAAAATATGTGTCCGTGTGTCTTAAAAGCGTATAAAGTCATTCCTTCTTCGCAGAGAGAGAGAGTGAGACAGAGAGAGAGGCACTGTTGCACTGCCACACCATGGTATGATGAGTCTATTGCAGTTATGAACACATCCAGTAGTGTGAAGACATATAGCACTAGTGTCATGCTCATAAAATCATCTCAGGGTGCTTCTTGTTCAGACCAAAAGGTTTGTTGGTAGCAAACTAGGATGGAATCAGTGCATCTGACAAAAAGAAGAATATGGTGCTGATTAAAAAAAATATGAACTGTGTAGGTGCTCCTTGTGCTACTTATTTTATGGCTTAACATCATTTTATTTAAACTCACTTAAATCTAGTGCTCAGCTCTTTTGCGATCCAGACAAAGCAGATGCCATGTGGCCTTTAAAGAGTTTATGTAGCAACAAAAAGTAGGAGTGGTTTCACAGCACATAAAGGAACACAGCATCCTTCAATTTGTCTAAATATTTTCAATGAAAATGACCAAATATAGAGACGTGTGGTTTTCACTGGATATGAAGGCTATGAAGATAGACATACTCTAGTGAAACACAAGTGCCTCAAATTCGTAGTTAAGTGTTCCAGTAAAAGCATTGACTTACATACTTACACACAGCTACATTCCACTGCTGCTATAGGACCCACTTCTTCTGTAGCATTAGCATCTTTCAGCATCTGCTTACACCTAGCATTAACAGCCAGCTGTGACCCTCCATAACCCTGAGTTAACACCGTTGAACCCTAAGATCCATCCTCCAGATTGAACACCTGTGTATAACTGATACTTAAGTGGTCTATGTGATGTGTGTCGTGTTGTCATGTAAAGGATCTTAGTTTGTTAATGGTAAAGATAGAAATGTTGTAACAGATTTGCATTAGAGGTGCTGTTTGTAAAAAAAATAAAAATAAAGTTTATCGTTGAGTCTCACTCCTAACTCGTCAAATGAGGATGCTTTGGGATGGTGGCCGACCCTCTACAATCCTGGAGCATCATTTTTTTACATGTTGGGTATGACACTCAAAAAAAAAATACAAATACAAATAGCACCTTTAAATGTATGAAGGTTACTCATAGGCATGACTATAATTAAATAATAATTATTATAATTATAATTATCACTGTCAACAAATCAGGATTTACATTATTATTCATGAAATTCAATCAATTTTATTTCAATTTAATTGATTGCTCTAACATGAGTGTATACAGCTTTACGTATGATGCAACACATTTTATACAGTTTTTAAGTCAGAAAATCACAAATGGAATGCAAAATAACGTGCAACCCGTTAATCTACATTAAGAAACGTATTGTTAAATGTATGTATATTCATTGCATTATTTTGTGGTTAGTGTAAATAAAAATGATCATTATCAATATCAATACTTTTATGAATGCTTTATGAATGCTACAAAGCTATAACTCTTTTTTTAAGGCATTCGCAACTGTGCATAAATGCTTAATAAATGCTTGATAACACAGTAAAATCTAGTTGTAACTATAGATTATCAATGCATTTAAACAGACAATAGAGACCTATCGTAGTAAATGCAACATTTTATAGCTGCTTTATAGCACATCTCAAAATTGTTATTAGCTGATGTATATGTTATATAGTATATCAATAATATATGATATCAGAACTGTTATTCATTGTAAACAATTTTAAGCCCCCATTTTAATTTAGATATTCTTATCAAAGAGCAATTTAAACGGTGATGAAGAATGTGAATCAGTGCATCAGGTCGGTCGGGTCGTCTGTTGATCCTTCTGTTTTCTAGAAAAAAGTCAACTGCTGATTCGTTCACCTTCTGTAAGCATACATGATGTCAGGAGGGCTCTTTGAGACATTATTTATCCCATAAAATCACTTTGTGTCTGTTCTGTATATTTAGCATCAGGAGCTGTTCCAAGATGCAGGCTTACTGAGCTGTCTGGGGAACTTTACAGAGTAAAAAAATGGAAAAATACGAAAAAGGCTGCTGCTGGGAGAACTGGGTCTGATACATTGGATAACTGATCTTGAACTGCACAAATACAGCAGATTTATACATGAATGTGTTTAAATCTCCTGAAGACATAGACATTTACTGTGTGAAGCATATATTAAGGTTGTATTAAAAGTTATGAATGTCCCATAGAAGGAACTATGAAACAAAGACAATAATAAATGCATTGGAGACTTTGTTCCTGTTCCTCTTAAATCCAATGGAGACTACTGACTGCAGAAACACATGTTGGGGAACCTGAACATTTTTTAATGATATCAGTGGACCACAGAGAAATATGAATGGCATCACTTATTTACATTTGTGGCAAACTCTCTATGTTTTATACATCTTTTCTCATTCTCTTTTCCTCCGAGGATCAGGCGTCTCTTTCAAAAAGCCAGACGACGGAATCTTTTTGGAAGGCCTCGACTTATTTAATCTGCTACTTGGACCAGCATCCTGTTGCCTCTGGCAAAGTTCACACCGTAGAGTTTTATGGAATGCTTTGCTTCACAGACTTCAGACACGTTGTATTGTCCTAATGAACTGGTGGAAGCCTGTCGGGGGCAGAGGGAACATGGTAACACAACGCTGGTGAAAGAGGAAGGACGCAACGAAAAAAAGAGGACCTCACACTCACTCAAACAAACGTACATGCGACTGCGAGAAGCATTGAACAGTTTAAGATCATAAACTGTGGATATTGTTCCTTACCTCCTCTACTAGTTCAGAGCATAAAGGTAGTATGTTCATGTTTTGTATTTTTAGGGCATTTTGCAGACGCTTTTGTTCAAAGCGACTTATCATGCATACATTCATACACTGATGGCAGTGGCTGCCATGCAAGGTGCTGGCCAGCACATCAGGAGCAGTTTCGGGTTCAGTAATCTTGCCCAAGGTCACTTCGACATGTAGCCCAGGGAAATCTGACCAGCGACCTTCTGGTAACAAGACACCGGCTCCCCCCCCATAGCCACACGCCTCCACTATTGTTCGGTGTTGACCTCTAGTGGTCATAGTAATTACTGCAGCAGTAAAGGAGGAAGTCGGATGATGTACCATGAAAAAGGGTGACGGAGTCCACATAGGTAGTAGGATGGGGTGGATGGTTGTGTTAAAATAAAGCAGTACTTTCACCAAGGGGACTGCTGTTCATGTCCTTTATGAGACCAAAAGTTGATAGAGAGTTGTTAGTACTTCGTCATTTTTGTTACCTTTGTAAAGGTGGAACAACTGGAATAGCTGTGAAAAATCTGCACTGCAAAAAAAGTCTGCTGATGTAGGAGACAAAAAAGGCAAAGAGGGAGCGTGATCGAAACCGAGGTAAGATTGTGGCAATAACAATTACACCCCAGGGTAACGCTTGGAGGGCAGACATTTTCTCTTTTCAACTTTAAGTTAAGTATTAGCCATTTCAACCCAAACTATTAGGTTTTCCTAAACCTTTAGTGCCTTATCAAAAGTTGGTCTAAGCATAATCAAACTGCAACCATACAAGAAAGGTTCAGTTGACCTGTTGACAGTAAGCTTCAGTTTCCAAAATGACAGTCATGTCTATAGGATAAAGCATAGCCCTGTGATGCTCTGCTACTGATTAGGGATGATATGGCCTTGAATAATAATAATGAATAATTTTCCGGTGCTGCGTAGCAATAAAAAACATAATTTCTAATTATATCAATAAACAAATATGTATCAAATTAACGCAACCTTGACCTGGATGAACGGATGAATGGATGAATGGATCAACCAATTAACATTTTTCACAATGAGGCAATGAGCCTCCTAGCTCCTCTAGTTGCGGCAGTGTTAGTGGTTTATGGCATGTGTGATATTTACATGTAACTGCCCACTCATTTAAATGTATAATTTGATAGGTATGCATTTTTTCTTGCCTGTAGCTGCAGTAGTGAGAGTGCTTATTTTAGGTTTGATGATGGTGCTAACTAAAAACTCCACTAAAAAGGGGTTGAAAAGTCTCCACTGGCACAACAATCCCTCTTTAGGTCTACAGGTGTGTAACATCATGCAGTTGGGTACATCATCATTTTATGACTAACATGACTGCCTACAGCAAGCAAAAGAAATGAAAAAATTAATTAATTAATCCAAGTCTTTTACGAGCCTCCCAATGTATTTATAGAAATAAAAGTGACTTGTTCTAAACAGCTGGAAAAAGTATTTAACTTTTATATATCAAAGATATGAGCTGTTCATAAATAGTGTTTGCTAAAAGCAGCTGTCCCCGATGCTTTATAATACAGAACCTTCGAAGAATAGAGGTCTGAGGAATATCATTTTCAATCCTCAGCGTATAGATATATACCTTAGTGTTTATTTGTAAAAAAAATAATAAATAAAACACCAAGCTTGTGGAAGAAAAATAGGAGATGGAGGAGTGAAACTCACGAGCTTGCGTGAGGACAAAAATGTAAAAAACTATAAAACTGAAGTCTTCACAACTTGCTACTGGGCAGATGACAACATCTGACCCCCTATAGAGTAGAAAGCAGAGAGAGAGAGAGAGATTCATAGAGGGAGACATATTGAGAGAGCGAGAGACATGGAGAAAAAAAACACATTAATTAAAACAAGTCATAAACAGTGGGGGTCACTTTATATTTGCTTGTTAAACCTGACCCATGCAGTGCCAAAACACATACACGCTTAGTGCAACTGAGATACTGCAGAGCTGTGCTTGCGTGTGTGTGTGTGTGTCTAAGCAAGAGTGTTCGTATGTGTGTATGTTTGCATGCATATTTGGGGGTTTGAGTAATGCGCTATGCATCGGTCAGACCGATACATTTGGCTGATATTGGTAGGCATGTTGTCCACTGTCAATATTTGTATGTATGATACGGTAAAAAATATATAATTTTTTTTTTAAACGTAAATAGTCTGAGCTCAGGTCAGACAACAACAATATTGGCTGGTTTGACCCTTCAAAACAAAGAAAATCATGTCAATGGCATGTACACTCCATTCTGCTAAGTGTAATGCAATGTTTTTTTTATTTTTAGAGTTGCAATAATGAACAGTGATGTAAGTCTGCCCAGCACCGAATGAGGTACCCTTTTTGGACTTTATAAGAACTAGTAATGTCATGGAGCACTGTGTCTTTGACTGGGTCTCTACACATGCAGTTCGACAGCCAGTGTGCACAAAAATAGTGTTGCCAACAAGAGCTATCTGTGTGACCATGTTCCCGCTAAGGTGCGAATGTGGTTGCTCTACCCAATTAGTATGCAGACGATCACAATGTGGTTGGTTCTAAATACAGCAGATTCTTATGTCCCTATCCTGTGACAACCGTGGGATATTTAAGAATGGCGGAAAAGTGAAAAAGAAATCAAGGTTTGGGTTAGAACTACTTGGATTCAATCCGCAAACAAATCCCAGTCTGGTGCGAAAGTCCTGTACTGATTCATCCACCCTGAACTATACAGACTTTGGAGCTCTTTATATATTATTTTGTCCTTTGCTCACTGGTACATACCTACTTATGTTCGTAACTTAACTCACATCATACGTATTAACTATCTTTTCCTAAACCTAACAAAGTAGTTTTTGGTGCCTAGTTCTAATCAAACTGCGACTGTTTCACAACGTTAAAAACATAACCTCCTTAACTACTTGTGCGCTTATATTAAGATTAGCAGTCTGCAGACATGGTCAGTGCACCGGTGAATGAGACCCTCAGTATCTTGTTCTCAGCAACAGAGATATCTCCCAAACCAAGAAAGTGAAGAAGCATAGATATAAAAAATTGTTTAATAATGCAATAGATGTCAAAAGAATATTTTGATGTTTTGGGAACTATGGATATTCACTTTCTTGCCAAGAGTAGTAGTAGATGAGAATAATATCACTCTCATGTGGGAAATATTAAACTACAGCCAAGACGGCCAGTTTAGCTGTGTCCTTAAGCTACGATCAGAGTTTAATCAGAGTGCCCCATCGTCGTGTTGCCAAGTGTGCCGTCAATCTGGTGTTTTCACAAAATGTTTGCAAAGAATGACCATCAATAATGCCAAAATTGACCATTGACCATTAACTTACATTAATTCATTTGACATTCATGCTTCATTTATTCATATTCTGTCATGGTCGCAAAATATGTGACCTTTTTTCAACCAATCATTCTTGATGATGAATGTGAGTCCTTTCAGTCTCCTGCCACATGACACTCATCCAGTGCTATTCGGAGGGCGAGCTTGTATCCTCTCAGGAGGGTATGATGCGTACTTGTGGGGTGGAATACACCAGTAAGCCCATTTTTTCTATCTTAAATATATGTTCAGTAAAATCACGCATTATAACTATTTGTTCACACAGTAATGATTTGTATGTGACAATTTCCCCTAAAAACTGATAATTTTAAGCGTCTGGTACAATAGTTTTTTTCCCATCTTGCAACGCTGCTGTCACTGAATGGGTGTGGCGGGTTTTTGCAGTTTTCTAAAGGCTGCTTCAGATTGTTTCCCAAAAACTGATGTTTCATATCGGCAGCCATACTATATCCCTTGGTGGAATTCTTCTGTAAAAAAAATGTTTTTAAAAATACAGGCGTTGGTGTGAGCATCAGCTATTAAAACCAGACATCAGTCTAAGCACAGTGTGCGGGTCATGGCTGTAGGCAGGGAAAGGAAAGTAACGTCAGCTCCAAATCTTTCATGACATTGTTATAAACTTTCCTTCCGCTGCCGAGTTTTTCTCTCCCCTCAGCTCGCAGCAGCTAATGTCATCACCTCATCTCACCCTCGTCAGCCTGCCTTAGAGTGCCAAAGAGCAGAACTGTCACCTCAGTTCACCTTCCAAACACTTTGTATCACTTTTTCCTGGATAAATAAATGATCAGGCATTCACTTTCTCCATGTATCGAGGCAAACAATGACGAAACACTTTGGGAGGTCATAAGATTCACTTAAAGGTGCTATTTGGGATTGTAGGACGGGTCAGTCGACATCCCAGAGAGTTTTTTGACAAGTTGGAAAAACCCGGAGCGTCATTATTTGATGAGGTGGGATTGAGACACAAATAGCACCTTTAATTCATGACTATGAAGAAGCCAGATGCACAAATTCACCTGCCGTGTTTCCCTTTGGAAGTATATTGCTGTTAGCTCCATGGATATAAGATGCTGTTTGTGTTTGAGTTATCCAGACACCCACAATGACTTTGGTGAAAAACGTTTTTTCCTCTGGAGTGCCGGTCACAGGTTGCTACAAGTCACAGTTGGCTCTCTCTGTCTGTCTGCCCGTGATGTTCAGATACATTCCTCTCTGACACCTGGAAGCTGAGGGCTCAGCACAGGAAGGTAAGAGCCTAAACAAACATGGAAGGTGTCCTTGTGGATCTGTGGTTTAGGGTCCACACCCTGCATTCAGATGAACATGACATGATAATGTGTCTTCCCTACTGTAAGTCACATTTTTCTTCACTACACTATTAAACCTGATGATTTATGATTCTACAGTCCTGTTTATTGAGAAAGAGCCCACCTTGTGCACCCTCTTGCTTTTGCATGCAAGTGTTTCAATATTGGCAAATATCAGCAGAATAAATGTTGGCTAAGTACGTTTCTGAAAAACCAGGGATACATTCAAAATGCACGTTTCTTTGTGTTGAAACTTTACGTTTGTTTAGGTCCAATCTTTTCTATTTCTCTCATCATAATGTTGTGGGTATGCTCTGGTTAGGTTTCTAAAAAAATTCACCTGGTTAGGGTTAGGAAAAAAAACATTGTTTGGCTGAAATACCTGGCTTGGTCACTACAAAAACGTCTGGAGATATGAAAAAAAAAAAAAAAAGTTGATTTTTGTCAACACTACAATGTCTTGAAATGTCCCCACAGACTCAAACTGCTCATTTGGAAGCTTTGTTGGCTTGTAATAAAGCCACCTCCATCCCCTTCACCACCTTAAGCGAAAGCTGGCTAATATGCAATAGAATGTGAATGTGAAATGCCATCGAATCTGGTGCAAATGTCAAACTCATATCCATGGTTTGCAGAAAAAAAAATGCACATATTATATCCAGGCTGCACACACACACAAAGTGGATAAGGCTGATAGGGATAAGCCATCGATCAAAATGGGAACTTTTACATGATGGTGGTCAAATTTATCCTGAGGGACATTTGAATCTGTGTACTAAATCTCTTATCCATCCATTCAACAATTATTGTGAAGATTTAATATACATCTCAGATTTTCCAATAAAAGCCACAGATGTCCATCTGGTGCTGGTCCTAGAGGATAAGTCAAGGTATTGCCAACGGCAGTAGGATTCATCCTCTGAGGAACATGAATCTCTGTACAAAGCTTCAAAATACATTTGATAGTTGTTGAAATCACAATCACATTGCCTGAATGGGCTTTAAAATCTGTAGAGTGAACAACAACCTCTATCCTTAGACCCTCGAATCAAGTGAGGAGAAACTTATCATGTTGAGGGAAAAAAAATATTTTAACGGGGGGGGGGGGGAGGAGAGAGAAGATGGAAGAAACCTTTCTCAAAACGATGCAGAAAAAAAGAGCCCATGTTGTTCCAGGCTGGATTATTGTAAATCCATTGTAACAGGCTGTCCCAATAAGTGCTGCTGCACATTAACTGGCAGGAACTAATATGAGAGATCATTTTCTGCTCCTGTTATATTTTCAATTCTTTAACCTCTAATATAAGTGTTGACATGTATATATATATACATATCCATATATATATATATATATCAAAGTTGGGCTAAGTGTAAAAAATTAAGAGAAGTGTAAAAAATGTGTGGTCTTGGGTAGATGCTGTATATTATTGGAATTATTGTCTTGACATCACAATGAGAATGCCAGTCTTGACATTATTATTCCTGTACAGAGAGCAAAGCTTGTGCTCAGGGATCCATTTGACATCACTGGCTGAAGCCAGGTACACTGTCAGGAATTTGCCAGGTTGTGTTGTTCATCCAGAAACAGCACCACTAGTGACAGGTAGTTATGTTTGGTTAGGTTTAAGAAAATTAAGCAACTACTTGGTTAGGTTTAGTAAAATAGCATGATCTGGGTTAAAAATAGTTTGATCCGTTAAGTCATGTACATGCCAGTGTGTATTTTTAGGAGCAATGGGCCTTTTGTTTTCGGGACAATGTGCTGACAAATGGGCTTTAGTACAATGGGACTTTATTGGGGTTTTGAAATAATGGGCCACCTGAGTCATAGCATGGCACTGGTTTTACGGGTTGCCTGGTGTTGTGAGTACGTGTGAATGCTTGTCTTGGACACGCACACACAAATCTTAAGCAAAACCGGAAATTTGCTAAGTTAGTTTAAGATTAGAATTATATTTGTAATGATTATTTTGGACGACGGCTCGTGGTTGCCTGTTGTAGCCTACTCTTCAAGCTCCAGGGGTGCTAGAAGGTTGATTTGACTATCTTAGCTCGCTATTTCCCTCTGTTGCTAGTCTTTTTGCTCAGCTAAGCTAACCAGCTGCTTCTTATAGCTTTATTTTTGCAGTACTGACATGAGAGTCTTACCATTGTTCTTGGCTACTCTTGGTAAGAAAGCAAATAGTATTTTAAGAAGATTTCTTTTACAAGATCCAGTATTTGTGTCTTGTGACATTGTTTCATAGTATCCCTCTATGTTTTTCTGCCTCGTCACACCCTCTTCATGTTGGCTAACCTGTGGGTTTGGTTGGTTGAGAGTGGAGAGCATTTTGTTTGTCTCATACGCACACACACACACACACACACACACACTCTCACACACACACATGCACACATCTCTCCTCCCCTTTCCAACTGTGTGCCACATGAAAGCAGTGTACACCCTTCGCTCTCTGTGTCAGCGGTGTGTTATTAGTATCCAGAGACTCCAGAGTGTCTGCTGCACTGTCACCTCCCACAACCTTCTTTACACGCATTGTGTGTGTGTTTGTGTGTGTGTGTGTGTGTGTGTGTGTGTGTGTGTGTGTGTGTATTATATAGATGGGTGCAACCTGTATCTGTTGTCTGACTCACTCTGGAAGGCACACCAGAAAAGCACCGTCAGCACACTTTCAACGCCTTTTGTGTGTGTGTGTGTGCGTGTGTGTTTGTGTGTGTGCGCGCGCATGTGTGTGTGTGTGTGTGTGTGTGTGTGTGTGTGTGTGTGTGTGTGTGTGTGTGTATTGCATTCACACATAAACTACACAGAGAGGATAATAAACTACAGGATGATTCAAATATAAACATTTTATTTTCTACTCATTTTCGTAAAATTGCTCCTAAGGAACACAAACTGTTGTGCCACTTTCAATCTACAGTTGAAACTATAAATAAAAGACCTGAGTACAGCACATGTGTTAATAGAATATATACAAGTCCTTTTTCAAAGGTTTTAGCACCGGCAAATGTTTTTTAGTATTGCTATCAATATTTTTGTATGATAAAATGACCATTATGAAGTGATAGTGACATCATTATCTTGGATGAATCATCCTATCACCAAAACACTACAATAGATGTCTTCAGAAAGCAGCCTCATGTGGATGTTTGGTGCGATTTATCCAAGAGAAATTTCCGCTGCCTTGACTGAACCTAAAAGCAGGCTCATTTCTCAACTATTACTCGTACCCAACAATTTTATGCATCAAGCCAGTCGTTTTGCTTTCTTTCAGTCATTGGATTGTTGCCCTCCATGCCAAAACTGGCAAGACCATATAGGTTAACTGTGAAAGCAGCTTTTTGCAATCCACATTTACTTTTCTGGTTTGACAGTGACCTTCAGCGACTTTAATCATTATTCTGGGCGCAAAGGAGGAAGTCAGGCAAAGTAGTATAAAGGGTGACAAGCTGTCTGTGCCCGTGTGAAAGCAAAAGGCAGTGACGAGTTACTTTGACCTCCTAAGGCAGTGAAGTAACATTGCGTTAATTGTCACTATAAGTCGAACCACAATGTTTCCCTCAACATAACCAAGTAGCTTTCTTGCCTAAACCTGACGACGAAGGTCCGGTACGCCTGTCACTGGTCTGCTGCAACGCTGATGTTGTTTTGGGAGCGCTGTTTTGGCGGTCAGTGGCAATCAACCTATTCAGCTATTTGGGTGTGGGATATGGTGAAACTGGCTCAGCCAAACTGCCGTAGATGCCAACATTATGCTGTTGTTTTTCGACATACAGTCAGAGCGATGCTGACAGACGACACACAAGTCCTCAAATTCACGTCGGTTACAGTTTTGTGTTTTGGGATCCAACTTTTTTTTAGCAGGTGCCCATGTGATCCTCTTTGAAAAATCTGACTTCAAGACGTTTTCTTAATGTTCACACTGATAAGAGGGCATTAACGCTGGGTCGGTGGGAGAGAAGACATTTTAAAAAGGGACAGAAAAAAAGCCTTTCGACAAACAAAAAACATATGGATGCACACATTGTTCAGAAAGCACTTTGTGAGTGGCAGGTAAAATGTACATGTAAATCCTCCACTGAATCTTCCATGATAATGTCCATTATGACATTTTTACAACCCACTGTGAGTGGGAAAACGCAATATATTCAGTTTGGAAATTTAATAAAAACACCCTCTCCAGGGTCATTTCAGTGTCCCTCTGCAGTTTAGCTTCTTTGTCAGCTGATACAGATGTTTTATTTTGAAAAGGTTATCAGCCTTTCAGTGTTGTGCACCTTTAACATGGTGTCTGAGCACAGCTGCAATAATCAGTCCCCAACAGTTCCCCATGCTGCTGTGGCGGGCTTTAATTTACTGCAAAGTCTGGAGGAATCTCAGTAGTATTCAGTTTTGTCGAGTGTAAAAGCTGTGTCAGAGGCCCTGTCCTGGGGAACATCTTAAGGGAAAGACTGAATCAATTCAGTTTGCGGTATAAATACGGTCATATTACAAAATATTAAATACACAAAATATTATCTGCGAAATCAGTGATTTCAAATAAAAGATGTCAGTGTCGGGTCTCTGCACTGAAAGCAAGCCACATCAGTCACCCTAATCTCCATCATAACCTCTGTGTTAACTTAGATGAAGGCTAAAGGAGGAATGAAGGCGGCACTTTTCTGTCCACATTTACTGTGGAAGAAAAGCCTCCTATGCGTTATGTGTGTCAGGTCCTGACTCATGTCTGGTGATCAGTGTCAGGTGTTTCTGGTCACACCAGCGCTCCAACTCATCCTAAAAATACCCCTGGTTGTCTGAGCGCAGGGGTCCAGTCAAACTGCTGTGCACGGAGCGTGTTCGAGCGTCAGTAGACGGCTCCCATACTCTGTGTGGCAGCCGGGGCTGTTGATGGCGCGTGGCCTGACTGTTGCAGGCCTAAATGTGCACCCTGCTGCTGGTACCAGTTCTGATGTGTGAAATCTCCCATGCAAGCCGGCGAGGAATCAACTGGGGGCTGATAGGGACCCTGCCCCCTGCTGGTGGGATCCATCACCGCAGCAGTCTTGATGCTGCTGCTGCTGCTGCTGCCGTTTGTGTTGTTGCCGCCGCTGCCGTTGTTGTTGTTGCTGTTGTTGTTGTTACTGCTGTTGTTTTCCCACACAGCTGGGGATGGAGGAGAGTTGCAGGCCATGGAATCGCTGGCGTCTGGACTGTGCTCAAGAGGAATGTCACCGAGCGGAAACTCTCCGTTCTTGTAGAGCTTCTTGAACTTGGAGCGACGGTTCTGGAACCAAATTTTGACCTGGAGGGAAGAGCAGCATGTTGAGGCAACTTAGAGAAATCAAAGAAGTGAATTTTAAAAACATTTTTATGCAATTTTATCTGAAACGCCAATTTTACAAAATACAACTAAATATTTGGCCAATTTGAAAACAGTTGTCTGCCGAGGCTGGAAAAAGGTCAAAGTGAGCAAAAACAGTTGAGTTGTGGGCCGTAAGACCAAAACAATCAGCATAAAGAAGCTAAAACACTCTGTAACGCTAAAGGGAACTGCTAATTTCTCTGTGCATGGGAAAAGTTGCATAATTATTCAATTTTACTTTGATATAAACAACTGATTTAAGCAACCTTAAAGTCACCAACGCTTTTTGTAGCGCTTGAGCTTATATTTTGCCTATTTTAGCTCATTAAAGCAGGCGGCTGCTAGCTGTGGAAAGAAACCCCATTGTACACTACATCACAGCACAACAGCAGACAATCCTAGTCGCAACTAGCTGGTGAACGTAGTGGAGTCTTTAGCAGCTAAAGATATGGTTCTCAGAAAAATGGTGGAGACCAAAAACAGAGCTAAAAGAGAGTTAAAATTGGAACTGCAGTTGCTGTTAAAATTAAACAAATTAAATAAATAGTGAAAAATGTTATATTAAACATTTTTACTAGTAATAAACCCGGCAATGCAGCGGTGAGTAGTCCTTCCCCAGCACATGGCATTATCTAAAAACTATTATTGCCCAGCAGAGCTCATGTCACAGATTATTTACGACTTCTTTAAATGTATCATTATGACACTATGGGAGCTATTGTAATGCTGTCATTTGTATAAACAACATTTAACTTGTGAGAGCATGCTAATCGAATGGCCCCAGATGCAGTGCATCTTGCTCATGCCTTTGTTTTCTTAAAGGTTTTGTGTGTAAACCCTGCATTGTATTGAACAATGATTTACAGCAGCCGTGATAAAAGAGCCCGCGCCACAAGTGTTGTCTTTTATCACTCGAGCAAAGATAATTCATGTGGCCGTAAATCATTACGGCAGGACGGGTATGACTGCTTGAAACGGACTGACGCGACTATAACAACTCGCTGCCGAGGATCACTACCGTTCTCTATTTCTACTGTGTTGTATTATAGCTACTGTATTCTGTTTCATAGCATTCTTATTTTATTACATGTTATCCTAGTAGCATAGCATGTTGGGTGCTATTGTATATGTAAGTGTATTCCCAAAAATACATTAGTTAATTTAAACAGCTCCAGAGCTTTTCACTTCCTCCTCAACCTCTTCACACTTGTCTTGTAATCCCAGTTCAGGTTCCTTCTCAAAGATTCTTACATCTTCACTGCATTCACACTCAAGCTTGCTGAAACTTCTGCTCTCATCTCCTTAGATGTCAACTGACATTTCAGCTCATTTTCTCTATTTAACTCTCTTTCCCAAGAAGCTCCAATCTCATCATCTCAAAATGTCAAATCCTCTTTTTCAAACAGTTTTCTGCTTCAGCTTCAAATTCCAAACTTTGATCGCATTCATTGGTGACAAATCCAACTGACACTGACAAATGTGACAAATGTGTGACAAATGTGTTTCAAATGCCAGTTCGGTCCTGACAATCTGATAACTCAACGACCATAGAGGGATGAGCTTGAACTTAAAACATCAGATGCTTTTAGTTTCCCTTTTACGACTTCAGCTTCAACGGCTTTAAACTCCCATTCAGCTTCACATGCGTGAAGTAAACATTATAAGCTAGAAACAGTGTTTGCACCTGTGATTTTCAAGAGACCTCACTTCAATTCCTTTCAGAAAAACATAACTTTGTCTTGTTTCTACCGTGCTGTATTATATCTCTGTCTTGGTGTTGATCTGCTCTGGGTCCGCGGCCTCACCTGTGTCTGCGTGAGGCCCAGCTGTGCGGCCAGCTCGGCCCGCTCCGGCAGGGCCAGGTACTGTGCCGACTGGAATCTCCTCTGCAGGACTGCCAGCTGGTAGCTGGAGTAGATGGTCCGGGGCTTGCGCACCTTCTTGGGCTTCCCGTTGACCATCCGAACCTCCATGTCCGGTTCCTCTTTCACTGCGGGTGTAAAAAGTAAAAAGACATGTAGTATTCCTACGGGGACTTTGAGTCAGAAAGTCACGGTACTGTCGCCTTCTTGTTCACTGCGTTTATAAAATGGAACCCATGTGAGACTGTTTCACACAAGTCTTCTCCTTGTGTGAAGTTAACTTGTTTCAGGTCTCCACAGGGCAGTCTGTGCAGAGAAGTTGTAGCACAAAAATAGCCACCGCCGCTACAACCCCGAAATTTCAAAGAAATTCCGCCAGGACTCTTAACTTATAATTTTGGTCTGAGTGTCTCCCACAGCCGGGGAGGGAGACAGAGATTTATAGGTGCTTTTCATGTAGCCTTGAGGCTCGGTTGTATACATCAGTCCCCGTTTGTGCTGTTGTTTTTCCCTCTCTCAGATATACAATCAACCTTAGTGAGACACATTTGTTGAACACATGCGATATATTACTCATTATCTCTGACTGGGAAACAAAACATTGACAAAAAAACATTTAACCATATGGTTCAAATGCAAATTGTATAGGGAGTGTAATCCCGTTACAAACTGTGTGTGATATACTTAGTGTGTGTTTCTGATTGTAATCATTGAACAAATTTAACTCAAGATATTTTGAAAAATATAATCAAAGCTTATTAAAACATTAAAATAAACGCACGTTGTTTGTCATTATTTATATTTTCTTACTATAAACATGTATTTATTTTAAAAGAGACCTTATGATCTATTACTGCAACAGTTTATATCACCGTGAAAGATGCTAACGTAGTTTTTTTCCCTCTGGAGTTTAGCAGCCCAGCAGGGAGTTTACACTACACAATTAAACAGTGTATGTTTTAAAAGCTGATCTCTGTGTTTTTGGATTCAATATATTTTGAAATGGGCCTTTTTACTGAATCAAACGGAATAAAGGAATCTATACCTCAAGATATAATTTTGGTGGTAGGCAGTGACGCAGTGTTTTTAAACCTTCATGTCGGGATTCCAGACTGTAGGATTATTTTAGCAACTGATTAAATAAATAAAATTACTTTTTCGCAGTGCCGGGTCAAGATTTTCTGATTAGAGTGGGACTTTATTCAAGACCTCAGTGTTCGTACAGCTTCTCTGGCCAGTTCTGGTGCCACTTGTCCCTTCAGTTCATTTGGATATCTGTGTATAATGTGTTTTATTATTACCAATTGGGCTTTTGTATTCATCTATGAATTTATTTCCCCTTCTTTTTGTGTATTCATGTATTTAATAGTCTGGGCGTGGCCGCGGGCCTTGCATGATAAGGAGCCGTCCTGCGTTGGATGACTCAAAGGCCAAGGCTGACTGACATGTCGTGACACCTGATGTGCGTGGCTGTGGGCCAAAGTCCCCTGGGGCCATTTCCAGGAGTCAACTCCCAACTGGAATGTCAAAAAACAGAACACCAGTCTGTCGAGTTTGTTTTCCCTCTGTAGTCGCACAGAGACGCCAACCAAACCCGAAAATGAGCCAAAGCAGAGCAGTGTTTAAACACAGTCTGGCTGAAGGGGAACTCAAAATTGAGGTTAAAGAGTCAAAATGATGTTTGTTGCTCCAAATGTTCCCTTTAAGGTTTTCGTGATGTCGCTGTTGGATCTGTGTGCTGAGCTTTTGAGTTTACATGAAGGCACGACTCTAATATCTCATGATGTCGCCTGCAGGAAGTTACCATCCAGTATTCTGACCTTGTTGTACGTAATGCTGCGTGAGAAGTTTGTTTATGTTGGCAGTGGCTCGTCAGGTGACGTATGTAGTACACGTGAACCAGCTGCATGTTAATAAATTAGTTCTTCATTCCTGACACTGTTAGAATGTCACCGTGGCTTCCATCCAGAAGCTTTGAGGGTGATCTCCATTTCCCTGCCAGAGAGGAAATCTGAACGTATTTCAGGGCCTTCAGTGGATAGCAGTGGATTAAAGGATTAAACACAAAACAGCTGGATGAGTTTTCCTTGAAGGCGTTTTCCTCCAAACTTTCGAGCTATTCTCCAGGCTGAAATGATCTCTTGCCCCCCCATCAGCACCCCATGTGTAATACCTGTGGGCACCAGAATCCTCTTTCTCTTGAAGCTTTAAAGTTTGAGAAGTAACAAGTCATTAACCTTGAATGCTGCCACATCTACATTTAAAAATATAGATACATGTGAGAAAATACTACACCTGCATCTCTACTTGAACATGGGTTGATACTTTTTGCATGAATATTACTCTGACGGCTGAAAAGCTCATGTTTTTTGTATTTGTGACAAACACAGTAAATCTTTTTTTTCTTTTTCATCTTGAAAACACACAACAGTTTAAGTGTGTGTGAGGAGTCTCAGTATTATTCTGAGAGAGCGTCTCCCAAACCCTCTTAGGACATTATAAAGGCTATAAAAGAGTTCGGGAGGCGGTGGAAAAACCACGAATAAAAAAAATAAATAACTTGTTTAGCGCCGTGCGTAAAACTCTTGTGCAATTATCGGGTTTATCTGGCGAGACGTGCGCGCTTGCCATCCACCAGCCTCAGGTGGTCAGTGTGGCTTTTCCCCTGGACAAAGGTGGAGGTGATGGTGTCTGTGAGAGGTTCGTGCAGTACGGCTGAGCCTCAGCATATAACCGGTGATCAGTCGGGTCTGCCGTTGTGAGACTTGTGTTGAGGTTTTAACTCACCGCTGTCCTGCAGCGTTGACTGGACCTCCCTGCTGAACGCACCGTGCTCTCTGTAAGCTGCGTGCGGGTATGAGTACTCTGCTTTCCCGACGGGGTAGGCGCCGCCTGGACCCATCCCGTTCAAGTTATAGTGGTGGTACGCGTACGGGTTCATGTGTTGAGCTGAGTACGGCTGCTGCGCCGGGTAGAAATCCTGCGATCCGTGGAGCGCGCCCTGACCGCTGTAGAAGCCCATGTCCGTGGATGAGGACTCCGGCAGTGTCGGGGAGTCCTTGGTGGCCGAGATGGAGCTCCCGACCACGGGGAGGGAAGGTTTCTTCTCCTCGAAGATGGGTGAGGACTGTCCGTTCATTCTCAGGCTTGACACCGTGTCGCAGCAGCAGTCGAGAAGAAGTCCTCGCAGTCTGGAGCTGGCGTTCCCAAACTCCCTTGACGCAGCAGCAGCCGGGCTGTCCACCGTGGCGGCGCCCAACCCAACTAGAGCTCGTAATTACAGGGCGCGCCGAGCTGAGCCAAGCCGGGCAGGACAGAGGGGAGTGGATGTCTCCTTCTCATTGGCTCGCCCGCTCGCTCCCTGCCTCTGCCCCGCGGCCAAGACAGCGCTGACTGTCGCCTGTCTGGCTCCCTTCTTCTCCCCACAGAAACCTCCAGTAAGCCTCTCCTCGGGCCCGCACCAGAGCGCATAAACAGTTGGCAAGCCCTGTAAAGTCCTCTAACTAACATTTACCTCGACATGTCCCGGAGACTTAACAGCGCCCGAGATCCTCAGCAAGAGCAGATGAAGATTTGCCAACCAAACCGCGCATAATGGTGTTGTGATAAGGAGTGTTTACGCATGAGCTTTACGGCGGTGCCCATTCAAATGCAGATAGAGGGGGCCAGGCGCTGCTGCGGACCCGCGGTGCGAGATATTTACACTTCATCACCGGGGCCCCAGGGTGCTCACACAGAAACACACACCTACAACACACCACACGCCTAAAGGCTACTGTAGGTATGTGATGGTGGCCCCCCACTTTACAGAGACTCTATCGAAATCAAAACGAGCTAAGAGTGATTTACTACACACAGACCTGCAAATAAAACAATATCTGCTGAGGTTTCCATTTTGCATTTGGAAAGAAAGTGCACATGGTTCCAAACACTGATAACTGCAATACAAATACAGTAAGACACAGAAAGGAGACTGTGATTTAATCCAGCTGAGTTACACCATCTCACCACCTGGTGTCACTATTGACACTAGACCATGGCTTCAACAATAAAATCTCAGGTGACCTATTAAACCAGCAGGTGCATTCAAAGCACATTATATATTGGTTTGTTTATTTCAGTGGATGGAGAGAGACAAATAGTTGGTGTTAACCTCTTACCGACACAGATTCAGGTGGAGCCGATTAAAAGTCTCCTACTGTACTGAAGAGACTAAAGTGGTTTGTGCTGAAGTGGCCGAAGCCTCCACACTCATCAGCACAGCCGGTCACATCAGTGTGTGTTGTTTCAGTTGTTGACAAATTGTGTGTTATTTTAAGGATGAAACACATAAAAGCAGCTTCTTACTGTATTTATTGATTGTTTTCATTTGAATGTTATCTCTGGTCAAGTGTGCATTCATTTAGCTGCCTGGCCTTCTTGAGCTGACAGGAGCTGGTCATTCTTCTGGACCTCTTAGTTTAAGCTACAACCATTAGCCTAGCTTATTGCTTTTACTTTTCAAACCATTCGCACGTTTGTTTTAGCCAACATCTCATTACTTTCCATTAATGTCCAAGCTAATGAGCCTATTCAATACTATATTTTTTAAGGGGGGGGGGGCTTTATATGGCTTTTATTGACAGCACAGGACAGACATGACAGGAAACAGGCTGAGAGACATGCAGCAAAGGGCAGCCAGGCCGGGACTCGAACCCGCGGCCACTGCAGCGCGGACAAAGTCTCTGTACATGGGACACCCGCTCTACCAACTAAGCAGCGCCCCTATTCAATACTCTTATATACATTTCGACCTCATATTCAATGTTTCTGCCCACTGTTTTTGAGCTATCATTAGCAGTTTCAACCATGTATCCCCACATGTTTAGCTAACGTCTACATGTCGACCATTCACTCATTATCCAACTGCTAATTGTTACTTTCCAACCGTGTATTCGTTAGATTTAGCCAGCAGCTCGTTACTTGTTGCTAACTTTCTAACTCAGCACTGTGCACCATTAAAGCGTGTTTACAGGTATTGAGGATTATTACTGTACAATTAAAACTGGAAACCTGATAAAACTGATAGACTGCCCTCCAGTAATGGCACTTGGTAGCTTCATTGCATTGTGGGTAATGTGTACAGTATGGGACTGCAAGGCTGATACGAGCAACCAACAGGCCCAAACATCACATACAGAACATGCATGTGGTTACCGCTGCAGCCTGGACTTCATCATTCGTCTGTATCATGATGTGGTTGAAGATTATTTCTAGCCTACGCTGTTCCAAGTAATATTATCATAAAATCATCGTTTTATTGTGTCATAAAAAGTTCTACAATGTTCAAGTCCACATTGCAGTGAACTGCAGGTAATTAAATCAGTGAAGTCTGCAGCCCAGGCGGACTCCCTGGAAGCCTGCATGAGGTCCACTCAAGGGCCCATGTGGACTGGATGACCTGGGAGTTCGGACGGCCCTAATGATTGGCCAACTCTCCGCAAACACGCTAACTGGGTCAGTCTGAAAGTGAGAAGTCTGGAAAATTTGGATGCAGCCTTTATGGACAGTTAAAAAAACAAATCATGGAAATCAATACAGCAGCACAAGAGCTGGCATTTTTTTAACCCGGCACCTACATAACCCACAATGCAACTTAGTCACAAAGTGACATCACTGGAGGGAACTTATTTAATTACATGCAACTACCTCTGGAGCCACAGCAGGCTTTATACTACTTTTACACATGTTTAATAGCACTCCCCAAGTACCGTAAACACACTGTAAAATTGGCAGAGTCGCCCTTTAATGTGGACTGATCAGGCTTAATTTTACAGACTTAATATGCAGATTTTTTATTTAAATTAAATGGATTTAGTTTTGTCAGTTTTTTTAAATGACAGGAGCTGCTTCGTTACCCCTCCACTGCAGGCAGCTGCAGTCGTGTGCCTGGTTGGAAATTACTAGACAAGAAAGTAAATACATTTTGAACACATAGCTTCACCAGAAATATGTAACCTCCTATGATGAAAGGCACACAAAGGGAAACACAAGAAGAAGCCTAATGAGGCGGAGGAGAACCTGTTACACATTGTCATTTCCAGGACCCTCAAACCACACAACTTGCAGGGTTAATTTTTATTTTTATTTTTTATTAGCATTTGTCTTTCTCTATGTCATATATGATAAACCCTCGAGTCCTTGCAAAATTAAGTTCCCAGAAATGTACAGTTTGATTTTTCTTCAGCGAAACCCGCCTTTTTCTTTACAACGAACCATCACATCTCAGAACGCAGAGCGAGTTCCCACTCCAGTCACATGTTGAGCATCAAAAGCACTTTGTGTGACTGACCCAGCTCTCAGCGGCCAGGTTTATTCTGTTCTTATGCATTATAAAAAAAGGGGACAGTGTGAATACATCAGGCCTTGGATGAACTGAGGCGCTTGGCAATGTTATATACAAACAGGAAGTAGGAGTGCAGAGGGGACTTTTTTTGGGGGGGGGTATAAGACAGACCCCAATGTGGTGATAAATGTCCTCCTCTCCTTGTAGCATGGTCCCAAGTGGATAGAAGAGTAAATTCCCTGTATGGTCCACAAATTCCAGAATGCCTTTGTGAGTGAGCGAGACCACTCGGGGAGAAACAGGTGAGGGGACGTGAGGAAGAAGGGAGGGACTGTTCTTCAGGCGACCTCATTAAATGTGGGGCGAGTGTTGAAAACTGCAGAAAATCAGGAGAGATTCAGACATTCAGCTTCAGGCCCGGCTGGCAAACAGAACAGGTAGAATCCAGTGGGAGACACAGACTGACCGACCAACCCACGTTTACCCCTGGTTACACTCTGAAAACAGACCGAGCATGTTCTTTTTTTTTTTTTTTTTTAAATATAATACATGTATGTATAAGTACTGTATATGTATTTTTTTATTGTTATATTACAAGATTCCCTGATGGCCAGTGCAGAAAGAAACAGAGGGGAAAAGGGGGG
Source organism: Diplodus sargus (assembly GCA_903131615.1). Lineage (NCBI taxonomy): Eukaryota > Metazoa > Chordata > Actinopteri > Spariformes > Sparidae > Diplodus > Diplodus sargus. The sequence goes on along the minus strand of CAEMYA010000193.1, from coordinate 3,286,966 downwards.
AGAGAGGGAGGCGTGTTGTCCAATTTGACATACAGTAGAAACCAGTGATGGGAGAAGAGAAGAGGGGCACAGTGCCTGGATTTGTCCATAGGGAGGAGCACGTTGTGTCAAATCAACCCCAGACAGATTGGAAGGAAGAGACAGGAGGGAGGGAGAGCAGAGGGCTGAGGGCGGGCTGGGAGGTCCCCCCAGTCGCTTTGTTATTCTGTCAGGTCGTCTTCACGTGGTCAGCTGGTTTGTTTGCTTGCTGGGTTGGTAAGTGTTTGTAATCTCCTCGTCCTCCTCCCCTCGTCGCTCCCGGGTTGAAGTGATCGATCGACGGAGGTCTGACTGGCCCGAGTCACTCCGAGCAGGAGGACCGATGGTTTCGCTCTCTCTGATGAGGGCAGACAAAGACAGGTTGAAGAGATTCAGCACGGAGACGTCACAGAAATGTGTTTCAATTTCAAATTCATTTTAAAGAAAAGGACTGAGCTGGTGTCATTGTTTGAAAGACAGACAAGAATTTAGCTTGTTTGACTAGCAGTTTTCCTATATTGTTCATCAGATCAGCTCACACAGGGTTGGTAGCCAGAGAGATCAGAAACCATGTTATCATCAGAGAGGAACAAGTTTAAAATCACCAGCCTTCTCCTTTGAACGTACTGTATTTTTTAATTAGAAACTAGGATTTTAGAGGTCTTAGCCAACATATGCTTTTTTTTTTACTATTCACCCTCGTTCGCTCCTGTGGGTCAGCATGTACAAACCAAAATAACTTTAGTTTGTAATCCATTACACTTCACAATACACTTGTAAAGCTCTAAGTTATATTCAGGTTGCTATACTGTGTATTCTGTATATTGTCACACATAGATACCACATTTTCCATTCTGTCGGGGCTGACCTTATGTTAGCTTCTTGGCTTTGTTGTAGAGCGAGTCGACCACTTTGCTCATGTTCTGAATGGTCTCCAGGGCTGCCTCGTATGTCTTGTCCACCACCGGCTCATCGAACACAATCAGCACACCTTCGCCTTGGTCCAAAATACCTGTCAGGCAGGGCGGGGCGGGATGACAAGGGAAGGAACACAGAGACTCATTTATTTAGTTTGGTTCATTCCACCCAGAAAAAAAGAAAATGAAACTGTGTAAGATTGGAGTGTAAAACAGATCCAGCTGCAGGAAACCCCACAAAACACTGATTTCTACAACAAGGGATCATCTCTTCATGTACTAAAAGTGCTGCAGACACACACCGTGAAACTTCTTGTCCAGGATCATCTGTGATAGTTTCCTCTCCACGTCTCCCTGCAAGGCGGACACAATCAGGTTGTAACGATTTCATTCTTAATACCTCAGGAATGACCTGAAATAGTAACTCATGTATAATGAAAGCGAATGTCCAGAAGGGACCGCTGAGGAAGATGAGCTTAATCTTGCCTTGGAGAGTTTGATGAGGGAGGAAATGTGTGCTATCTGTTAGAGGAAAGAGGGACAAGCACAGCTGATAAGTACACTACAAGTACAACACGTTTTCTTAGTATGATTATAGATTTTATTTGGTCTCCATGAAATATGTTAATGTGTCTGATTTGAATTCTAGGCCTCTGTGGTGGAATATGGTTACCTGGACCCTAGAAAAGGGTTCTATGACCCTGATGAGGTTCTGCTCCAGCAGGTTGTCATACAGCTTGGTCAGATGGGTGCTGATGATGGGATCATCCCTCAGCTCAGCTTTGTACTCTGTTAGTGCCTTGGGGAGAATGTGAAAAACATTTGGATCACAAATTAGGCTAAAAGATCAAGCAGAAAAGAAAAGAACAGCAGAACTGTTCAGAATGTTACTACGGAGCATAAAGGAGAGACACGCACCTTTTCAAAGTCTGCCAGCGACCGGTTCTTGCTGGCTTGTGCCACACATTTCAGTGAGTCCGTCTATATCAAAAGAAATTTTAAAAAAAGGTTATGGGTGCATGACAGCAGATGAACAGCTTTCACCACGACCGACTGAAGCATCTTTCACTTTATGGAACATAATGGTCAGTGGGGTAAAACAATACTGCATTCAGGAGAGAGTTTAACTGTTATCTGTTAAGTTTAAATCAGAACTCAAATTGTTAGCAATGAAGAGTGATACCTGTCTGCCAGCATAACGCAGGGCGAGCTTGCCACTGATGAGAGCCTGGACGTCCTCTGGCCTGTAACAGACACAATGTGCATCAGACACAGCAGGACCGTTTCTATCAACAAGGCTGCACAAACATAATGCTGTGTTCATTGATATGGTCCTGAGCATGTATCTGAGCAGTCTAACACTTACAAGTTGAGCATGATTTTGCAGAGCAGCATGTATTTGAGGGCTGTGATGGCTCGTGGGCTGTCGATGGAGTCGTAGCCCTCGAAAGCCTCGTAGAAGTAGGAGTACGCCGTCTTCCAGTCTTTCTCCTCTGCTGCGTGGATGATTCCTGGAAACCCAACACACACAGAAAAGTCGGATCAATGGCAGCAGAAAGTAGCACCTTCACTTTTCTTCACCTACATAGTCTAAACATGGAGAGCTACTTGCAGCTGAGCGAGGGATACATCACAACAGTGATTTGTCCTGCTCTGTACCTGACTGCATGTCTAGAGCTGCTTGTAGTTTAGGAGGGCAGTAGATGGCGTTGGCTGTTGTCCTGGCAGATGTGAGGGCGGCGCGGGCCTTGGGCAGGTTACTGAGTGCATGGTATGTCTTACTCTCCAGCAGCTGAACCTCCACCAGCAGAGCCTTGTCATCCATCTTCTTCAGCTCCTGCAGCAACTGGGATTCTGCAGTGAGGAGGAAGTTTAGAGTCAATGGATTTAAGTTGAAGAAGAACGTCCCTTATCAGAAAAATTACGCAATTATAATTTAAAAAAATCCCAACTGTCACATTTTAAATCTGAAATGACAAAGAGAACTAAATAGGAAGGTACTGGAGTCTAAAACATCCAAAGCTTTATGTGTTTTACACATGATTCAAAACACCAGGAGATTCAACGCTCACCAAGCTGGAGTGCCTCCTGGTAGCACTTTGTATCAAAATACAGTGAGATGAGACGAGCCTGAGGGGAGAAAAGAACAATAACCGTGTCAGGGCGACAACTTGTTTGTTTCAGGGTCCTTCCATAAATATCAACTGCACATTATCAAAATATATCATCAACCACCGTTTGATCCGGAAGTCAAGATTACACATAGATCCACTTTGTTTTAACCAGTTATCAGATTTACCAGGTTGACAGAGTATTCTGAAAGCCCACACAAGTAGGAATGTTTATTTGTCAAGGACTTTACTTAATAAATTATTGGATGTGTTCACAATCAATGTTGTTAAACTTCTGGTTTGGCCCCAAATCACCACAAAATCCAAGTAAATCAGGTATTTGAGCTATAAATTAACATGGTTATATCATACAATCAATAAGCTGTCAAGCTGTGTGTGCCAATATTGTTCAACCTAAGTCCAGTTTGTCTGTGGAAACGATTCTGACATGTAATCTATGAAGGCATCACCCAGAATTTGCTCTGCTCTGAGTGTGGTTACAGGTGCATGTTAGTCAGTCCAAGCTGCTGCTCGGTAAACGCACAAGTTGTTCAGGAATTATCAATAGTCTTGGCATGGAGCGTTACAGAAATTGAAGTAACTTATTTTGGTTCAATTTTTCCCTAATGACAATATGACAGTATCTGGAGTGCCTTCGCTGTTACATTCGAGATTCTGGACAATAAACCAGTCAAATGTTTAAAGTGTTCCCATATGTAAATGACAAAAAAGCTATTTATTACATGCAAAATATACTCAAGTGTGAGTTGTGTTCCATTACATTTCTAGAAATTAAACATGTTGGACAGGGCTTGCACTTAAGACAATCCAGCCCATTTCTTTCTGGTACTCACATGATCGTGCTGTATGTTCACTGTATCTAGTCTAGACCCTGTGGAACAGTGTCCTGTAGAGTTCCCCTAACCTGGGATTCTCTGCACATTTCACTTCAATTGGATTATTAACCAGAGGCTTTGCTTGTTATCTTGTTGGAAAGTACTATGTAGCATTAGCACTGTTCTCCTCAGCATGAACCACTGACACAGCTAGCTAAGACAAGTCGCTAATCGATGTGGCCTGTCTGCTCGGGGTGTTAGAAAAAAGAGCAACAATGAACCACGTCATATCTGTTTCCACTAGACCAGGACCAGCCTGTTCTTATTCATCCAAACTAGGGTTGTCAGTTGTTTGGCACTACCTCAGACCTGAAACTTGTTATCATAGTTGCAGTTTCTTTTTGCACAACTTTTTCTTATTATAAATATTTAACGTGTGGGGCTGTTAATTGTTACATGTTGTAACAGAGGTTATTTTTGCATTTTTCTTGTTAATAGAAATATTTTTTACATTTTTTTAATCCTTTTTTAATCCTTGTGGTATCAAAAATGGTATCGAGTATCGAATATTTTCCTGAGTATCGGTATTGAGTTGAACATTTTCGTATCGTGACAACCCTAATCCAAACACACCTGAAAACAAGAAGAAAAGCTCCGGAGCCAAAACAAAGTGAACTAGTCCTGCAGCAACAGTCTCACCTCTAGTGCCTGTCTGAGGAAAGTCCTCTTCTCAGCCTTGGCCCACTCTATGCACTCCAGACAGAGCTCTACCTCCTGACCCGTGGCAGCTTCCATGTCCAGAAACAGATCCAGCAGCGAGCGCACCAGCCGGGCCGCCTTGGCCTTGGAGATGGAGTTGAGGAAGGGGCGTACATATTTCAGCAGCCCCCCAAGCTCTGAGAAGAGAATAAACAAGTTGTATAACTAGAGCAATATAGAACAGCTAAAACTAAAACTCTGCTACAATGGCTAGTGAACGCAAAAATGCATTAGTCATAACAATTACAAAAGCAAGACAAAGGTCGTAGTTTCTTCTGTATTACTGTCCTGATGAATCACAGCAGGTGCACTGGCCCAAATGTAAGGTCGGGACAAACTTTTCATCCAGAGGACACTCAAGCTCCTATCTGTCACCCCCCGTGCACAGTGTGGCTGTTGGGTTTTTTTCATAAGAAGATTCTTGGATATTTTAGAGCAGGTTTCCTGAAAGGGATTATATCTAAACTAGACCAAAGAACACATTCCTCAGAGGTGTTAATTGAAAAACATTCTAGGTGAAGTGCCATGTTAAGTCCCTGTCTATCATATGCTTTTACAAGATTTTGTTACAAATGCAGAAGTCCAGACACTTTCTATAGCACCTATCGCTTTTCACGTACATGTGAAATGTGTGAACCCTTATAAAGAGGACTTCAGAAGAATGCTGATGTTGTCAACAGATATTGGGTCAGTGAGTCCCCCACGGGCGATGACATCACAGCTACCTAATAATGTTTAGTGAGGAGGGACATCATTTCCCTCTTCATCACGGCAGCTAACACGTTCAGTGAGGAGGGTGGATGAGATAAACTGGATAGTCTCATTACATCAGGTCACAACTGAGATGAGTCTTTCTGAAACTGAATGAGGTGCACCCAAATAAAGAACACCACTTTTGAGAGTCGTGTGGTGTGTGTGTGTGTGTGTGTGTGTGGTAGCTACAAGTATGAACATCATGTCCTGTTACCTGCAGCTTGTCCTGTCTTGGCCAGCAGCCCGCCCAGCTCCAGGATGCTCTGCTCTTTAACACGCACCGCCTCCTCATCACTCTCCTGGATGTCCCGCTTCACTACAGTGCACAAATATAATGATGTAATTAGATCAGAATGGCACACATCACCGCGATGTAAAGAATAAAAGTGACACACTGGTCGTACACTTTCCTTCTGTCTCTGGAGACAAGCGTGCAACACAGTTGTGTCGTGAATACTTTAGGTTAGATGGCCAACAGCCAACGAAATATCGAACTTGGCCAATTAAACAATAAACGATGATGACAGCGACATGACTACGCTTTATTAATCATATAAAGCAACATATGGTGCACGCGCATGAATTAGAGGCTGTGACAAAGTAGTTGAGGTGAAGAGAGTTAGCTCAGTTTCAGGTTTATTTCCTTGTCGGCCTGACATATGACAAGACGAGCCATGGCTGCTAACAACGCTGGCTGCATGCTAACGTTAACTAGCCAGCTGTCACCCAAGTGCCTGTCAAATGAATGAGCCGGGGTAGCTAGCGTTAGCATGTCTGATAAGCTAGCCGGTTTGCCGCTAGCCGGCTAGCCCACTGCTGCTGACTCACTGTGCAAGCTAGGAGAAAAAAGAGACGGCAAGCACTGGGCTAGCTAACTTAGCTTAGCTGCTAAACGGCTAACAGCAAAGATGGCTAAATCAACTACTACACATTAGACAGAGGGGTGTATAGCTTCAGTGACTGAGCCTAAAAAGGATTTTCTTTCCAGTGCCATACTGTGTTGATCATATTTACCTATTGAATGTAAGATATCGATAGAGGCATTCCGGTCTGTTCCAAGAAGAGACTGTGCTCTCTGAAACTCAGCCACTGCCGCGGCTGCCATCTTTCCTCTGCCTGCCTGCGCTCCGCTCTGCCCGGTTGTTTTCCGGTCAGGTCATTCACATGGTCGGGACAACGCTGCCTCCTAGCGGTGATGCAGAGTTCTGCAGATACCTCAGAAATCAGACTGTGCCACGCTTTCAACTATCAATATAATATTCATTGCCCTCTGCATGCTGACATGTATATGTGTGTGGTTGTTATATAGCTTGTGATAGCTGAGAGCTATTTATGTTTAATTAGAAGTTTGGAGTGTTTCATTTGTTTAATTTGTGTGAAATGTACAGGTTTCTTGAGAAGTTCCACCACAGGTTACCTCTTTTCTTGTTTTTGATGCGTTTTGAGTATTACATCTCTGGAATCTATAATATGCTTCATAATTAGGTTTTTAAATGTCAGAACATTAATGTCAAGTATCAAATTAAGCCAAAACTGTGCCGGTAACACCATTTTAATTCATCTCAAAAGTCGATTTAACAAGTTAAGAAATTTGGACTTCCTGTTATGTGCAAAATTCACTCTGTCAAACCAGAGCATAATAGGTCATTTGGAACACAATTAAAGGGAAATAAAGGGAAATGCGGCACCAGAACAACAACAAAAAAAGAATTCAAGAACATAAATTAATACGTTGAGTTTGAATCATGTGTCAGTCTGTAATGGGCGCTGCAATGTCCCTTTGTGTGTTGGGGCAGGGAGTTAATAAGAGTTGGTAACTGTGACAAGTTTCTCACAGTAATTACTATTATGTAGGAGTCAAAAAAAGTTTCATCTACCTGTGTAACAGAAGAATATTCATCCGGTTTCATTTACTTGAAATATTTTAAGCGTCTTGATAGTTTCAATGAAAACAATTACATTAAAATGAAGCATTCATACATTCATCAGAGCTTCAATACGACCACAGGTGTGAAATGTTAGAGAGGCACATTACACAAATAAAAATAGCCTTTATTTCAAAACATACAGAGAGTACAAAAAACTCCAAATCAAATCTCACGAGTTAAGACACTCATGATGGGCACATCTGCTTTCAAAGCACGATGGACAGGTAGTCACACACCTGAAAGCACAGAAAACAACATTAAACTAATATGTGACAAAGAATATGTCTGCAGCAGGAACACACGTGTTTTGGCATGAAACTTTGTGAAACTTCGTTGAATAATGACTTGACCATTTTATACCTGGCAGCTTATCATGAGGCTGGGAGAGCTGTCTGTGTTGGAAGCAACGGAGAAAACGGGATTGTGGAGACAGTCCTCCATGTGCTCTGACACCCTGGCCTCCAGGAGACGCTGCAGGACGTCAGGGGTGATGTTCTGTTTCTGAAGACAAGGTGTTGCAGCTTTTTAGCAAAAGTCACAACTGACTTATCTGAATCTTGAGTGGTTTTCTTCGTTTTCCTTTATGAACAGGTTTTTAACAGAGTCAGGAAAACATTGTTTTTTTTATTACAATTTGAATTACACATTTTCAACACAGGTCAAATATCTGTATATGAAAGGATCAAAGAGAGAGTCTGTGTTCCAGGAATATCATGTTGATGGGGCTTTCTACTGTCTAATTTTTGTTTTTAAAAAATACTGAAAAAAGGTGCAGTTTAGCTCAGTTTGTAGGGCAGGGGTCCCATGTACAGAGGCCCTGTCCTCGCTGCAGAGGCCCCAGGTTTGTGTCCCGACCTGGGGCCCTTTGCCACGTGTCACTCCCTCTCTTTCTCTTATCCAGTTTCCTATCCATCTTCAGCTGTATCAATAAAGCCGATAAAAGGCCAAAAAGATATTTAGATTTTTTTTTTTGTAAAAGTCGCCTGTAATCTGTGTGTGCTCTAACGTGTCACTCATTTCAAACAAAGACGGAGTTGAACAAACAAACCTTGGTGTTAATGTACAGCCCACAGGTGCACGAGACAAAATGGCTGTTGATGATCAAGTTGTTCCTGCGAAAACACAAGAAGCACGATGACTGTACATGATGTGGAATCTTACAATGTACTTTACAAACACAACTCGTGACATAAGCCTGTCGTTATAGATTTCCATGTGTTTGCAATTACAACTTATGGCACGACTACGGCAGCATCATATGTTATGGCAGCCATTTATTGGACTCACATGTGACATATGGGGCAAATGATATGCATTTCATCCATCCCCTCCACAACAGACGATATGTACTGCTGTTCAAACTGCAGGTTCCTCTCAAACTCTTCAATAATAGACATTTCTGGGGGGGCAAAAAGAAAGGATAGAACAACTTCAGACCTCCTTGTTTTGCAGAGCATCTGCATCACTGTACGATATTCTATTTATTTGACTGGAAATGGGTTTTGATATCTATGCTCAGGTACTGGGATGGGGAAAGGAGTGCATTACCATGTGACATGAGCTCCTGTTGGATTTCTTCAAGCACTGCCAGTTCATCGTACTCCTTCATGACACTGAACATCTGTTCAGAAGAAGAAGAAAAGAAAAATGTGCCTTCATTTATTATGAAAAAGTGTTTTATTGAAAAGGTGACGTGCAACCTGAAGGTACTTCACACACAGTAACAGTAACACAGACTTGGAAACAGGTAGAGAAACCCGGGTATAGAGAAGGACACAGACTGAGAGGGAGAGACCGACCTCTGCCATGCCCTGCGGCCCCCACAGCGAGGGCAGCCTGCGGTCCTCTGACTGCAGGGCGGTCCACTCCTCCTCCATCACCTCCTGGACGATAGCAGAGGCCCCGGAGCCGCCGGGCTGCGGGCTCTCTCCCGCCTGACGATACCTCTCCAGCAGCCTCGACCGGCTGTTTTTCAGTCTGTCTACGCAGCGCTGCAAAACACAGAGACACACAGCAGGGCACTTTTAAACCAGGACCAGAACTGACGTTAACTAAAGTTCACGGCGTCCCGACATTTTAGCTAGCCAGCTGACAAGTTCACGTCTGATTTCTCACCTTGCGGTAAGTTTCTTTCCATGGCGGAGTCGTTCCTTTGTAAAGTGAACGGTGTCTGTGCAAAGCATCCATCTGTAGCCCTGCCAGTGAGCGTTAGCTTCAATACCCGCAATGACTTGTACGAACAACCTGGCTAAACCTGAAGCCTTCAAAACCAAAACATTTCAGCTTTTAACCCCATGCCCCGGAAGTTGATATGCGCTGCCGTGGAATGCATGATGGGAGATGTAGTTCAGTGCTTCCGTATAAAGATGTCTATGGGTTTTCATATATATATATATATATATATATATATATATATATATATATATATATATGTATATTATATGTTGTAATCATCAGAGAACATTACAGACCTTGTTTCTCAAATATATTCGTCTATGTGTAAATGAGAAGGGCGCTTTATAAAGTTCACTCCATTGACTTGTTCACGGGGCTGAGCTGCCACATCCAATATGGCGGCGACGTCGAGTTCACCCGGTCCAGCGCTCAATGAGGCGTCTATGTATGTCTATGGGTTTAACTGCCAGCAGTCATAATAGACAGGAGTGACTTAGAAACATGACCATGAAGAGGGTTAAGTGGATTCGGTTTCAAAGCCAGGAGCAGAGACAGAGTCCCCGTCCAATCTGAAATAAGCCACTCTGCATCAAAATCATTGTATCACTTAATTACGGAAAAAGCAGGAATCCTGAGCAAATTCATTTTGCTCTGTGGTTCTGTTTACTCTGCTGTTTACCTTGTGAAAACTGAAAATCAATACATGTATTCAGTCAACCCATCACACTGATCCTTTTGTCAGCTGTCATTGCCACACATCATGCATTACTTATACATTTCTATATGTTTTTCAGACACAGCCAGTCAGCTGCTAGGTGACTCAGTGCTGAGTTCATTGTCTTAGAGGTCAGCTGGATATTCTTATCAGCATCCAGCTGCAGCATCATCTCTAAGATCCAAGATTAGTTGAGAAGATCAATGCAAAAATGCTAAACATGCTAATACATAGCATAGTTTGGGAGATGCTAGATTGGGAAAGACAGCCATTGAAATAAATCAACGTTCCAACCAACATCCTGCACACGGGCTTTGTGGAGACTTACTTAAGGCTGAAAAAGCACAAGGTGTCAGTAAGGTCTTTCATTTGGAGAGGCAATACATGACACCAGCTGTACATCAGGTCTGTGATAGGGTGACATCACTGTGCCATCCCAGATGGAACGTTCGGCCGACGAGTGAAGGACGGTGAAGGAGGAGATGAAGAAAACAAAAAAGGAAAAATATCTCACTCAAAGAAAGAGGAGGCGACTGCTGAAATCTCTCAAGTCACAGCCGAGACTGGCCCAAATTACACTGTTAAATTCAACATGAATGAGCGAAAGAACGATGGAACCTCCACCTTTTTAAGAGGGAGGATGACCTAACAACTTGTCCTACAATGATTGTTCTTGGAGGGTGAGTTGAGCTGGAGGTAGTGTAGTCAGCTGAGCTCTTGCCGTCTACTCTCCCTGATATGTTGTTTATCACTGTAGGTCACCCCATACAATTAAAGTTACGGAAAAGTAAAAGTAAAAGTAAAAGTAAAGCTCTCCAATCTTGGCAACGTTAGCGGACAATGCTGTAAACGTCTTATTTCGCTTATGTAGTCTATTTTATTATATCTGACTTGTTGTATGTGTACTTAACATGCTGACTTTGTGTACTTGATATGTTGACTGTGTACTGAAGGTGCTGACTTGTTTGTGCCACATGTCACGTGTACAACTACTTCACGTGCCTTCAGTTGCCCCTAGGGGACAAATTACGTTTTTTGAATTGAATTGAATTGAACTGACTAACGGTAAACAGGAAAAATAATTCACACAGTTTACTGGAAGAAGAGCAGTTTATACTCTGACATGTTAGGTGAAGTAGAACAAGACAGCTAATAAACAGCGGTAGCTCTCTTAATGTCTCTGTCCCTGTGACGTTCAGCTTTGTCGAGATGCCTGTTATTGCTAAAAGGACTGCATATGTTTACTTTGCCTCAGCAAGCAGGTCCATTAATTGTGGTGACTCAACTGGAATGAAATGGTTTAAAATGCTTGCGTTACCGAGGCCTAAAGCTTGACAATTGTTTGTCAGAAATCTTGTGTAATGGGGAGATTGTGTTGTCGTTGTTGTGTCTTTTTGATATGTGTCTCGCAAAACACCACAAACACGAAACGAAGAATGATCGACATAAAGCAAGAAGGAAGAATGAGGCATTATAGAGGAGTGTAATACAATGCTGGCAGTTAATGTTTCTGCAAACCACAAATACGTCCACAGATATTTGTACCAAACCAGGAATATTACTGTCATCTTATATGATTATAAGCTAACGTTCACACTGGACTGCAGCTGGATGTCCAGCTGGATTAGTGGCAGATACTTTTCTTAAAGGAGACCTGGGGACAATTCCAGCCCAGGTGGACCCTTAAAACCCTTACTGTGATGTTTTCCTGACCCCGACGAAGTGGTTTCCGTGCCCAGATCTAAGCAGACCATGAGCACAGCATTGTAACGGGAGAGAAATAGGAATAATAAAAGTAGCAACATGAAGAAATGTTCAGTTTTAACGTATCCTTGGTTTTGTAGAAAACATACTTGCTGGCTGTTTTATTTATGGAGTCTGGACCTCACAAGCTGAGTGCTGCTATATGCTGCCCAAAGGGACAGAACACAGCGAAACATGAAAATACAGGTGGAGGACGGGCGGAGGACGGGTGGAGGACAGGCGGAGGACAGGCGGAGGACGGGGTCTCTGTATATAAACACCACCATCACACTTCCAGTGGGTCATACGTGACAACCGAGAGGGAGCATATTTGTATGAGTCTATACTGTGTTTTTTTCTTTCTTAGGAAACCCCTATTCATTCTGCCTTTACTGATATGAAGTTATAAATTAAAGTTATAAGTCAAAGTTGTAATCTCTGTACTAGACAGAGAAAATAAAGATTCTGTTTTGTGTATTTGAGTTCAGTTAACTGAAGGTTACCTGCAGATCAACTGGGAATTAATACTTCATTTAAACCCAAACAATCAGTATTCATTTATTACTGAAAACATTAATTGTTATATTGTCACCAGTAGATAAAGGTCACCTGCTGTGCCAGAAACTAAAGAACCCTCATGTTGCAATTACATTTAATCAATTTTATGGATCGTAAGTCTATTGAACCGTCTCCCAATAAGAAGTGCCAAAAAATGTACAGTAATATACTGTATAGTGTCTTAATGTTAATTTCAGTCAAAGTTGTATTCAGATCCTTTAGTTAAGTAAAGTGCCAACGCAACACATCCATGTGAAAAATCCTTCATTTCAAGTAAATGTCCTGAAAGCAAATCTTAACCAATATTACAGGCAAAATGTACTTTTTGCCAAAGCACTCCTTTGCAGAAAAATGTCCCTCGACTTACATCAATATGCAACATAATCATATTGTTAGTACTGACACATTGACCGAGGTGGAGCCTGTTTCAGCTTCATGCAGTTCAGCCCCCTCGGGGTCGGGCCCCTCCAAATGGTCACAGAATAAATGTGAGAGAGGGATAGAGAGGAACAAAGAAAGGTAGTGTTCTGATACACAAATCTGTATTCCTTTTTCTCTCTCTCTTTTTTACTTTAATGTGATTGATTTTTTTATTTTCCTTCTTTAAGACAGTTTTGTGAGCCTACAAAAAAAAACAGAGAGGATGGGAATTGTGTGTTTGGTGGAACAGCTAACAACTACACATCTGAATCATGCAGGTCCCTTTCACATTCATCTGCTGAAAGTAGAAAACATGACTCTTGATTGAAAACGAGCGTGATTTGTGCCATTACAGCTGGTCTGGAAGCAGCTCCTGGTCCAATACTGCGCATACACCAGCGTGATGTGGAGACTTGAAGCCTCCAGTGCACATGCAGTGAGCATGAAGGCATGCAGGCGGATTTAGCACCCCATAGTGTTAGCGAGGCTTAGCCTACTCGAAGTGATTCATAAAATCCTCCTTGTTGATCTCGAGCAGAAGCCTCCTCCTCCTCCTCCTCCTCCTCCTCCTCAGCAGCAGCAGCTTTGACACATCTGCTCGGCAGCTTCAGCACCTCGGACAGCGAACGCTCTGATAGGCTGGAGCCGCTCGACGGCCAATGGCTTCACCGGCGCGAGCGAGACATCGACGTCCAGCGGCAGCAGCAGCATCCCGGCAGCAGCCAATGAGAGGCCGCCGTTCCTCTCCAGCATCCAACCCGAATAACTGCAGATGCCCGCATCAAAGCGGCGGCTCTGTCTCTCTCTCTCTCTCTCTCTCTCTCTCTCTCTCT
>CAEMYA010000193.1:3261372-3273159 GCA_903131615.1 Diplodus sargus | reverse complement strand
CTCTCTCTCTCTCTCTCTCTCTCTCTCTGGCAGGTTTGCATAGCTGAGGTATAAGATCCTATTTTTGGAATCCGTAGTGGCCATTTTTTCCCCCCTCCTCCTCCTCTCACGGTGTTCTCCGCCTGTGTTTTGATTGAGATCTTTGGACCGGTGTTCTACTGACGTGTGAGAGAGGTCCGTCCGAGCCGCGAGCATCACAGCGGGAGGTTAGCCGCCGCGGCCGCAGAGACTGCCTGCTCTCGATGGAAGACATCTTCCCACTCGCTGCGAGCGACGGACCGAGGCGCGTTTCGCATCTGCTTCGCATCTGTATTCCCATCGACGAGCGAGGGACTTTTTATAAATGAAGGTCTGAGGTAAAAAAAAAAAAAANAAAAAAAAAGAAGAAGAAGAAGAAGGCAGCAGCCCACCGGGAGACAAACCTGTCGGCCTGTATCACTGGGTGGCTTCCACACCATTCGGGGACCGAGCCGTCTGAACGCCCCGGACCCCGGACAGCCTGTGGTTGGAGCGCGCTTTCACATTTTGACCGCATTTGCCCAGCAGGAGCGAGCGGGTCAAGGTGTGATGTATTCCAGAAGGAGAGTCGATTAACCAGCAGGTAGGAGAACACAGAGGGCTGTCTGAACAACACGCTGTTATGTCTGCACATGATAAAACATAAAAGCAGCCCCGTGTGGGCAGCTGAGTAATGCGAAAAGCCACCGACATGGACACTTGAATCATTTAACGCACGGGTGTTGTGAGCACCCATCCTTCACAATCAGATGAAACAAACAAAAAAACAAAAAAAACAACGGGTCACACCAACACTCGAGACATCAGACTGGTTGCGTCGAGGCTGTGGATGTGTGAGGGCGCAGGCCTGGAGCTGCCGTGTGTTGGAGGGGCTTGTTTTCAAGGCTTCCATTTTGAAGCTAAGATGGATGCTTGCGCACAGTTCTTTCTCGTGCCTCTGTGGCCTTATCTCGGCTCTTATATAACACCCGGTGAACAGTGGCGCTGCGGCAGGCCCGTGTCAGACAGACGCGAGCAGAGGTGTTCAACGACACACAGCGACACTCGATTTGGTGGTTAAATGAAATTCACGGTTGCAGATTGGCAGACAGTGAGACGCTGGGAGCTGTGGAGGAATGTCACCAAACGGTGTGGCTCAGTGTGGCGGCTGAGGCCTCAGCTCTGTCAGCCTGGTTAAGATCTCATCATGTGTGGGAGAAGTCTTCTGTAAAAGCCTTAATGATGATGAACACTCTGAGCACAGGAAAACTGGAACAGACAGGCGGAGGAGAGGCGGAGGACAGGGTCTCTGTAGATACAAACACCACCAGCATACTTCCACTGGGTCATACGTGATAATGGAGAGGGAGTCTATACAGTGTTTGTCTGCTTTCTTAGGAAACCCCTATCCATTCTGCCTTTAATTATATTAGCCAATGATGATGGTGATGATGATGATGTCATTCAGTGTTTTTAAGGGGCTTCCTCTGACTCACTCTCAGATAACCAAGTGAAGACAGGTGGTTTGATTGAAACCGAAAACACAAATAACTACTCAACTCAGGATCCTCTTGTTCGTTTTTTAACACATATTACTAATTTTCATCATACAGGCAGAAAAAAATGACAACAACAATCATCTAAACATACGCCGAGGGTTTTTTGTGAAAAACATATCTGGGAAGTCAGATCCCTGCTGAGCCGACTGCATTAGGCAAGAGGAATAATATGAACGAGCGAGCGGCCGTGATCACTCCTCCCTCAGACTCGCTGATCACAATATAAGTAAAAACACAAGCGTGAGAATTTGTTTCTCACCTTGGAATCGGACAGAAAATGTCTTCATTCAAGGTCCTCTTGCACCGAAAAGCATTCGGAGAAAAAAAATAAGCATACCTCTATTAGATTCCTCTTTACTCACTGTTGATGAAGCACCTACAGACTCAATTGTGAAGGTTTATTCTTGAAACAGTAGCTTGACAAAATTAAATCAATATATCTCAAACTTAAAGGATAAGTTACCCCCCCCCCCAAATAAAAAAAAAAATCAGTTTCTGAGTCTACAAAACATTTCTGGAGCTTCACAGCAAAAACAGTGTCTCTTAAGCAACTGTAATGTGATAAAACTGCTCCAAACTGTTTGTCTAGTGTAATCCATGTCTCCAGAACCCATTGTGATTCAGAAAAAAAAAAAGTTATTTACACCCTCGATGCGTGTACAAGCTTGTGCACCCACTTCGGACAGGGTGCATGCTAGCGTTTAGCCAAGCAGCTACCATGAAAAGTTCAGCAAAAAAAGAAAAATAAATCCATTTGTGATCTTGGGGCCTCTGGACACTTTGGATGAGTGTTATGGGGCCATGTTATGATATTTCATAAGTCAAGTCTTTTTACTTTTCTACAGCTTTTATCCTGATCTCACTCAGCAGATGGGGTTCAGTTAATCGTCACCATGGATGTAGCTGTCTGGACAGTTATAGTCGTGAAAACGTCATGAGCTCCATCTGCTGAGGAAGACCATGGACCTCGAGCCAATATATTGTCAAATCAATAAGTCATCTTTGTTTGACCTTCGCTAACACTTTGGTTGTTAATTAAATTACCATGTGTTTGTTGTTGATAGCTTGTTTCTTATGATGTTACTAACGGAGTATTGCCATTGCTTCCAGGTTCGATCTCCTCCAGAAGTGAGACACACACCTTAAAGCTCTTTGTCTAGACCATTCAAAGAGCTTTTCCCCCACTCCACCCTTCCTCCACCCCACTGGTAAATCTCACACCGACGTCATGGGTACGGTGCTGTCGCTGTCTCCCAGCTACCGCAAAGCGGTGCTGTTTGAAGACTGCCCGGCCACAGTAGGCCACTACACAGCGGTCCAGAACAGCAAGAACGCCAAGGATGCAGCCACAGCGGCCGCAAAGTCCCTCAAACGGCCCTCTATTATCAACGTGTTGCCATGGAAACGTATCGTGGCTGTATCGGCGAAGAGGAAGGGCTCGAAGAAGCTGCAGTCGGATGCTGGCGATGGTGGGAAGGGGAGCTCCCCGGATGGTCAGGCCACTGCCATGGCCAACTCGGCCTCCAACAGCCTGAAGCTGAAGAAGTCTCAGTCCTGTGCTAACCTGTCATCTTACACATCAAGCCAGGACCCCTCAGCCACCAGCACCACTACCTCCTCCCATCTGCCCACCTCCAAGACCCTGGCCAATGTAGTAACTGTGGCTGCCAAAAAGAACTCCCTCACAGGCTCCGGAATCCAGCCGTCTACTGCAGCCGGCACACCTAAACGTGTCATCGTCCAGGTAAACCACATCTTAACTGTTTCTCTTTGGTCTGACACCAGTCCCTTCCTTTCTTACTATACTTTCTTTACTTATTGTTGTACCTCTCCAACCCAGGCCTCCACAAGTGAACTGATGCGCAGCCTGGGCGAGTTCCTGTGCCGCCGGTGTTACCGGCTGAAGCGCCTATCCCCGACAGATCCGGTTCTGTGGTTGCGCAGCGTGGACCGCTCCCTCCTCCTACAGGGCTGGCAGGATCAGGGCTTCATCACGCCGGCCAATGTGGTCTTCCTCTACATGCTGTGCCGCGATGTGGTGTCGTCTGAGGTGGCCTCAGAGCGCGAGCTGCAGGCCTCGCTGCTCACCTGCCTCTACCTGTCGTACTCCTACATGGGCAACGAGATCTCCTACCCGCTGAAGCCCTTCCTGGTCGAGGCAGAGAAGGAAGCCTTCTGGGACCGCTGCCTGGAGATTATCAACCGCATGAGCGGCAAGATGCTCCAGATCAACACCGACCCGCACTTCTTCACCCAGGTGTTTGCTGACCTGAAGAACGAGAGCAAGAAAGAGGAGGAGAAGACCAAACTCCTCATAGGCCTTGACCGATAAGAAGGAGCTTGGAGGAAGGAAGGAAGGAAGGAAGGAAGGAAGGGTAGATAGAGAATTAGCTAATTAGGTTGAGGATGGGTTGACTCATATAATGCAGTGCAGCATCGATACCTTGAGGCAGTACTGTTGTCTGGCGTCTCTACTGTTTTACCATTCATGGAATTTCCTGATTGTGACCCAGAACAAAGAGCCTCTGGGATTAAACTAAAATGTAATTTTGGGAACGAGCCACCTTAACACCAACAAAGGCAGTTACTGAACGTTAGTGTCAGGGTCGGGCTCCTGTGAAGGCAGCAGTTGGCCTCCGAGGCACTTCTTCTAAAATGGGTTACTGTAGTGCTGATCACACCATGAGCCACATTATTTGACATGATTGGATCTGGTTTGATTCTCAAAACCGACAGGTATCCAATCCTGGCTCAGGATGTGACACTAAAAAGCTTTAAGGCAGAGATGTGGTCCTTTTTCAAGAATGGCGTAACCGTTAACACAGATGAGGGCCGGGGATGTGACATTAACAGGCTGTGAGAAAGAGATAACAATCATTTGTACGTGTAGCCCGAGGTCTGACCTGTACCTTGTTTCAGTGAGATAATAGAAATGAATGGGTTTAGAAATGCCAGACAACACGGATTAAGTCATTTAGGGCGATATCATAAATGTGAAGATAGAAGATGTTGATACGATGATATTGTATGATAGCACCCAGGCATTATCGCTATAGAGAAATGTCAGGGTAATGAAAAACACAGAACACCTTGCATGAGGTCACTTCATACGTCCTTGCACATAAACCCCCGCTTATTGCCAACTCCACTTTACCTTATTCCTACTGTCCTGCCCGAGCTTATTGCACTCACCAACATTGGCTGTAAGGTCCACTGTTGAAACTTTCAGAGCGTTGAATAATACCATCACTTAGCACTCAGCTAGATTGAACCACAAACGCAAAACTTGTCAGACTGTGAAATTTACGTCACTTGGCATAATTGTGCTGTAGTGGATTTATTCATTGGCATCTTACATAATGTACTGTACTTTTAAGGGATCCATCAAATCTTCTATGAATTGGGAGATCAGCTATTTATTTTTAAGAGTATGAAATGCTAATCCCCACAGATTAATAATCACTGAACGAGCCCTTCTATACAATGTTTACATATAAAAAAATGTGGGAAAATGCAATACTGACCCCTCCAGGGCAAATTCTACATGGGCAATGATTTCATTCCTGCCCGTACCCCTGCACTTTCTCCTGCAGTCCAGGAAGGAAGGAAGGAAGGAAGGAAGGAAGGAAGGAAAGAAAGAAAGAAAGAAAGAAAGAAAGAAAGAAAGAAAGACCTTTCTGTTTTAAAAAACGCTGCACTCACGTTGTGTGCTTCATACTGTACGAATGATCGGTCGAGCTGGGTCGTGTTCAGAGGGTAGACCATGTGATCCGTTTCGACCAATGGCTGTTCACATCAGAATGAAAGAAGATGTGATTATATTCCAACAGGTGTGTGTGGGCGAAGGCAGACGCTACACGTGTACATGTGACTTTTTCTTCCACAAATGGCGCGTTGACGTCGCCTTTGTCGCCTCAGTGGACTTCCTCTGCTGTTTGAAGCGTCACCTCCCCCTCCTCTTTCCTCCGCTCATATCTCCCCATGGAATCAAACTGAATCGACACAGATTCTCTCTCTCTCGCTCTCTCTCTCTCTCTGTCCAGTCTGAACTGGTCGTGTCCTGTCTGGTGCGGTCCCGTCCAATCCAGTCATCTGATATTTAGACACTCTCTGGTCGCGTTGACCCGATGGCTTACTTATTCACTGAGTTGTTTGACATGCATGTGTGCTTCTATAGGTTTCCTAGCATGCTGCTTTGTGTTGGGCGCACTGCACCACATGTTACAGAAGAGAACTGCTGAACGCTAGACTCAGTGATGTGACATCCAGGCGTCCCGGTACAAAGACTATCTAATGAAGGACATGGTGGAAGGCCAGTTGTATCATTGCCTGTGCTGACCCTTTTCAAGATCCCCGCTGTTCTTGGTTTCATGGTGCTCAGGGGCTGAAAAGCTTTTTCAATTTGGATATACAAAGGCCACTCCAGCAATTAAGCACAGAAGTTTAATGAAGTCTGGGGGCGTCACAAGAGACATTAAAATAGAATAAAAAATGCTGAATCTTACAAGTCCCATAATGCAAGTGAATTTCATTCCCCATTCTATCAAACCTCACACTTCCAGTTTTCTATAAAAAACGTTCAGGTCTTAAACCCAAGCAGAGATGCTGGAAGACCTCATACAACTGTCAAAAAGTCAACGGCGTGCCTCAAGAGATTCCTCGCCTTGATGATGTCACATCACTAAGTCTAACATAGCTGATAAATTGTCTGCAATTTTAGAAAATGCTCCGCCTTCTCAAACAGGGCAGAGATCTTGTGCCATATCGTTCTAAAGACTCATTATTTCATACAAAACACAAAGAAACATGAGCCGACTCAAAGTCTCCGACCACTGAACAAGAAAGACAATAAAGGAATTATGATGAATAATCTTTTTCATGATGTTGCTACCTTGTGTCAGAGATGATGACCATAAAAGAGGGACTTTGTTCAGGTGTCAAGGAAGTGGAGTCCAAATGAAAAGTTTGTGATTTTTTTAATACACGGTGAAGTTTTGTGTGTCACTTTGCGAAATGTAAGCCAAAATTGGAGTCATCCAAAGCTGGAGCATTCATCATTCTGTTAGTAAATTTGTAACCTTTGAAAAGCTGCATTCAGCCAGCTCTCTTACACGATGAAACATTTGAAATAACAGTTCCCTATTTGCTATGAAACACGGGGAAAGGGGTCTTAGAAATTTGTTCGCAAAGCAGAATACGGTGTCTGTTTCCAGACTGAGTGTCTCCATGATGCAGATGATGTTGAAATTCTGGTTGTGTTTTGTGTTCAGATGATTAGTGACCGGGCTGCAGTAGGAACAATGCTGTAAAAATAATGTAGCCTTGACGCAGAGTCAGACCTCACACAAGACAAATATGCACATGAAGAATGAATCCGTGGCAAACTAGCTTGTTTACACATCCTTCCTCCTCGCTGTTTCCGATGGGTTGAACAGTATACAAGTAGCATTTCTCTGAACAGCATTCCCAAGAGGACTGTTTAATGATCTTTCTTTCTTTTTCATTTATTTAGCTCAATTTATTTGGTTTGATGGAAATTATATCGCAGCAGGTTAATTAACAAAAGACAAAATGTGACACATCCTCCTTTGGCTAATTGAAAAAAATCAGTGAACATAAATTTGTTGTATTTTTCAATTATTTGACTGTCATCTATTCAGTGGAGGATTTAAGATTTTTTTGTGTTGATAATCTGGATTATCTCCTGTAAATATTAAGGTTTAACTGACCATTCGCTAAACGCTGCCACCTTTAGCCACTGTAGCTACGCCTGTCAAGCATTCTGTTCTTACATGGCACATGTGCAGTTTACAATGATAGCAATGAAAGATTTTATGAATGAAACTATGGGTTCCTCAATTATCAGAAAGAGGTAGAAAAACGTGTCTGATTCAAGCTGGCAATGGTATCCGGCAGATTATATCAACTGTAGCTAGCTAATTAAGCTAATGTTAGCTCAACATGTTGGATAAAAATGCAGTCACCTCCTGACTTTCCAGCTGACTCGTCATGTAAAAGGGCTCTTAAATATGCAGATGGCGGCTATCCTACATACGCAATCTCATGCTAATGCTAGATCCTGGGGATAAAGTTAGCTTTCTAACCGGTCAATGATCTAACTGGTGTTGTTTTTCTGTTGCAGTGTAGAGCTAGCTAGTCCAAATATTGTTACCATAAGTAAACATATAAGTAGAGACTGTGTATGTTTCACGTTTTACATTACAAGAGCGTTATGCTAATGTAACTTTGATGTAACACTAGCTAACGCTGGCACAGTGGAAAAATGGCACACTGGGGATTTGGCTCTTTATGTAAACTGTAGCCCCACAAACTAGCTAATGTACTGTAGCCTGTGTGTTCCTTGGCCCTGGGAGTAAGGCAGTTGGTAGGCTAGGTAGTCGTTCGTGATTCCAACATACCTTAGCAAACACTGTTTAATCAGTTTCTTATACTTTGGAACTCTTGAAATGACAAGTCTCTCTATGTAACTACTGTGTGTACATGGGTTCCTCATGTAGGGGAATCCAAAGCTTGACAGGCCTACTGTGTCTAGGTAACATTGCTAACGTTACAGTTGCAAACAATGTTCGAGGGGAGGGATTTAATGAATGGTCAATTTTACTATTTCTCTTAAAATAGTTTGACACCTATCCTGTGTTAAAAACACACACACAACCCTACACACAAAGTGTATTATATATTGATGATTCAAGACCATGTGCATGTCAGATGACAGCCTTTAACAGACAAGAAGGGGGATATGATACATTTCTCTGTGAAACAAAGGAGTGGAAAGGCAAAAATCCTGTCCAGATTTCTCATTATTTTTCGATTCCACCAGTTCCGGTCCTTCCAGCCGTGCAAGGACAATAAAAAAAAAGAGAACAGACAAGGAAGAATGATTCTTTTTCTAGAATTGGAGAGAGGAAAGTATGGGTTGATGATACCCCCTCCTGTACATGCTCCCATCATCGATCGACTCATAAATATGTGCCATATTTTATCTTGCAACACGGACAAGACAAAAACTATCGTGTAACATATGAAGCTTATGATAATGATACTGAAGTTATTATGGTTTTCCTTCCTTTTCATTTGTGAATCATATTGTGTAAACAAGAATCTTTGTTGAACAAAAGTCAAGGCTACTAGTGTTACTAGAGTGCTGATGCTGCAGTCTGTTACTATGTGGATGTATGAATATGTATGTGAGAAATAAGAATAATTTGATCAACTGTTACAGGTACTTTATATAAAAACCTTTACAAGCATGGTCTTCTTTATTTACTTCTCTGGGTCCATTCCCATTCCACACACAAACCCAGTGCAGCCACCAAGCTCTGCCACCCAACAGGTAAGTGAAGAGCTGGAGTCGGACCTGGAGGAGTCAGACTGGGGTGCTGAGCTAGCTGATGATGAAGAAGCGTCCAACCCTCTGCCTCCACAATGAGTTGACACCTATGGCACTACAGGAGGCAGGGAACCGCCTGGATAACCTGCCGGCTAGCCTCCCCTCTCACGCAGCTACTGGGAAACAAGAGCCAACGGCGGATATTCTCTTCCAGGACGTAGAGTTCAACATCCCTGCTACCAAGTATCACTGTCCACCCGGGACCAGACTCATCTTCCTCCTCATCAGTGAACAGCCAACACCCGATGTCGACATCTGCAGTCAATCTTGCACTAGTGTCAGATCTCAACTCCAGAAGCCTCCTGCTTTTCTTCAACCACACAGATCAAAGACATGCCAAGATAGGTAGAACGAGTTGTGAAACCAAAGAAAAATAAGTCAATTAAGAAAAAGTCGATGTCCCATATTTGTTACTGAACTAACCCTCTCGACCTCTCTTAACTGCACTTAAGTGGCTCCACTCTCTGTAGCATCCCTCAATACTAAAGACTGAATTACCCAGTAAAGTGTTTGTCAGCCTTTTTGCACATTCAGAAGGTAATGAAATCTTCTTACTTCAAGAATGTAATGTACCCTACAGGGAAAGTTACAAGGTCTTTGAGGACAGATGGAGCCATGGCCCGTGGGTATGGTCAGATGACTACAAAAACAGTTCTTCATGGATTGCAGTATTATTTAGAGGGCATGATTTTATCATACAGAGGGTATAACGTGGGATAGATGGGAGAATTCTATGCGTCGATGTTTCACAGTTTAACACAAGTTAAGAGTAATCAATGTGTATTGCCATGTTGAGCTCCAGGAGCGGTCAGCAGTGTTCAATGAATTACAGGGTCATTCTGGGTGGTTACTTCAACTGCTTGGTAAACAAAAAAAGACAAGTTAACCACCTTCACAGTGAGGATTCCAGTTCTGAAATCTTAAAAAAAACATTATAAAAGATTTTAGATTGATAGATGCTTGCCACTCAAGAACCCTGAGTTTACCTGGGTATACCTGGTCCAACAGCAGAACCCATTCCAGAATAGACTTTCTGCTGACATCAAGGGGGCAGCAAGTTGTAGATGCAACAGTGACTCCAGAGTTTTTCCTCTGACCATCATAAAATACAATGTTCTCTCATGTTTAAAGAAAAGAAAAAAAAGGTAGAGGCTCATGGAGGCTGAATATATCCCTACTGCATGATGCAAAGGTGGTCGGTGATTTTAAGGTGAAACTTAAGCAGTGGCTCTCTCTTAAGACCTTGTTTAGCTCTGTGGGGCAATGGTGGGAAGACGTCAAGATTAGAACAAAAAACTTTTTCATAGAGATGGGTAAAAGAACAGCTCAAAAGAGACGTCTAAAGCTCCAGAAAGACCAGGCAAAGCTACAGAGATTTTACATAATGGCTTATTCTGGCCAAGATGTAGCAGAGGATATAGCTAAATTGAAGAGAGAGATGTCATGCTGAATGTGAAAATGTTCTAGAATTTTTTAAATAAGATTAGCTAGGCCTAAAAACTTAATCGAAGGGTTAAAGGATAAAGAAGGACAAGAAAAAACAAATATATACGAGATACTCAGCTGTGTGCACTCCTTCTATTCTCATCTTTACGAAAAGATTTCATCTTTACAAACAGATTTAAAAGAAGAGCTAGCGAAAGCAGCTTAAGAAAGCCTTCTATCTAAAGTCAATAAAAATTTAAATGAATTTGAAGGAAGGTTTTACAGTAAAATATCTCTGAATGCTAAAGCAGTAGAAAGCATGCAAAATAACAAGGCCCCTGGGGCAGATGGTTTGACAGAAGAATTTGACCCTACCTTCTGGGCAGAGTTAAATGACCCTCTTTTGGAGATGTACAATGAGAGCCTCCAATTGGGGTCACTACCACCATTTCTCTTCTATTTGAAAAAAGTGGGAAAAAAGATGTTAAAAACGCGCGCACCCTTACGCTCCCTGGTGTGGATCGTAAGATTTTAGCTAAAGCTATCTTTCTTCGCCAACAAGAGGTGATAGAGAGTTTGGTTGGGGTGGAGCAGACCAGGTTGCTCCATGAGTGATAACCTTTCCTCAATAAGAGATTCACACTTGAATGCCTTAGATAGCATGTACCCCTATGTACTGCTGGCCTGGATTTTGAAAAGGCCTTTGATAGAATAAGCCATGATTATCTAAAGCAAGAACTGGTGAGGTTTGGGTTCGGCCCACTGTTGATTAACCCTAGTAGAGTAGAGTCAACATTCATGGTCACTTCGCCGAACCCATTAAGATTAAATCAGGGGTCAGATGGGATTGGCCGCTATCAGTCAGCCTGTTTGTCCTAGCCATGGAGCCTCTGGCCTGTGGCATACAACTTGACACTGATATCCAGGGCCCTCTTGTCCCTGGTAGTAATGGGAAGGCGGCTTAAATGTCCTTGTATATGGATGACTTTACAATCCTTTGTACTAGCAATAATTCAATGGTTAAAGCCCTCCAGTGGAGTGACCAATTCTCACGAATGAGCATCTTCTCCCAACAAGAATATATTTAAAGAGACATCACGTACACACCTCTGGTTAAAGGAGGGAAAGCTGTACCAGAGTCGGGGGCCAAACTTGACGCCCCTTTTTTAACACCAATATTGAGTGCTGTTTTTACCGATGGTAATACCAGTCTCTGGTTTCATTTTGCCAAGTTTTGTTAGGGTTGCATAATGTATAGAGCAAAGAGTAAAAGGGTTTCTCTTTGTACCCCCATGCTAAAAATAGACCAGCATTATACGAGAAAGCACTTACACTCTTTAAAACAGCAAAGTAAGATTGGTCCATGGTAGGTAAAATAGATAGGGTTGATGTGGA
>CAEMYA010000193.1:3226761-3256168 GCA_903131615.1 Diplodus sargus | reverse complement strand
CATTATTAGAAGGTGGGTCAACTTGATTCCTGTGAATTATTAATGTTAAAATGCCCTCTGCTCCTTCCAGTGGAGAGACTGTTAAACCGAACTGATCTGAAGACTCTTATCCGATTCGCTGCGATCTGCAGGCATTGGCAATCGGTGCCATCTACTCAATTACGTCATTAACTAACCTGCGAGGAAGTGTTTGTCACAGACCGATGTTCACTGACTGGTCGGGTCTCACGGTTTACCATTTTCATTCTCTCTGCACATAACCCTGTCGTGAAATGGAGAATAGTTACTTCGACACTGTTGTCTCCGGTCCGATCTGTGGCTGTAGCTCCATCTTTACCCTAACAACATGAGGGTGTCGTCTTCTACTCTGACTCTTTGCTATAAAGCAAAAGAGTCGAGCAAAAAATTGTGAAAATTACTCAGCATATTCTCGTGGCCCCTCTTTGTACGCTTGCATGCCTGAGTGAGGTCCACTGCAGAGACATTTTCAGATTTTCCTATTCGAACTTATTCAAATGTAACAAAAAGAAAAATCCCAATCCCTGATATCTTCCATTAACCACCATTAACGACATTTATCTTGTGACCCATGGTTGGGAACCATATTCTAGACAGTATCATTTTATCCATAAGACGGTGTGGTGTGGCTCTAAATCCAGGGCTCTGCACCTATCTGTCTCTCAACCAATCTTATGTGCGTAGTTGAGTTTTTTTTGTGTGTGGTACTCATGTGTCATAGTGTTTCAGGGTGCTAACAGCTAGCATTATGCAGGAAGATTGTCTCATTGTGCTCAGGCATGTACACTACAGAGTGAGCAGACACTTGTGCACAGGGGTGTAGCATAGTGCTTGCAGATTGAATTCAGTGTTGTTCAGCAAGGGGCCTTTTTTCATAGCCTCTCATAGCAGCTGTTCCGGTCTTGATCAGCTCATTCACTCGTTTAACCCATTCATAATTTTAGCTTGCAAACTTCAGACGAAGAGCGTTGCATGCAGAGGCGACACTCAGCGGTTAACACGTGCCATGATTCTTTCATACAAAAAGCCTGAAGCTGCTTGTGCATAGATTTTGAGAGACGTCACGTTACACATCAGTGAAACTCTGCAATAATAGCTCTTGTCGTCTTTTTTTCGCTGTAATAGTTCTGTTGAACAAACAAGCGAGAATACGCAGGAACCAGGAGGAAAGCGCTGACCTGCCAGTGCGACCCATTTGTATCGCAGAGCCCGGCAGCATTTTGTTCATCAGTCTGTGCTGTGTCTTAACTATCTGACCACTGACTGACTTGTGGATGAGGCCTTGCATCCGGGGGAGATAGATGAGTCAACACTGCTATAAATGGCTACAGTGTTTGCATTCGTCTGTCTTTACATATGGATTGGATTTGTGATTAACTTTACATCATCAGTAAATACAACCACAACCTTATTTATGTAACCTAAAATTAGCGCTGGGGCAATCTGATCTAGAATTTATATCACTGTTTTTTGTTTTTTTTTCATGGTGATGGTATCATATCATGGTGTGACAAAAATGTAGGCACATTATGTTTTGATATGCTAATACCTATATGACAGTGATGACACAATCCATGTCGTAGCAGAACATGACATCGGTGACGAATCCAGGAGTCTGCCCACACACGACCCCAAATGTTTAGTAACAGAATTATAGAGCAAAATAATTTGATTTTGATTCGCTTTAAATCATGGTGAATGAGGCAACGCAGGAGGTCAGTTGCTAGGGTGTGCGCTCCATTTACAGAGCCCGTGTCCTCGCTGCAGTTGCCTGGGTTTCGACCTGCAGCCCTTTGCTGCGTGTCATCCTCTCTCTCAAAACATGGTGGATAAAACTCATTAGCAGAAGTGTGGCTAAAAAGGAGTTCAATTTCCCCTCCTCTTTTTAGCTGCTACTGCTACGTCTGTCACTAGCAGAATTTTTCTGCCGTAGTTAGCTAACTGATTCAACCAACATTCGCTCCACAAGTTAAGTGATGATGCTTTTTTATTGTTTCTAGCTCACTCATTTTGAAATGCAAATCTTGTAAAGGGAAACTTAAACATTGACTTGATGGCTACATACATGATATTGTGCTAAAAGACTGAGGCTAAAGCCACAGGCATAAAATCAGCATCCTCAACACTAGATGATCAAGGTAGAAGACTTAGCCCGAGTATTAGTAAGAGTAGGCTATGCTTAGTATAGGCTACTTACCAGATCGTATTTTCAAACAATGTATGAACTATAATATTTTACTTTTAACTGTAGTTACAAGAGAAAAGACGTTTAGAAAGTGGACCAGTATGTGTTCAGAGAAAGTAACATTGGTTGTGCTTCCTGGAGTGTAAAGCATCCCAAATCCAAAAGCAGGACAGAGCTGCTAACGTTAGCATAAACTCTGATAGCATCCAGGACCAACTTCCACACGCTGGAATTAATAGTATGCTACTAAGATAGATTTGAACTGGGCTTTTGTTAAGTGTCCTGTTACACCACACACTAATTTAGTTATTGAAATGTGGCTTGGCTTGGAAGTAATGTGGGGTTACTCCTGTATATACTAGTTTGTGGTGGTGTGGACATTTCTCCATTATAGGATGCATTGCAATACGGACATAGCAGATTCTGCATCGATGCAGAGACAGATAATAATCAAGAGTCTGAAGCTTATGTTGATTTTTATGGAGAAAAAAAAAGAAGTGAAAACATTATTATTGGAGATTAAAACAAACAGATGGATCAGTGTTTTGTTTTTGTACTAAAAAGATGCCGCTTTTATTATGGAGACTGCTGAAGTCTGATTATTGGAAGGACTTTCTTAATAAAAGGGGAATTTAAATGATGGAAAAGTAGCCATATGCAATAATATAGATCATTGAGCATGCCATACACTACACATTGTGATTAATCGAGAGCCGTTTTGCATTCAAATCGTTATTAGCTGAATCGTAATCGAATCATTGTGAGGCCAGTGAAGATACACACCTCTTCTAAATATCCAAACATGTTACTGAGTGCACAGTTCAACCTCAAATATAAGGTAGAGCAATTCACAACCTCAAATATTAGTAACTAAACAACGTGTCTACCTTATGAACAGTATCTTGAATGAATGTTAAGTTGTAGATATAATCAACATGACAATATTCATAAGAATATTTTTCTAGTATCAAAATATATGACATTTTGGTAAATGTAAGCAAATGTATCATATTTAACATTTTCATGTAGACAACTCTCTTTTTTTTAAATAATAGGCTACATCTACAGCATTTGTAGACAGGTGAATGAAATAGTAATTACAAGAAATGTAGAAAGGTCCAAAATGA
The DNA here is from genome assembly GCA_903131615.1 of Diplodus sargus. Classification (NCBI taxonomy): domain Eukaryota; kingdom Metazoa; phylum Chordata; class Actinopteri; order Spariformes; family Sparidae; genus Diplodus; species Diplodus sargus. Next base: position 3,252,838 of record CAEMYA010000193.1, on the reverse strand, counting down.
TTGTTTGTTTACCTCTGTGTAATAATTCTGACAGTTGGTTCCATCTTCAAAGGTTTGTGAGTCAGTAGTGATCAGCTCTTGGTATCAGGCCTTGTGTTTCATCAGCAATAAAGAATCTTGGTAATTTAGTTTATGGGGAAAAATATTACATTATTTTGCGAGTTCTACAGTAGTGTACTGTCCTAACATTAACTAATGTAAGCAACGTTATAATTTGCTACCTAGCATTATCAAGGTTAGCTAGTGCAACAAACTGGGGGGGGCATTTTATTCAGAAATACATGTTGTGATGTGACTGAGAAGGCCACATGTAGTGGCTGAAGGTTACCAATAACTCCTTGAAAGCAACTTCAGTAACTCAATCAGTGAAGTTTTAATTGAAATTAGCTCAGAAAGATCAGTTCAGACAACAGGACTTTATAAAAACACAACACAAAATGATTACATTGTCAGAGGGCGACTCTGGGTACATAAATCGTTCCACATTGCTGTGCAGTCTTTACTCGGTCTTCTCTCTTCTGTTAGGTAGAGATTGATAAATGCAGTATCTGTGTGACATTTTTGGTTTAAAGGCTTGTCACACTTGGCTTGAATTAAACTGACATCTGCCGGCATGATTTCAATAATAAAAGTAATATTTTCTGCAAAAGAAACAAAACTACCGTGTGCCTCCTTCACCACTCCTGGTAATTTGCCGCGCATAATAGAGCACAGCCAGATGCAATGAATATAAAGGGACAAAAATAATGCAATGTGCCTGTTTTACATGTAGATGTGGTTGTTACAGGACATATATCTGAAATCGTCTGCTGTTTTATATCTTAGATCGTATCTTAATAATGCCTCACAATTGTGTTTGTACGAAAGAGGAGATGTGATGGTATGTTCCTGTTCTCGGTCGTCCAGCATGAGTCAAACGTGTCCAGTGGCGTGTTGTATGACTCTCCCAACTGCAGTCTCACACACACAGACACACACACACACACACACACACACACACACACACACACACACACACACATGCCTCATCCTCACTTGCCCAGCAGACTCTGTGCTGTTGCTGGGCATACTGCAGCTTGTCAGAGGGAGTCAGGACAAAGCGAACAGCTCTACAGAGTGACACCACCAGACTCAACATCAGTTCCAAAAGAAATGAAAAAATGTAAAGGATTATGGAAAATAATGATTTACAGGTTAATGTGATATGATATTGCTCGAAATCAGCTCTCTCAGCTCTCACTTCCAGAGAAGGTGGTGGCCTTTATATGTATTCGATATATTCATGAATATTTGAATGGCTTTCATAATTATACCACCAGGAAAGCTTTCAGCGGGGTAAAAAACATGTGGTGTCGTCTGCATGTTGATAAGCCTTTGGCACTGGCTTTGCTGTTTCTGACCCTATGTGCTGATTCCCTGTTGAGGGGGAGAGAATCCATAACTGATGCCAAAATAAGAAACACGGTGGTGATGCTGATCCTAGGCTGGGCTGATTTAAAGGTTCAGTATGTAGGATTTAGGGGGATTTATACGATGTACTGGCAATGTAGTAATCATAATTGTCATGTTTTCACTATAATCCCCTGAAAACTGAGAATTGTTGCATTTGCTTACCTTACAATGAGCTGGTCGCCTTCCATGGTGTCTGCCACGTTGTTACCACTTTATTTTTGAAGCAGTCACTGTAAAAATTTATGTTTGGATTTTTTTCTAGTTTGAGCACAACCAACATACTTGATATTCATTATGTTTGAGTTTAAACAAGCTGTAAAGGCAGCAAGACATTGTTTCTGGTTCAAATTATTGCTATAAAAGAACTGTCAGCGCCTTGCATTTGTTGGTAGCACTGCCAAGCTAAAACTAGCTGCTGACCAGGACTTTGTTAAAGAGCTTAAATATTCTGGTCTGCTTATATGCATTTTTTGGGGGGGATCCCCACTTACCTTCTCTCTGACTTTCTGTGTCAATCAGGGTTGAATGAACAACTTTTGCTTTCCTGGTAATCTCTTTAAATGAACAATATCACTCTTACTGCAGCCCCAGTGAGCAACCATTCAGCATGTGGATTAATCCAAAATTGGACAGGCCTGCCGTGCTTAGTCATGGTTGCTTAGCTCAAATTTAGCACAAAGTCAACTTTAAAACATTTGAAATTAATAATGGAAAACATTAAGGCTCACTGCACTAGTTATCTAGGACAGACTACCACAGCCAAATGATTATTATAACATCTATAACAACACCTTAAAGATGATGAGCACAAGCAACTTGTGCAGGTTGATGTGACGTTAATAGATTATTGATCTGCTGTTTTAAATGTTGATTTAACCTCAGGAGTCTCATAGGGATTACACTGTGTGTGTCTTAAAGTAACCACAGACAGTACTCCTCAGTTTAAGGTCAGGGAGGAAGAAAAAGGGTAGGTGAGAGACTTGGGCACAGTCCGGCTGTAGTGGAGGTTGACCACCAGGCAGTCTCAGCAGCAATCTGGCCTTTATAAACTCACTAGATTACTCGGCAGAAACTGCAATCATGACAGATGTTCAAGCGTCCCATACCTATCGTAAATGTATCATACTGTCAGAGTTATACTGGTATTATGGGCAAATGTGTTGTAGGACAGATCTTGCTGATCTTGTTGTTTTTGGTCAACGCTTCAGACAGTCATTTCTATGTTCGGCCCCAAATATTCAGTCTACCGCTTTATTAATTGCATCTTTGGCGCTGAAGTGTAAAATTTGAACAGCTTAACTCGAAATAGACCTCAAGTGGAGTGCGTATGCAAACCAGGTTAATAACCAGGAGAATAACCAGTGAACCGTGACACATTTGATCTGAGGGTTGTTTTGTTTTTTTAGTTGAAACACTGAATTGGAACAGATCAACCTCCGACAGAGGGATTCAGCAAATTGAAGTTCTATAAACATCAACATTTATTTTGTCCCTGAACAATGCAGTGTAGGTGATTTTTGTCTTTCAAGCACAACTTGATTGATCTAATTGTGTCAAAATCAATAGGTAGAGCTGAGGTGCTTTTCATCCTCCAGTCAGAGAAGGAAAGAAAAAAAAAAGAGAAACAGACACATTCTTGTGTTATGGAACAAGTGAGTGGGCTCTGGAAGATGGCAGCTCTCCAGATGTGTGTCTCTCCTTCTTCAGGGTCTCCTCCTCTCTCCGATATAATGAAGTGCGCAGTTCATTTCCATCATTATTTCCCTGTAGTTCCATTATCTATTTCTCACCAACTGTAAATTTGAGCCAATTTTAATTAGGAATGAAGGTGGTTCCGCCCTCTAAGGCGCTGTCCAATAATACAATGTTCTTGCTCAAACCAGCATGTTTGTGGTCTGGTGACATGCTATTATTCCAAAACCTCAATGGTCTGAAACATGCACCCTTGGAATAGAAACCTGTTGTGTGATGGCCTCATTTTTCCGAAAACACACACACACACACACACACACACACACACACACACACACACACACACACACACACACACACATTGCAACGAGTCAGTCGTTGTGTGTGGATGGGCAAAATCCATCTGCATGTAAACCACAGTACAGATACATCCAGTATCTTCTGTAAATGCACACTGCATGTTTGCGTGTATCGCGCATGTGTTTGTTTAGTGTGTGAGTGGATGTGTGTCTAGGAATGGATCTATGTGTGTGTGCGTGTCTGTGTGTGTGAAAGGGAGTAATGGTTAATCCCCGGCTGTCTTGATGCAGGGCCTTCCTCTGTGAGCTCTGAGCTGCGGCTATTTTTAGAGAGCCCCACTCCGCTGTGAGGCAGCTGCAGCCAGCACAACAAAACACCAGCAAACACACTGATGCACACACACACACACACCTTACACACTGTGTTTCTGGGAGTTTCTTTTGTTTGGGTCAGCGTGTGTTCTGTGAAGACTGGAGTAGCCTAGGTGCAACCCTAACATCCATCAGTACAATTAAACATGGAATTGACGTTGTCAGTGCTGTTTAAACAATATTTCAGTATTAATGAGAATATGTTTCCAGTACTAATGCATGGAATAAGCACATGGTAAGATAACAATATGCTGTTTTTGATCGTTAGCTATTTTTCTGGGGATTATAGTGGTGAGTTTTGAAAGCCAGTGCATTCTACCCAAGAAGTAATCCAGCAAAACTGCAATTTTTTACCCTTTATATGGATTAAACAAATCAGATACAACATGTTAATTAGTGAGATTAAGAGATGCTAGTAGAGGGATTTGACTTACCTTGATGCCAAGGATACACAGCAGGCGGTAAGCATATGAAAGGTTCAATTCTCATGTAAATATTAGCCTGACTGTTAATACCAGAAGCACAATTCAGGGGAAAAAGCAAAAGTAAGTAAAACAAAACATCACGCAAGGACAGTGACAAAAAAGAAAAAATCAGGAAACACAGGTCAAGCAAACCACAGGACGATCACAGTCTAACTCTCTGTTTAGACACAACTGACAACAATGTGAAATATTTTTACGAGAACAATTAAGAAGCAGCTGTGATTCTATTTCTAAGATATTGTCAGTGTGTTTTTGCGCCAGATTAGCTCGCATTACGAGGAGATAATGGACACTGATCCAGATTGTGAGCAAGCCCCAGAGCTCTGTGCCATCGTGCCCTCTGTCTGACCTGCCTAACTGGTGAACACTGGTGCTGGTCCTGGTGGCCTGGCCAGCTGACTGGGGCAGACTATCCCACCAGTGTTAAATATGAAATGGGTAAATTGAGGCGAAAACATGACTTGGTAAAATATCCTCAGCCTGAATCATTATCCCAGTCCAAGGTAATAATTGCTGCTTTGCAGTAATTGTTAGAACAGAGAAATCATTAGTTCCTGCTATGTGTTGACGTGTCAACAAACAATCATACATAATGGTCATATCAGAGTGAAGTCAAAGATAATTGTAAAGTCAAGGTAATATCACCCATCCATGGTGAATGGTTGAACAAATACACAATGTTGGTGGTAAATTGATGTGAAAACAAGAAGATGCAAGTGTTTGCTGAGACAGTACGTAACCTATTTGGAGTGGAATTGGTTTCTGCCATTGACTAGTCAGTCACTATTAACCTCCCAGTGACACAATGCACTCGTCTCCACTCTGGTTGCTTAAGATAAAGTTCACTTTGCAGACAATCAAATTTTGCAGATTATCTGCAGTAGGAATAATGACCAAAATAGCTCCAAAGCCACATTCTGCTGCACATTTAGTCGGGTAAATACATTTAAAAAATGCTAAATGTTCTGCATTTGTTACATTGATATGATATGATTTGCGATGCTTATAATAGCATTGTAAAAAAGTAACCATATTTTAATACATATTTCATAAACTTTGCAGAAGAGCCCTTGAATAACAGACACTTGGTTATAACAAATGATATCTGATGGGGAAGAACCATCACTCCCTGCGAATAATGACAGCTCCTTGTGCCCCATAACCTCCTGATTTAATACCGACTTCAACAGAAAGCTGCCAAGGAATTACTTAGTGTGATCCATTTAAACGGGAAAGTGAATTGGCTCTTATAGGCTACTAATTTCATTATGTGCTCTGCGATGGCTGGTATTGGATTTGTGTCTGTTGGCTTAAGGTGCTGAGCAGGAGCAGCCTCAAAGCTGATTTGGGTATTTCCTATCATTTATTGCAAATTGGCTTTTTATGATCTGTATCAAACATGTACCAGTCATTATCAGTATACACATTTGTAGGCGTTTAAGCCGGGTTTGTGCTCTGTGTTGCTGCATAAATTCCAAGCTTGAAAATACACACGAAGCTGATACAATTACTGCTCTGCTTGGCTCATATTTCATGCACTTGGACGGAAAAGTTGGACAGCAGTGGTTTCAAATTGAATTGCAGGGAAGAAAATGCAACAGATATTGATTTTTCTGGTATTTTTCGGTGAGATTATAAAGCCAATCCGAGGCCAGAGTGGGGCCAGAGACTGAAGTGATTGAGATTCAAAGAGTGTAGATTGTCATTAGGTTTTGTTTTTTTCCCATTCTGTTTAATTTAACTTAAAAAGGTGACTGTCTTTGTGTGCCTCATTCATAGCCGTGAAGTTCATATAGTTAATTAGTTAGCAAACAAAGCAGCATTCGTGTTCTTGTGTAGGTGTGTCTGATCACCTGATTAATGTTAAATATTCACCTCTCTTTAAGCTCTATTTTTGGTCTCCACCAAGTCCTGAGGGAAATGAGTCAGCTAAATCCTCCACAATGTTTGCCATTTAGTAACCTGCCTGCTGTTGCCAGAAATGGGGCAGATGAGAGCTTTGATACTGAACCAAAGGATCGGCTAAATCACGTTCCATTTTTTATTGTTGGAAAATCCACTTGTGCTTTTCCTGCTTAACAAATCAAAATGTCTGCCATTTGTCCTTTAGCTGATAGAGACAGAGGAGCATGGAGGCTAGAAATTCATTTTCTTCTTCTAGTCATCAAATAAGAAAGAATACTACTTTATTGATTGTCTACCAGCAGTGCTTTATAGACTAACCAACCACTAACCAAGTGCAGTAACTGCTGAACTTGAGCAAAATTTTGAGCATCATATGTCTTCAAAGTGGGGGAGTAGAACATTGAAATACGTCAAAATGTGGGACCGTCATGCAGAAATCGGTAATAACAATGTAACGTTAGCTTGCTAGCAAATTATCTACCAAGACAAAAACTTGTTGTGATTGTGCAATTCTTGTCGTAAAGAAAACCATAATACATTGAAATGAGAGATTGGTATCCCTCAGTTTGAATTGTGCCACTTCTCTAGAAGTTCTCTGTTTGGATGACCATGAAGCCCTAACACGTCACCCTACCCCTGTATCCCAACGAGAATCTGGACACCCTACCTCTATGCGAGAATGAATAAAATGGAGGGGGAGGACTATGGGGGTGAATTGGGACTGGGCCAATAAGTATTCGCTCTCCTTTGAGTCCATTTTGGTCTCCACAAACTCCTGAGGGAAATATCTGACTGTTTAGTAGCTAAATCCTCCTGCGGCTGAACCAAATGATGACAAGGCAGGTATGATATCTACCCTGATACGAGAAAAGTTATAGAACCACCAACAAGTGTTCTAACATTTTGAGATTCTACTGACACGACATAGCGTATTTCAATCTATCTTCAGATCACTGGTAAGGTGGACCATTTGATACAATCTGAGAATGTCCACAGGGTTTATTTGGTAGTCCAGCTCAGCATGATACCATGCTACCCACTGTATTATTATCATAAACCCTTGGATACGATGCGGCAGCAGTGGCTTTCGTTACCATCGATTGACAGGGCAAGTGTCTGACTGGATACACCCCTGAGGCACAGCAGTATGAATAATTTACTGGGAATCTTTGGTTAAAAGGAATATTTAGATGCAGCCAAAGGAGAGGCAGGGAGCGATCGTTTCAGCGTCCAGCCACTCCCTGCCTCTGCAGTTTTACACACACACACACACACACACACACACACACACACACTACACTGCCATTAGAAATTGAATAACGTGTCCATATTTAAAAATGGAAAAGAAAATTGATGGGTTGGGGTTTTAAAGTGATGTTTTTTTTTTTGCTGGAGATAATGATGATTGCTGAAATGAATGCATAATTAGATGACGACGGCTCTAAACAGGAGTAATTTAACAAAAAGCCCAGTGATTGATAATTGGTCTACAGACAGGGGATGGAGAGTTTACTGAGCGACTGAATCCGGCAAACGCAAACTGAAAGAGATGATAGAGGTCATCTTTTGGCAGACGGAAGTCAAACAACAGATTGCATGGAAAACACTTAACTACTTACTGTTAATATAGAGAGATTGCACACAAGCAGCTTGAGAAGAAGTAAAAGAAAACACCTGAGCCGGTAGGAAACTCAGTTGAAATCCTTGGGCAACAGATGTTCTATCAGTCAGCCAGACAAACCAGACACACTTACTGTATTTCCTCCCAATAAATCAAACAGGGAGACTAGAAAGCCTTTTATCATTGATACAGCCAAGCTGCAGTCACAGCAAAGGCAAGATCCCACTGTAAATATGTTTACAAGGAAGGAAAGGACAGGAGGATCTTAATCTCACGGGATCCCTGAAATAGTTTTTGCCATTCATTCTAAATGTCACAAAGTGTTACCAATCTGTGGGTAAGATCCTCCCAAGGGGGTCAATGGAGTTGCCTGATGATTGAATGATCAAAGGTAGCTCAGAGCTTCCTCGCGGCAAAGGTAGATACAGTCCTGCTCAGAAACCTCGAGCAGGAAGTCAACATGTAAAGTCATGCAAAACGGCTGATGTTAGCAGGGCCACTTGTTAAAATCTTGTTTGTGTATTTTTCTTCTGATATTGTTCTACTACCTGTGATGTCCTGTCTGTTTGAGCATGCCTGCTAATGCTAACTGATTCAGTCCTAACAGTCCTAACAACGGCAGACCTAACACAAAGCAGTAGCAGGACTGGTACTGGTGTGACTCACTGCCCTACTGCACCATTTAAATTCAGTTTGACAAGTGATGGATTTTCAAATGTATATATCCACTGACCGATTTATTGATTGAATGAAATGCTAAGTTGAATTATCAAAAAGAGCATATCAACACAGTAAAGGGTCCAATTCCCAGTGTGGTCACACTGACGACATTTCCCCCCTCACCCATTGTCAATTAACACTCAACCATCAGAGAAGAACATCAGCTGACTCCATTCTCTTGTATCCATGTCTCTTACCACAATAAGACAGATGGCATCTTGTCTCTTATGTGGGTTAAGAGATACATTTGGCATGGCACTAAAGCATACGGCTCACATCATCATACCAATACCAGATTTGGGGCCTAAAATTACAAAAAAAATTTGGATGTACGCATGTGCAAATTTGGCTCACAAAAAATGAAGCATTCCAGAAAGGAATACCAACATGTTTTCTGCTTTGAAAATGGCTTCGAATCCAATAGAGGCAAACCCCAAATCTGGCCTGCATGCACTTGACATCATCCCAGGTGATCACTCTCTGTGTGTGTGTGGCCTGCATGAGTGAATCCATCCATGTGAATGCAGCTTGAATGCATCTGTCTTCAGCCACCGCAGCTTCGCACCTCAGCAGCCTGCTGCTCTCAGTCCCCACGTCGTCTCAAATACTGTCTTCTGTCCTTCCTCTCTGCTTGCCTATGCTGGCGCCCACAAGGTCGTAATATTTTTCAAGGTACGTATGTTTGGATGCACACCTGTTAAATTTTCAAAACAAGCTACTGCGTCCTCATCAGGGGGAACATATTTGCTTGTGGCTTTCTGACTGGAGATGGTTGTATAGGAAACGTATTGTGCGTCACTGCTTCCAACCCCTTTGCTACAGGTAGGATCGCTGACTATTTCCTCAGGAGACAGTCAGCCATACACATAGTAGCAACGCTAGAATGTCTGGCACCATTGCAACCAGTGACTGAGCTGCAATGTCAAGCCAATGTCACATGCTGGCTGAATGGAAACTCATAAGCATCCATTAATCAGCTCCCCTGGTGCACTGCAACCCCAGATGCATAGTCTCTGAAGCCCAGAACAAAATGGATTTGTTCCATACGGACCTTGCCATTTTGATGCAGGTACAAGTTGAATTTAGTGAGGTAGCCAAATAGCCAAAGTTTTGCTTACATCTAGGATCCTAAATGTGAAGTGGAGGTCGATATTGTAGAGGTTTGGTGCTGAAAAAATGCCATTTTAGGTAGCAAATATAGCCAGTGACAATACAATATACAAAAAACAGAGCCTGTGGTCAGGGTGGTGTCACAACAGTTACAATGGATTTCAGTGATGACGAGTTTCCATGGTAAATATACATCAGCATCCATAAATCACTTAGAAATCATGGAATTATAACTCCAGAACTTCAATCATAGTTGGCTGTACATTGGTACATTTATTTTGTAAGGCAGATGGATTTGCAAGATCACATGAGCATGTGATCTCGAGAATCCACCTTGCCCGGCTTCAAGCTATGGCCAAGCGACAGTGGTTCAACCAGTCAGCATCCTATGAGGAACTACTGGCAGCTACAGGCGTAGTCTAGGTGGTACAACCAATGAGAAATAACTTGGTCCTTTCCAAACTTAAGGATGATTACCCAGATGGTTCTATGCAACAAACCATCTGGCATGTCAGGTTATGGCTACATTGCAATGAACTGCTAACAGCTAGACAGACAGGATTGGTTGGGGCGGGGGATTGGGTTAGCTGTCTCCATTTTGGCAACTCATCACCATTGGAATCCATTGCAACTTATATGAACCCAATTTCGGGTTCTGTAAATTCATGCGAATATTTCATGTAGACAATGGTCACATCTGTGTCATCTGACATCACGCTCAGGGTGGAAAGCTCAAATGTTGTTATGCTGTCTCCCAGGTTGCGAGTATGTACACGTGGCAAATCTGACAATTCGCTACCATTTCACTGTTTCATGATTCGTCAGCAAACGTACAGACAATTAATGGTGAAAAGAAGGAGGGACATTGGGCAATATTTCAAAGTAAAACAACATTTTTGATAACCCATTAGCTTTCATTCAACCACTTGCCAGCTGAAGGTACCGCCTTTCATAGGAAAGACGTAAGTTAATGTAAAATATATATATATATAATATGCTAACAAGCGAACGGATTATCAAATATGTTATTTTTCCTTGAAAGATGGCCCATCATCCCTCCACATTTTGCATATCTAATTTTCAATTGCTAATTTATTGGGAAGCTGTGAAAAGGTAACAATTAGTCAGATTCCCACATTTATACTTTCCACTCTGAGCGTCACAGGAAAAGGTCGCAGTGTTGATATGGTCTATTTTCTTTTCATAAAGTACCTACATCCCAGGACAAAACAGCTGAGGGGGTATGTGAGACAATGTCTTGAGCATGGAGGGTCATTCTTGGGACTAGCTATGTGGCAAAATAATCTTAACTCAAATGTCCACCCACTAGCCATTTGTCATAGCTTTTGACTGCCTCTCACAGTCCTCCTCATTGATCAGAGTTAGCTCAATTGTCGCCATATGACCTACTTGTGGAACTTTGATCTCAAAACCAATAGCCTTTGGCACAGGATGGGATCATTCTCAGGCTGTCGACTGAATCTACTATCACATGATACCAAATTTCTGATGAAGACCTTCAGTTGAAAGGTGAAAGCTTGTTGAATGTTAAAGGGCATTTTGGTGAAGAGTGCAATGTCTGCATCTGATCATTTGAGACCACACAACACTAAGCTATTGTCTACCACATCCAAGGCTTACTTTCAGAGGGTTTTTGAAAGCTGATTTAAATATAGACATGGTTGCACTTTGAGTGTAGTGGGTTGGAAAGGACCATGATCATATTTCTTTGGGAGAGAGACATTTAAAATACTAATTGTTACATTTTTAATTTCTCAGCAAACAATGCGTAATACCAACTAAATCATTTCAACTGCCATTGCTTTAGGTTTTAAGTAAACCATGTTATGACACTTGATATTCACTGTTCTAGGTTACCCAGATGCTTTCTAGGGTAGCCTAGATGGGATTCAGATGCACATAACCATGGTAATCACATATTTGAATGTCATGATGCTTTCGCTCTCTCCTGCCCTCTCTGTCATCCATATCAATCTTTCTGCCACTTTGCTGTCTCTGCTGAAAGCAATATTTCCCATTTACGATAAAATGTTTTCCATCATGTATCATCACTGTAATTTGTAATCTTCAGTATGTGTACTTTCCACCAGGGGAAATCTTCCTTTCCTCAGTTTATGACACAGCCTTTCCAACAGAAAATGGTTTTGCATGATTGCAATACTCTTTGAGATAATTGAATAATTCACAGAGTTATAACTAGCCTCTTTGTAAAACATTTGTTATCGCTTCTTCTTATGACCAAGCATTGATGTTGCATAATAAACCGACAAATACATACAGTACACATCTTGGACATGTACAGACAATTGCAGTTTGACCATTTACAGTTAAACACACTGTATAATGTATTGACTAATTGGCTGGTAATGCAATCATATTTGACATTTTAAAGCTGCAACAATATGTTTTATATTAGCAATAGGTCTATCTACTGTGTGTAATGGAGGGTCAGATCCACAGAGAAATGTCACTTGGCTTTTATGGTCAGGGTCGTGGCTCACTCTCACAGGTCTCATCGACCTCCAGCGTAAAAGCTCTGCTCAACACCCTGTATGCTACCTAGAAAAAGTTAGCCACTAGCTGGTGAACGGTGTGAAGAATTTAGCCACTAAGGGGCCAGATATTTGTCTTAGGAGTTGTTAGACAACAAACGCAGAGATAGAAAGATAATTAACATCCCAGGTCTCACAATTCTGATTTAATGTCAAATCTGCTTAATGTGTGCTTCTTTATTTGTTTGTTTTGTTGCACATTAATTAATATTGTCGTAACACCAATTTAAATTTGCCTGGGTTAGCTTAACAGCTAATTTAGCTTTAGCCTCCAATGATATTGTTGATTAGATTATAATGTATGAGTAGTAATTATTATATTTGTGGCCTAAAATGTGCTTTTCTCTGGACGTCGAAATAAATATTTTTAGACTGTAGTTTTTTTTTGTTCTTGTATTGGTTTGGCAGTTGTTATTTCATCCCAGCTTGATAAGGTATTTTGATATTAAAACGCTGACTCATTCCATTTGATAATTAAAAATCCAAACAGAATTAAATATTGATTCAGTCACTATGATAAAATCCTCTTTGGGAAAAATACATATGACTCATAATAATCAGGGAAAGAATCTGTTTTATTTTGAGTGAAAGGCCCCTTTAAGGTTTTGTCGACACGTTGGTCTTGCTCTGTCTCACCTCTGTCTGGTCAGACAGCGGGGCAGCCTGTGATGTGGGCGTGATGCCAGCACTGCAGTGCTTTCTACTAGTTTGTCTCTCTGTATCAACTGTCTTCTCATTTGAGTTTATAAAAACACAAATAGGATACAAAATATTCTATAACATTTCTATTTTTAGCTCTGTCGAGCTCAACTCAGTACCTGGGATAGATGCAGTGATCAATTAGATTTGTGTCTGCTTTCATAGATAAGGAAAACGTTACTGTCGTCAACAAGCGTTTTACTTAAAAGTAATGATATAGACCACCTTGTTATATACCTGTTTCTACTTCTAATCTTTTGAGATTATGAATAGACTTGTAAGATATTTGGAGAAAGGCTCAGGCAGAGAATTGGTTGGTCTCTAGATTTTGCCTGTAATCTGAATCTGGACTTTTGCCCATGAATCAGTTTTCATTTTCTATCCGTAGCTACTCTCCTAATGAGAAGGCCCTGCAATTGACCTGCTGAACATGACATTCTAGCATTTGTGTGCTACGTTGGCAAGAAATCTGAGGAGAGCAATGCCGATGTTAAATTGCTGCAGATGGTGCACCTTTAGAAGAAGCAGAACGATCTGACAGTGTTGGATATTTGTTGATATGGCAGCTGGTTATAGATCAACACCTGCTGTACAGAAACATGGTGATTAAAGGAAAGTTGATATCCTCACAGTTAGGTAACACGACTCCTACCTGACTCTGAGTTGTCCACATATATCTGCAAATGCAAACAAATGGTAGTAGTACAAAGAACACATTGTAAATTTACCTTGTACCATGTATCAAATAACAACTGGTAATGATGAACCAACAGCGAATTGTGAACTGCTCTCCTCAGCTTTATAATGAACTTCAGCTCATAGTTTAGCTGAATGATCTGCGATTTTTTACGTTTTACGCCACTCTCACCACTCTAATAGTATCATTCTGAGCTGGATGGGCAGTTTTGTCATCAAAAAAAGCTCTTTCACGACATTCGCAATGAACAAAATTCATTAAAGAAAAAATAATTACCCACATATCTACCCAGAGCACCCAAAACAGCATGCAGACCACTGGACACGCATGATTGACTTAGTCGGTTATATTTACAGTCAATATATTATGCAACCAACTAATCCTTATTTAAAACAGAAATGATTTGCCCTCAACCAGAGGAAACACAGATGAGTGTGTCAGAGTTTGAATGTGTTTCTTTAATTTCTGAAGGTTGCAAGTTTAAGCTAAATCTGGGTGATTGGTAGCTCTTGAAGGCCTCATTGAGACCACGGTAGTCATTGAATCAGAAAATTCTTGAACAGCAGAGAGAGGAGCGGTCTTGCAGGAACAAGCGTCTCGAAAACAATTTTTGAGGGACAGTGCCGTTCAGACCCAGCATGAATAAGTCTGCAGTAAAGCCTGATTTATCGTCAGAGCCTCTGCCTGATAGCTTAATGCAGTTCCCATGGTTACCACTTCATGTGCTGAGGCTGCAGCGATGTGCATTGGAATTTCTCTATCTGCTGAACCACAGGGCAGATTCGTGTACCTTTCTTCTTCTGTGCTGCAGAGGTGCTTGTACTACAGAGGCATTTCAATCTGTGATAAAGATTAGGACAAGGCACCGTGTCCTTGGTGGAGAATTAACATAACCCGACCTTGGCTGTGAAAATGTGAGTCCTGATTGAAAGAAATGCTCTTACAGGCTACAGAGACGTGAATTATGTCATGGGGAGTCAGGGTGAAACAAACACAGTGAACAGATGATTAAGACGCCTGGACTTTGATATGGCTCCTCCTAATGTCCAACCCACTTTTACCCAGATAAAACTGAGAAGATTCCCCTTTTTTTGAGACGTCAAAACATATATTACGTGTCTGTCAATGACCATCTGGTGATGACGGTGCTCTTAAAATCAGCCATATCTGTGCCATATCTCACCTCTTTTGGTAAACGCTGAAAGGGTATTGATTCTTCACATCCTTTGAGATAAAATGTCTCATGCAGTGATATCTGTTCTCTTCAGGCATTGCTTGTTTATATTTTTCCAGAATGTTGTTCTACTTTGCAATGTTTTCCTTTTCCCTCAGTGCTAATGTAAAGACATGATTTGGGGTAGGCGAGAGTTGTCCTCCTCTTCCTTGTTGATAGCAGATATAAAAATAAAAAAAATCCACTGTGACCTTGTATGAAGAAAGAAAAATCTCACCTTCCTAATAATAGCTACAAAGTGAGAACTTCATCACTTTCTCTAAAGTGCTATGATTCATTCCTCTAGATCTAGAACTAGATCTTAGGTAATCTACATTTGTTTAAAATGACTCCAATGTAAAAAATTATGACAATAATTCTTAACTGCAGCTGACAAATACATGTGGCAGAGCAGAAAAAAGTATTGTGTTTCTATCTGAAATGTGTTGGAGTGGAAATCAGTACAATAGAAGAGAAATCCATAAGTAAAGTCAAATACCTCAGAAGTGTACTTAAGAATACTAAGTAAGTAAGTACACTACAGTACTAAAGGATATTCTGTATAGTATAGGGTTACTTTGCACCACTGGCCATCTCAACAAGTGTCTGCATCACCTTTCAACCAAATGCATTTACTACAGAAATTATGTAAAAAATATTAATATTAATTATTATTTTTCTTATTCATACTCTTTCTGAATTAAATTGTCATAAAACGACTCACCTTTGTTCTAAATTTGTTGAGTTGTGGCCTTACATGATCCCAAATGTTTCCACTAATGATCAACTCCATGGGGTTGCAATCTGTCATTTTTAATCAAGGTTACTGTGTAATTAATTGGATCTTCTGTCACTATAATTTTGGTAAAGAGAGAGAAATCAGAGAACATAACTGGATGTAACATGAATAACATTACCTCGTCTGTAAACATTTCTGCCTGAGTCACGTCTGATAGATTCTCATTAGCAACAGTGGTTGTTTAAAGGTGGCAAATGCCTTTTCGTTGTTTTCCAGTGTTTTATATTCTTGTGCATGTAAAAGGTCTTGAAGGTTAAAAAGGTCAAAGTCATAGCCATACAGATTCATTTAGCACACCTGCTCTGTTGGCGGTACTAGCTCAGGCGTGTTTGAGCTGACCAATCAGAGCAGACTGAGTAATCAGGTGGCCTTGAGGAGACATGAGCTGAAACAGGCTTTTCAGACGGAGGGGGAATACAGTGATGCTGCACATTAAAGCATGTGAACCTCTTCTAGTTGTGTAGAATATGAGCAATTATCCCAAACTCCAATGAGCACATGCTACTTCCATCTTTCTTTTCTATTGTTTTTTTTCTTTCATTTTTGTCAGAGGCCCTTAGCAGCAGAAATGACAAACTGTGACTTTATAGTACACATAGAACTTAATTCAGTGTTGAATTTCTGGTAATTATCAGATCTCTGCAAAAATTGTTAATATGAGTTCCTCTGAGTTTAAGTGTTTCAATTTTGTGTGATAAGTTTAATAATAGTATTACTGAAACTCCTTTCAGCTCATTAAATTATCTATGGAAATATCATTAACATATCAGCAGACCTCCCTGTGTGCATTTTTGAGAGTTTAAAGTCTACAGAGACCCCTCTGTTTTAAAAGTTGAAGACAATAATTAAGATGGAAACTGTGTGTCTGTATTGAATAATAAAGTGGTTGTTTGTTTTCATGATAATAAGCTACAACAGAGGCTCGTATTGGATTCAGTTCCTGCTGTAGTGCGCTCATGACAGTCAAACGTGACCAGAAGCAGCCTCATGTTTAGTCTCTGTACTCACTTTGACACAAAATGGCTCCGGCAGCAGCCACAGCTGGAAGTGTTTGTGTCAGACTGAGAAAAGGAAAGGGAAGGCAAATCTGTTTCTCTGCATGGCTGGACAACTGTTGATACAGTCAAAAATGTACATCTGTATTCGTTCATGTTTACAATCCTGTGACAGCACAACCCATATAAACTTTGAATCTATTTTCCATGTTAAGGTATGGCGAGGCAACAAGCCACACAGGGGGGTGGGTTAGAGCTGATTTCCCATTATTATTCATGGGAACATTTTTCGTGGTGTTTTTTTAAAAACTATTTTTAACTATCATTCTGCTTATTTTTAAATATTCTTGCATATGTGTTGCATGTTTTAGACATTTCCCTGTCCCGACACACCTGATTCAAATGAATGGGTCGTTATCGGTCTTCAGCAGAGTCTGATACGGAGCTGATCGTTTGAATCAGGTGTGTCTGAGCAGGCAATCATCTACAACACACAGGGAAGGGTGGCCACCAGAGCAGGACTGAATAATACAAAGAGGATAGATGCGTCATTTTAAATTTTGAAATCCTGACAAAATGACATGATTCTGCTTCCAATCAGCTGAACCATTTTTGTTTAAATCGCAGATCTCGTCTTAGTGTGCACATACAGCAACCTGACTTCTTACACTGTCTATATACAAAGAGTGTTTTGTTGGTGCAGAGAACAGATCACGTTTTTCCTGTGCGAAGTGAAAAATAAGCTTACACAGTACAGATAGGTTTTGTTCTTTTACGAGCCAGAAAACAGCCGTCTGTCCAATGTGGGACACAGATCTCAAATGTTCTATTAACATTCAACTGAAAACCTTTATGCTAGTTGTACAACAACATAAGTGGGTTTTTATTACACGTCTTCTTTTAAAATATCTTTTAGCTAATGTTTTTTTGTCCCCCCTCCTCCTCTGTCTTTCCCTTCACAGACCATGCAAGCGGCGCGATGCCCGACAGATGAGCTGTCGCTGACTAATTGTGCCGTGGTGAGCGAGAAGGATCTGCAGTCAGGACAGTGAGTAATCAATATCCCCCTATTTATCATTGCGTTCGTCTATACAGGCACACACCTGGCCATCTCTGCAGTGGTTTTCCCATCCATCCAAACACCCATCCATCCACCAGCCTAAACACCTTTCATCCAACCAAAGGTCCACAGTCAACCATCTGATATGAGGCTGCACGACTTGCACTGTGCATTTATCATTCAACGTTTCTGTTAAGGGTGCTCACAGCATGATCTTTTCAGCCTAACTCACCAGCACAGAAGTAAAACACAAGAAAAAGTCCTCCAAACTAAAGAACAAAATACTTTTGACTTGCCTTTAAACAACTCGTATGAGCATTTTCTGATCAGATCCCTAACCAGAAAACAGGAAGGATTGGATCAGAATGATAAAATGTGATACAGTTAATGCTAGAGAACTTGCATGCATCATTTACCATGTATGTCACACATGCTTGAATCCAGCACAGAAATGGCGTACTCCCCCTAGTAGCAATAAGATAAAAGGGGGGCAATCACAAAGTGTCATTACATTAAATGTCTACGACAGAAAAATGAAGCTAATAGAATCCAAACCGGGGGTTGGTTTAATATGTAAAACATCAGAAGAATAACAACAACTGTTTTTTGGTAAGTCTTTAGACTGTTATACTGTTACTGTGAAACAAGGCTTTTTGGCACCAATAAGGTCAAACAGAAACTTTAAAAAGCACAACAAAAATAACTAAGGCTATTCATGTTATCTCAGTCCACTCTCTAATGGAAATAAAATGTGAAAATGAAAGTGTGCAGTTACGCACATCCTCTTTTTGTGTGTGTGTGTGTGTGTGTGTGTTTGCATTACTCTGTCCCTGTCGGACCATTTTGTGTCACAGTGAAACAAAAGCCTCTCCAGTTGGCTTGTCGCTCTGCGGCGTGATAAACATTCAGACACTTCAGATGTCGTCGTGTTCCCACTGCTTTTATCTCTTTGTGTGTCAAAGCTCTATAATAACGCTCATACGGAAAACAAGAACAGGACTGAGCTGCTGACCGACAACAGGAATCGATTGTGTGCTGCATGCAATTAGATCCTGTTAGGTCGCAGTATACATTTTGATGCACACATCAATTTAAAACTAGTGAGTTTGTCCCAATTTTTTGCTGCCATGGCAACTGCAGCCTTGTCTTTATCATTCACTGCTACCAAGCAGTACTGTTGGTGCTGTCAGTAGTATACAGAGCATACTGAATGGATCACATCATAGTCTGCTCGCATAGCATTAAATTACACACGATGCAATGCAGTGCATTCATAAACATTAGAGGGTGTTTACTGAAGGCAGCTTTGTCCATCATGGCAGGTGAAGGTACTAGTATCCTAGTAACGATCGTGAGCACAACTGTTCAATAACGCCTCCATGAAATTGGCCAATTAAAAAGTGTTGCCTGGTCTCTAGACACACTCATCTGTGATGCATGTGAGTGTGCTCTTCCTCCCCTCCTAGAATCGACAATAAAGAAGAACAACAAAAAACCCCTTCGTGCTCTGTTTTGGACAATTGCCTTGGTGTTTTTAGCATGCAGTTACCTGCTCAGCACCAAACAGCAGACACAGTTAACAAGTAGCTGCTTGCTTGAAGATAGTGAAGCATTTAGCAGCTAAACAGGCACATAGTTTCGCCCAAGAGGTGGTAGAGACCAAAAAAGGAGCAAAAGGGAGACTAAGTATTGGACAGAAAGACAACTCTTGACTAAATGCTCATTTTACTTTACATCTGCTGGATTGGTAACAACAATTGTTTGCCACATTTTACAGCTAAGCAATCTATTTGTGCAGCTTTAATCCCTCCATAGGAGAGGCATACCATTAACATATCTGAGTAGTTACAGGGGAAGCGGGTACGGCAGAAAACAATAAGATTGAAATGTAAAAATTGGGATTAAAGCAAAAAATAGAGCAGAAAAGAAAATATCAGACAGTGAACGGTCAAATAGCGTTAAACTTAAGTCATTATATACATGATGACACAAGAACTAACCAGCTGCCTTCTGTCTCTGCAGACATGTGACTGTGAAGACTACGCCCAATCACAAGTTTGTGTTCACAGTCAAGACCCACCATACTGTGGCAGCAGGAAGCATCGCCTTCAGCCTGCCGCAGGTACACACACACTCATGTGCAACCACGCTCACACTGTTAACGACTACTTGTCAGCTCAATGCTCAATTCTTGATTTCTCTGTCACTCATCTCTCTTGTAGAGGAAATGGGCCGGTCTCTCCATCGGTCAGGAGGTGGAAGGTATGATCTCTATTTCATTGCTGCTTTAGATGGTTAACATACAAGCAGAATATCACAGGTCTTTTGCCGTAATTGACATTTGCTAAGCCCCACCTTCCTGAGATAATGTCACAATGCCTGTCAATTTTATAGTTTTGAAGCAGCACTCATTGGAGTGATTGACGAGCACCTGAAATACATGGTTATTTTTGAAACAATGGGTGTCTCGTGAGTTCAGACTATGGTAGAGGAAAGATGGCTTCTCATCTCTAACTGGCAACAGTCAAGTTCATATACCAGTTGATATGCAGCTTTTACTGAAATATTCCATCTTTAGTTAACTTAAGCTAATGTTAGCTGAGAGAGAATTGTTACAAAAAAACGAAACAATCTAAAATGCTCTATGGTAGCTACGCACATCATGTTATGAAGATATAGCTGCATGTTCCAGGCAATGTGTTAGCATTGTTCACCTTTTGAAGATAGATAAGGAAATAAAGGAGCAGTATTATTCTTGTGTTGCAGGGCAGGGACTGTTAGTATGGAGGACTGAAACTGCCAAATCAAAAAATAATTGGTGCATTTAATTACATATTTATATATCAACTCATTTATTTTTTTAAATTAAGTTTTTTTATTTTCAGTCATCTATACTTTAGTCTTTGTATTATAGTATGATTACTATTATTATTCTACTAACATGACCGTATCGCTTAGCTTAGCTGTTGTTTCTTGATTTTTGTTACTTTTGTATGTGTGTGTGTGTGTTTTTGAAATAAATAGAAATAAAAATAAAAGACATCACCCTCCACAAATGATTTATTTGAGCAGGAAAGTTTGCTCTAATTTTTAATCTGTATTCGGTTACGAGCTCATAAAATCTGCTTTCATATATTAACATGTGGTCATCTAGTTTATGTTACATTTGTTTATTTAAATGTTCTGTTCAGGTATCTTTTGCTGCTGTTGTGGCCTTTGCTCTCTGCCCATCCAGTGAATCTCGAAGTTGAACTTGAACTTGTCCCCGTCTGTCCCTTCAGTATCCAACTACAACTTTGACAAGTCCAAGCAGTGCATCGGCGCCATGACAATCGAAATTGACTTCCTGCAAAAGAAGAGCACCGACTCCTCCCCGTATGACTCAGACAGGATGGCTGCCGAGTTTATCCAACA
This sequence comes from Diplodus sargus, assembly GCA_903131615.1. Lineage (NCBI taxonomy): Eukaryota > Metazoa > Chordata > Actinopteri > Spariformes > Sparidae > Diplodus > Diplodus sargus. The sequence continues at coordinate 3,231,732 of CAEMYA010000193.1, read as the reverse complement.
GTTCAATAACCAGAGCTTCTCTGTCACCCAGCAGGTTCATTTTCCCAAAATATCTACACACAGACACAGACATGGCACATTAAGTTGTTCTGTGCTGCTCGATGTTTCTCCGGAGCCTTTTTGATCATCCTCTTACTTTTCTCCCTCTCTCAGCTCGTGTTCAGTTTCTGTGACAAGCTGTTTGGCTTGATGGTAAAGGATATCGAGGCCATGGATGCCAGCATCCTCAGAGGAGAACCAGCCTCTGGAAAGAAACAGAAGGTACCTGACCACATGCTGAGGTTGATGTGCTTTGAGATCTCCTCAAAACCAGCAAAACTCAAGTTCACAGTATCACCATTTACAAGCCTTTCTCAAATAAGGCTCTTATAGTGTGGTGGGTTTGTCGTTTTTTAAACTCCACTAAATGCAGATTTCTGTTGCAACACGGATGTTGTCACTCTGCTATAAAAGCTCACACTGTTAGTGATCTCTTTAAGCTGAGTTCTCAGTTCTCCCAGCAGTGGGACATTGTTGATATTACATGTCATTTTACCTCGGCTCCATTCCCTTTTGTCAGACGAGGTTGTTGTTTTGTTACGTGTAAATTGGAGTAATACCATTAGCCTTCTGCAATCAAACTCTTATTAACACCTTATTGAGAATCAGCCTGAAACGAAATAGTTTTCAGATACGTAATGGCCGGGTTTCAGGAGCAGCATACACTGCTCATAATGATTCACAGGGATGGAATCAGTACAGTAGCATACTTTGGTGAATGATACGTCTGATGTTTACCATATACTGCCCCAGCTGAATGACCTCTGGTGAATAATTCATCTCTTGTTTAAACACCATGTCTATGATCCTCATACACTCCCAAACACCTCTCTAATACACATAAGCTTCCTACCCACTCATTTTGCTCATTATTTATTCATGCATTTTAATACAGTGGCCCCCCGAGGACAAAATGCACAAAGTGCAAAAGTCCAATCATTTAGAGAAATGCAAGTTAGATCCTAGAATACAACAGTAAATCACGGCTTTGCTCCCGATTCAGAAATGCTGGGCTGCACAGTTAATTAAAATATAATCGAAACTCGGCATAGCTTAGTGTAATATCAATTATTATTAAATTTTTGATATGTGTGAAAAAAAATAAAAAAACATTAGAAGTTCTCCAGATGTAAGCAATCTTTGTTTGGCACAGACTCTGACAAATACAATAATAATAAATCTTTTGTTAGTGAAAATGAAAATTGTGATGCAAAAATCATCACCCCCATTAATCCTGGATTGTATCGTAATTGTAATGCACTGCCCAGCCCAAAGAAGTCACACACTCTAACACTTCATGGGCGGCTTTAGCTTTGATTAAGGCACGTATTCACTGTGGCATCATTTTGATAAACTCATTTACATTTAGCAGACACTTTCGTCCAAAGCAACTTACAGTAATTTATACATTCATACACTGATGGTGGTGGCTGCCATGCAAGGTGCCGAGCAGCACATCAGGAGCAGTTTGGGGTTCAGTATCTTGCCCAAGGACACACTAGGGTAATTGAACCCGCAACCTTCCAGTAACAAGACACTGGCTCTACCCCTGAGCCACAGCCGCCCACTTATGCAGTGTCACAACATTTATATCAATCCAGGTGGAAATGCTCTTTTCATCACTAAACATAACCGTGAGTTCTGCTGTTGATCTGTGACGATTTGATTTCACCAAACATGTAACTGTTGGACAGCTCCTAACTCAGTTTTATTAGTTTCATCAATCTCCTTAATTGTTTTCTGTGCTTGATGCAGGCCAATAATTTGATCCCTGAAACAGAGTTACATTTTTTCCACGACCGCAGGATATGTCTTCTAACATGGTTGTTAGGAGGATTGAGAATGAGAAGCTACTCCCTGCATCAGTCAGAGTTTAATAAGTTGTTGCCAGCTGAAACACATTAATAGTAGTTATCCAGTGGAAGGCTCTTACCTATTCGTGTAGTTGCGTATTCAGGTGGTGACTATTTTTATTTTGCAGTATACATCAAAATAATCACAATTAGAATTTTTTTTTATTTATTTATTTTTTTTTACCATAGCATGCAGCCCTAACAAACCCCAAACACTCCAAATGCAGAATGAGGCAAAGGACACACATATACAAGAGTCAAAACACAACAATCTTGGGCTACAAAACCTAGAGAGGTAGAAACTCAAGCTTAGTAAAGAATATCATTTCAAATTCAGAATTGGTGAAAATATAAACATACCCTTGAGTGAGAGCAAAAGCATTCAGAGGATTGATAACAAAAACAAAACAAAAAAAAGTGTTGCAAATAATACATCAGACATTTTCTATTATTGATTGCATTTTTAGATTTAGGATTGTGAGGTGCCCTTGGAGTTGTTTGTGTCTGATTCAAAGTAAGCTGATGAATTAAGCGTAGAGAGGCCACTCATGTGAACGAGGCTCAGACTGATGGTAACCTTGTTTTCTCTGACAGATCGACATCGGGCTGATGGTGGGCAACAGCCAAGTGATTTTTGAAAAGGCGGAGAGTTCATCCCTCACACTAGTCGGTATGTTTTCTCCCTAAACTTTGCTAATATTTCCTGAAACATTTTTTGCGCTCAAGATCTGGGTTTTGAGGGACTAAGAAAAGAAAAGAAACATCACTACGTTATGAGGGACAAGTGTGGTCAGAACATCTGCAGCTTATCATTGCACGATTTTATACATGTGTCATGTTTTTTAAAGCTGAGATATGTCAATGCTGTACAACCAATGTGGTAAAGTCTCTGCTTAAACAATATGAGGGCCTCGTCATGCAGCCGTCCCTTATCCACTTCCTCCACAGGATGGCAGTAAGAACACACAGCAGTATTCTCTCACTATATTTCACACATCACCTCATAGGACTCTGTTCCAGTGTCTGTTAAGGAAAAGGCCTTAAGAAAGACAGCAAACCTGGTTGTTACATGGTTCTTAATTCATTGTTGAGCTTCTCAGAAATGTCCTTTTCCTCTCCATCATCGCAAAACATGCTTTACTTTCAGAGTCTTTAATAAATACCTTCCCCCATCCTCATATAGTTATGTGCTGTAAAAATCTAAATCTGAGATGTTCTGGTGACGTTGCTCCTTTCTGTGTTTTAACAAGGTAAGGCAAAGACCAAGGAGGCACGACAGACAATCATCAACCCGGACTGGAACTTTGAGAAGATGGGAATCGGAGGTCTGGACAAGGAATTCTCCGACATCTTCCGCAGAGCCTTTGCTTCCCGAGTCTTCCCTCCGGACATTGTGGAGCAGATGGGTGAGAGACCCGTCCTCACTTGTCTTTGTCACTTTTCATATTTCCTTGCATATCAGTTTTTTGTGCTAATGTCCAACATCCATTTTTGGGGTTTTCCTTATGTCTTTGTTTTCCTCTGGAAGCTCATGATTAGAAATGTCTCTCTTTTCATAAGACATATATGTAACGCAGGTACTTGCATTTGCTGTTGGTTTTTACTTTAAATAATTTTTTTTTTTTCAACCAACAAGTTCATGTTGTTATTGTAAAAAATGTTATTTGACATCACGGGTCAAACATTTGGTTTGGATAACCCGACCTTGCTAATACAGTTTTATAGTTTGTACTCCCAGTGGTAGCAAAATGTAATATAATGCAGGAAACAGGGTCAGTCACAGCGTTGTTTTTTCTCATGTGATAAAAAACACACGCAGACACACACAGACAATAACAGACAATTTATTCATTGGTTTTATGACTCATTTTATTAGCCTGGTTTCTGCTCCCTCTGGCTTTAAGCACATAGAACCATTTTATAACTTGCACACATGTATTTTATCTCAATGACTTTCCCTCCTCTCCCACCCCATCCCTGCTTTTTCCTCTGACTTCCTCCTCTCTCCCTCCTTTCTCATTCTTCTCACACTTTTCATTTCCCCCCATCTCACTCTTTTTCCTTCCATTTCATTCTCTCTCGTTCTTTATCCCTCCCGTTCATCGCGTGTCGTACCGCGCCTTTTTCTCTGTTCCAGGCTGCAAGCACGTGAAGGGTATCCTGCTGTTCGGGCCTCCTGGCTGTGGTAAGACTCTGATGGCCAGGCAGATTGGCAAGATGCTCAACGCTCGCGAGCCAAAGGTCGTCAACGGCCCGGAGATCCTCAACAAGTACGTAGGAGAGTCTGAGGCCAACATCCGCAAGCTGTTCGCCGATGCAGAGGAGGAGCAGAAGAGGGTAAGCGCATGTTTCTACGTGTTTGTTACAATAACCAAACCGAACTGATCGATTTTTAAACTCCGCCTGTCCGTCCCCAGTTGGGAGCCAACAGCGGGCTCCATATCATCATCTTCGATGAGTTGGATGCCATCTGCAAGCAGAGAGGCACGGGCGCCAGCAGCACGGGCGTGCACGACACTGTGGTCAACCAGCTTCTGTCTAAGATTGACGGCGTGGAGCAACTGAACAACATCCTGGTCATCGGTCAGTAGCATCGCAGGACACCGATTCACCCCATTCTACATCCTCACCAGCTTTGTGATGCGTCATAGCGATTTGAGAGCAGAGGCACGTTTCACACACATCTCACTGATCAAGTCAAACAGCACACTCTCAACCCTGCAGGAGCCCAGCTGTTCTCTGTAAGCTGAGAGCGACAATCAGTTGTGAAACGCTTGCAAATGGCTTTTTTGAAACGGGCTCCAGACTGTTAACTTCCAGTGGTATTTATTTTACATGCATATTTTCAGTTCCGAAAGATATTTTATGTTCCACAACGAGCGAAATGCTGTTTTAGAGCACCGCGTGAGGCAGCACTCGCCACCACCACCGTCATCAACACAGCCAGTAATGGGACTCCATCCAAACCAGAAAGCATTAGAGGCTGTTATTGGCAGTTCAGACCTGGGATCAGCATGTTCCTGAGTGGTCCGATCACAAGTGGGCAGCTCTAAGTACATGAAGTTGCCTCTATCTTTGT
>CAEMYA010000193.1:3197914-3226732 GCA_903131615.1 Diplodus sargus | reverse complement strand
AGTGTCAGTTTGTCGCAGCATCACTGTACCAGCCCGTCTGCTTCCCTCTCTGAACTGTGTCTCACATCTCAGCAGTTAGAGGCTGTTCGAACACACTGCATCAGCTGATTCACACCACTCGCATAGGTTTGACTTTTCCAAGTCAGACTCAGCAACCTCTCATTAACTGCTCACTTCACCTTGATAAGCGCCATCTGCTCATGAACAGGTGTGCACTTGTGAGATTGGATCATTAGCACAATCCCCTTCACCTGAATTATTGTATAAGGCTGTCAGCTCTGCACCATCCTGTGGGACTGAAACAATTTTCTATAAAACAAATAATTAAAAAGCCAGCGACGTGTCTCTCGAGTAGAATTAGTAATGAGAACCCTGGTATACAGTAAGTGACTCTTGCATGAGGCCCATTGTTGACTTTAAAGAGCTCTTCTTGGTCAGATTATTGACCTTTGTCTCCTAAATGTGCAATATTCAGAATTTTGACTCGATTATGATTAATGTACTGAGGTTTAAATATGAAATAATATAAACATTATTAAATTGACTACATGTAATATGTGCAGTGTGTGTGTGTGAGGTCTTCCTTTGCACTTTTGACTCTATATAAGGTCAGTTTCTTCCACGTATCAGCGCAGACGTCCCTGTGACGAATTTCTACAAATGAATGTCACACAATTAATACCAGTCAGCATCCGTCACACACTTCTGCCCTCCCTCACTTCTCAGTCATTATCTCACTGTTGTCTCCTCTTCCTCTGCAGGTATGACCAACAGGCCCGACCTGATAGACGACGCCCTGATGAGGCCTGGCAGGTTTGAGGTCAAGATGGAGATCAGTGAGTGTTCAGCTTCCTCTCCTTTCTCTGGAAACAACTCAACTTGACGTTGGGAGGGTTAAAGATAGAATCCCTCATCCATAACAGGACCTTAACGTGCTGAAATGTCACCTTTTGTGTTAGGTAGTTTCTCACGAAGCCTCCTGAACTGTGCAAGTGAGAAGCCTTGTGCATTGTTTCATGCATTTTTCTATATGTAACGGGATCGCAAAAAATTCATATGATCACCAACTGCGAATCTAAATTGGTTGCCGTATGAAAAACCAAATAAGACTGTGAACTTATAAAAAAGGAAATTCCAGCCTTCCCTTTCCTTCAAAAAGAAGAGCTTTTCTATGGAGCACCCAAAATGTTGTCAGACAAAGTATAACGTCAGCCTTATGCTTTACCTTTACTGCACTTTGTTGGATCAAAAAAGCAAAAAAGCTGGAAATTGTGACACATAATGGATCATTCTCACTTATTATGAATCATGTCACGTTTGTAATATCCGTCCAAATAAAGAAAATAATAATAATTGCATAATGCTACTTAGAAGTTCACAGACACCATGCTTCAAACTTCTTAATATTACCATTATCAAAACTTCTGCTTGTCTTAAACCATCCGTTAAATGCTTGTCATAGAGTGAGACGTGCTTCCATGTTCTCTATCTTTGTACACTGAAATACACAGAATATACATGTACATATATTTTTCAGCATTTCTGTGTTTAATTAAGTGCAACTAATTAATTCCCTGTAGTCTACATCTCCCCTCTTCATGTGTCATTGTATGCTTTGGCAACATATTTTGAATCAGAGTATCATGACAATAAATCAGAATGCAACTGAGTGTGTTACATAAATGTGTGAATAGAGAGTGCTTTGTTATTCATTTCCCATTCATATATATGTTTTGGACCTCCTCTGATCTTTCAATCTCCCTCTCTCCCTCTGTAACAACTCGACACTCCATTCCTTCCTTTCCTCACCCGTGCCCGTCTTTTCCCCTTCTTCCCTTTGTCCCCTCGCTGCCTCGCTGTCTATCCTCCAGGTCTGCCTGACGAGAAGGGCCGCGTCCAGATCCTGAACATCCACACCACCAAGATGAGAAGCTTCAACCTGCTCGCCGGCGACGTCGACATCAAGGAGCTGGCAGCCGAGACTAAGAACTACAGCGGCGCTGAGCTGGAGGGGCTGGTCAGGGCCGCTCAGTCAACCGCCATGAACCGACACATCAAGGTCACCTGGCACTTTAAATACATAAAGGGTTGCTACTGTAGTCATCAATACCTACTGTAATATATCCACTGTAACAGTTTTTAAAAATTGTATGTATGATTTTATTTTATACGTTTTTATTTTAAACAGGGTTAAGTGTCATGTCCACCTCCCTGTGATGACTTAAATGAGTGGAGTGATCTTTAAACCGGGACATTATGTTGATGCAGTTGTATGTGCGCATTCTCTTCCAGGCTACATCTACAGTGGAAGTGGACATGGAGAGGGCTGAGAAGCTGCAGGTCACTAGAGACGACTTCTTGGGATCCCTTAACAACGACATCAAACCTGTATGTACCTGGTCTCATTAGATCATCCTGTAAAATGACAAAACACAGCACTCAACACCGCCTCTTGTATGTGTTTTTTTATCCAGGCGTTCGGTACAAACCAGGAGGATTACGCCAGCTATATCATGAACGGCATCATTAAATGGGGCGACCCAGTCACTCACGTGCTGGATGATGGAGAGCTGCTGGTACAGCAGACCAAGAACAGCGACCGCACACCGCTGGTGGCTGTGTTATTGGAGGGTAAGGGATCAGAAGCACACACGAAAGCATTTACTGAGTTCAGAATGTTGTTCAGCAAAAGAAGTTAGTCGATAAATTCTGGTGTTTTTCATTGTTTAGCCAATATTGATACAATTTCCAGCTCAGTTCATGTTGCAGAGCAGTCAGATCAGTACAGATCACTGTCACATTCATATTTCAAATATTCAAATTCAAAGAGAGAAATCTGCATGGAGTTGTTTCATCTTGCAATTGCAGATACAAACGATGTATTCTCGTTTACTGCTACATCTCTGGCATGGAATCACACATGTAAAAAAAAAAAAATGTTTCTGATGTAGCTTCCTATAACGTTAGCCATACAGTTTACTGTCTGTTTATTTTAGGACAAACTCATAGACAAGCATTTGAAATGTTTCATGTAAAAATCATGTTTTTTTTTTTTAGAAAAGCTTCACACACAAATACAAACAAACACAGTCGGGCAGTAAATTGTACTCTGCTCTCAACACACACCGTCAGGTCCGCCACACAGTGGAAAGACAGCCTTGGCAGCCAAGATTGCAGAGGACTCGCAGTTCCCCTTCATTAAGATCTGCTCTCCAGACAAGATGATTGGAAGCTCGGAGATCTCCAAGTGCCAGGCAATCAAAAAGGTACATGCCGCAGTGTTTTCAGCCTTTGTAGTACGACAGCAAACAACAGAGCATTTGCATGTAAACAACAGCTCACGGAACGATCTGACCCCTTGACGCCTGAATTTATATGCAATTATGTTAAAAAATTAATTAATTGTGTTTTTGCTTTCAAGCAGAGACTAAATTAAGTGGAGATAATTAATTTGAATGTAGCACATAGAATAGTTATACATTTGGGTATGATGCAAATCAGCGATAACAGGCATTAGTGGATAAAAGTAGCAATAAAGTAGTAATTAAAACACATTTCCCATCTGAGGCAGGAAATTGATTTTATTAATGCATGCAAATATGTGGCTAACAACACAAAATCTAAAAGTCTGTACAGTATTATAGCATTATTTTTGCTATTTTCATCACCTTGTGCAGGTATGTACTCGTCATCACTGTCTCCACTCTCGCTAAGACAGACAAAAATTGCATTCATATAACAACATGCTAATTCTATAAAGATTACAAAGAGTTACAAGAATAATGTTTGCTATAGAAATTGTGTGTGACTGCTGAAAGCCATCTAAATTTAGTATTGTTCACATGTAGCTGCTATGGCTAATTTAGCCAATATGGCCGAACATCGCGAATTCGTGACAAACGGAAAACTTCAAATATCTTCAAAAATATCGGTCAAAAGTACTCTATTTTGCTTTTGCTAGCTCCATAGATAAACAATAAGCAGACATGTATTTTTATTTTACTATACCTTACATCAAATAAGACAATAAGACAATAATCCATCCACGTTTGCGGCTTCGACTCGTGAGCGCCAAAACCTAAAGTGACCACGATCTTCAACCAGATGTGGCTCCCACTTTAACTGGTCCTATGAGAAACCAGTGATTGCAAAACGTTCCTAGGTCCGTATCGAAGAGGAATGAACCAACATTGGGGGAACACGTGCACTATCTCAGCTGCATTCTGAATACAAGCGGTTTGAGGCGAATTCGTGACAATAGGCGTTAAGGGGCTAATCTGATTACCTTCTCCTCCTCTTTCACTGCTGACTCCTCCATTTGGTTTTTCCATCCATTTATGCCTCCCTGCATCCTCCCTCTGTTTCAGGTCTTTGATGATGCATATAAGTCGCAGCTCAGCTGTGTGGTGGTGGACGACATCGAGCGCCTGCTGGACTACGTCCCCATCGGACCTCGCTTCTCCAACCTGGTGCTTCAGGCTCTGCTGGTGCTGCTGAAGAAAGCCCCACCAAAGGTCAGAGTGCATCTGCAACCAGGCGCGTTACGACAAATCCCTCGTCATCTCTTATCTCTTTATCTTGCGTCGTCCCAGGCCTCCTTGGTTCACTTTTTTCCTTGACGTTTTTTTTCAGTTTATAGGATAAGTTTTCTGTTTTTCTGCTTCGACAAATAATCTGATTTAGCAGGTGTTCTTAATGGTTTGCCTTTTAATTAACAAAGGATGAACCGAGTCACGTGTTCCCTCCTGCAGGGTCGGAAGCTGCTCATCATCGGCACCACCAGCAGGAAGGACGTGCTGCAGGAGATGGAGATGCTGGACGCCTTCAGCACCACCATCCACATCCCCAACATCTCTACTGGGGAGCAGCTGGTCGACGCTTTAGAGGTATTCACACACACACACAAGTGTGCTGTCATACAAGGACACAGGGATGAATGAGATTAATTATACACCACCACTTTCTCAAGAGCAAACATTGAGGCACACACACAGCCTCGAAATATCCAGCCTTGTAACCTTCGTGTAAGCTTTGAAAAAACTACATTCGCTATATTCATTGACTGGAAAAATGTAAGTGGTATAAACATTGTTGAAAGATTGTTTTTCAGCGGCGCTCTTTCTTTATTCTGCATATTCTTCGGAGGGTTGGAGGGTTTTGGAAGCAGTAATGAAAATCTCCATCTCCCTGTGTTTCCTCTCCGTAGCTGCTGGGGAGCTTCACAGATAAAGAGCGCGCTAACATCGCACACCAGCTCAAAGGGAAGAGGGTCTGGATCGGCATCAAGAAGCTCCTCGTGCTTATTGAGATGTCGCTGCAGGTACAGGCAGAGTCGCCAGAGCAGTGACGAGACGGAGCAAAAAAAAGCAGCACGCATAACATGTGGTGGCTTCTACATTTTCTGACCCGTAGAGAATAAAAATAGTCCTATGAGCCTGCGTGTTTGAGGCATCCTCAGGAGGGGCAGGCTGGCACTGATCATGAACGGAATATAGGGTTTTTTTGGGGCTGGTGTGAGTCATGTGATTCTGCAATACTGATACTTTACTTGAGTATTCCAATTTTCTGCTACTCAGTGCATTTTTAAAGAGTTAAATGTTGTAATTTTTCTTCACTAGATTTATTTCATTACTTTAGATCCTAGTCGCTTCGTAGATTGCATCCTGCATCAGAGCCAAAGTATTTCTAAATTGAATTATTTTATCGGCAATCCAAAAAGAACTCCAACCATAAAAAATACTGAATATCAGGTCCAATAATTAGCCAGGCAGATTTCAGTTGACATTAAACATATGTTGTATAACGTATGAATATATGTTCAATTCACTTTTATTTGGGTTAGGGTTATTATTGTATTATTGTATTTATTGCCAGGAAATTTCTTTTGCTTCTTATCAGACACTTTAAAGCTGCTGGAAGTGAGAAGTCTATTCTTATGGATCGCTTTCACTTCCAGTGTAGTAATATTTAACACAGTATCTCAACTCAAGTTGTTACAACGCTGCACACAACCCCGTGAAGCCACTGTGTGTTATTTTTATGCTGCCTGCTTAACAGACTTACAGGACGTGTAGAATAACACAAAAATGTCTCCATCTGACGGAGGCATACAGGTTCACTATATGTGGAAATGTAGTTACTACATGTGCTTCAGAGGACCTCTATAATGCTGAGAAAGACTGTTTCTGCTGTGACTGCAGGCCCATATTTGTCAATTATTCCTACTATTCTTTGCTTCTACTGTCGACAGCCCGCTCACTCTCCCTCTTCCTTCGCTTTCTTTTCCATCTCTAGATGGACCAGGATTACAGAGTGACCAAGTTCCTGTCTCTGCTCAGAGACGAGGGGGCGTGAGTACAACCGCTCCACACCAATCATGTTCAATTTCATTGCTTGTCAAGAGCCACCATTTGCCTGAACCCTCTTATTTTGTTCTCATTTTATGGCTATTTTTGTGTCTCCCTTCTTCCCTCTTTATTTTCTTCAGACCATAATTTGTCAGTATGTTGCAATTTCCATAAACATCACCGACTTTGCACTGTAATGTCACATAATCACACATGTTAATTTTAACGACCAGATTTTCACACTACAAGTAGCTAATAACAAAAGGCTAACAATCAGCGATCTCTTCACACCAACTTTTTACCATAACGGCTTTATTTTGCAATCACCAGGTTGAATGAAGGCGATCAAATCCGAATATAAGCTGTCGGTCACTCTCGCTTCGCACGGGTAAGGTCAACAGCAAAGCAATGAGATGTGTGCCTGAAGGTTAGAGGTACAAATCTGCCACTTTCTAGTTAGCTAGCAGATTAGCATTTACACATGTATGACAGTGATAAGTGCTCAAAGAGACGTCAGCAAGTCAGCAATACCTGTGTAAAGTTTGCCTGGTGGCTAATGTTAGCTAACATTAGCCACCACAAGCTCCTGCTCCTGTATCAGACTGCAAAAGGCTGCATTGTAAAAAAAATCTTTTATTTCTAACAAATTCATCTTGTAATTTTTAAGAGCAAAAGTGTGGTATGATGTTAAATAGACTCGCTTGCCCTGTGCTCTTCTGTCTGCACATATCTGTGTTATTACACCACATCACATCATGGAAACCTTGCACACGTGTACCTTATGTTTTTTTGTTTCATTTTTTTTATTCCCCTTCATCTTTGTTTTACTGTTGCAAGCAGTTTTATGACTCATATCACTAGTGAACCTGAGTTTTTCTATGTACAGTTAAACTTTTGTTTTTTTAATTCAATGTCATTTCAGTAGCTGAAGTAAGGTATAGATTTCAGGAGTGGCTTGCTGTGTTGTAAATTTAAACTTAGCGTTAATGCTAATGAAGTGTTTACTGAAGGGAGTTACAAATACATCACTAAATTAAAAAGGGGGTTGCACCAAAGCACACACAAGCATAGCCGTTTCATAGCTAACAAAACGTAACACCAGCGTTAGCTTGCTAGTAAATGACTAATTTAGATTTAAGTGTGAAAGACGAAATGTGGTCATCACATGTGACCTTACACTTGATCACAAATATACAATATATTATGTCAGTTACAAACACATGCTTAAAGAGTCGTTTGGAAATATCTGGATATTTCATATGCATTCAAATAAGATGCACAGTCTGAAATACACATATTTCACCATGGAAAGTATGTAAGTGAAATACTTCATGCTGTTAACTGGATGAGGCTACAAACATATAGCTAGAAACATGTTAACACATTACTGAAGTCTGCCTGAAGCTGTGTGACATTATATCAGTAAGAAAGAGCTTCCAACATGTAAATAGCGTGCACATCAACATAGATACGATTTATAATTTGCAAACTTAAATATATCCATCCTAGAATGTAGCGACACAGGAAGTGCCCTAAAAAAATTAACAAACATTGATGTTCTCAACAGTCTGTCGCTAAATGTTGTGAAATTGATATTTCAAACACACTATAAAGATTGTTAACTGGTTATGGAACTTTTTTAATTTCATACTTTATATGACCCACATGAGCAAATCAGCAAGAAGATTTGCCATTTTTATATAGTTATTCCTAATGTATCTTTTTTTTTATGTTACACCTAAAAAAGGTGCAGCACCACCTTTTGTGGTTAACAACATAACCGGCCAGTACCTGCTCATACCGGTTTTAACAAAAATGAACGTTCCTTGTTTCTGCTTTAATGAACATAGTGTTATTTTGTAATTTCAGCTTGTCTTCAACCATTTTACACAACCAATTTTGTAATCACATGACCATAATGACCTGAACAATCCATATGTACAATTGTACACATAAGACATTTCCTAAATTAAGTGAAATCACAAAAGACTGGTACTGAATTTACAAATAGCTGGTGCAGCCCTAACCATGAGTGTCTAATCTATTTATCTTGGGCAAAGTTGCAGGAGTGTTAGAAGGTCAATGAGTAATTGTTTTATGTTGTGGCTCTCTTCTTGTTTTATAGCCTGTTAAATGCTGCCCGTCACTTATTGTTTTACTCAAGACACCGCCCAGCGTTGTGCTGGTGTTGTGTGAGTACACTGGAGTTTGTTGAGGCTTGCTTAAAAAAGGACCCCATCTTAAATAGGAAATGTATCCAGGGGGGAAGTAAAGCAACCTAACCCACAATAAACTAAAATTCTTCCCTGCTGTTTCTTCCCCCCCCCCCCAGTGATCGCAGCTTCTACGAGTAGATCGGCTGCGAGGAGTGACGCGACCATCTTACCATCAGCAAGCCACCCGTGACACAAAGCGGAGAAGAGGGGGAGAAAAAGAAGGGATCAGCCCTTTATCCACCCACCCAGTGATCCATTCATCTGTCAGTCAGAATACACACCTGGTCAAAGCGAGGCACACACAGGTCCTCTTTATCTCAGCATGTTTCCATCGGCGGTATAACCTAGTCGGCGTCCTCCTACTCATCGACAACCTACACTTGCGTATACATAACGCAGCAATCTACTGGAAGTCGTAATGTTACAACTACTGTTATCTGTAAAGAATAAAGAATTGCAATAGATGATTGTAAAAAGTGCTGTTTTGTGCATCGTGCGTAAAAAATAACAAAAAAAAAGAAGAAGCCATGTATGTTTTTTCGCTATAGTATTTGTTGTATGTGTTGCATATCTCTTGTCCTGCTGTAGTTATTGTTAGTGTGACGTGTATATCCTCACAAACACAAGCCGTGGAAAAAAAAGAATACATCCGGAACCGACGCAAATCCCAGAACCCTTTGAGTATTTAAGACGTGAATCTGTGGGAGGCTTTTAGTGAATATGTAGTGGCTGTAAAAACAGAAGCAGCTCCATGTGTAAATGTTAACCCTTTAAATATACTGTATGTAACATGTCCCATGTTCTGTAAATAGTATATATAGACAAAAATACAGTATATCACCAGAATAATTTCAATGATCAGTCTATTTCGTACTATATCAGTATGATTCTTCTTCCCTATTGCTCTGGAGATGTTACCAGGTTACTGTAATAGTGAGTGTAAATGTTGGATCGTTGGCCTGTCTGTCTGTGTAGCGTACAGTACAGTTCAGTCTAGCTAGGTGTAGCTACAGCATCATCAGTGTTAAAGAAATATATATTCTGCACTTTTAACATCGACTCAAAAGACCTTTAGTACTTTCTCAACTCGAGCCCGTGTCCGCTCGTGTGCATGTGTGGGGGAACTTTATGCTGCATGTGTCGGTGAGTTTGTGCGCATGAGTGAGTGTGTGTTTGTGTGTGTGTGTGTGTGTGTGTGTGAGCGCGCGTTTGTGGCGACAGAACATGCTTTTGAATGTGATTGTGCGTGTGTTTCGGTTCGTGTTTGAATCCAGGGTTTAGACAGTTGGTTGTTAATTTGTGTGCTTTTTTTTCTCATGTAATGTGTTCAGTGCTTATTGTCCAAAGCTCTTCTCAAAGTTCTGTTCTGACCATTGACGATGTGTGAATATGTGTAGTGTGTGTGTGTGTGTGTGTGTGTGTGTGTGTGTGTGTACATATATATCAACATGCAGATGTATTATTGCAATAAAAAGCACTGATGCACAAGAAAAAGAAACTTCCAGCTGCGTGTCTGGTCTCATATCATTTTCTGAGGAATGAATGGGTACTTGGAAAAGTACGTAGATTAACTCAGGCCCTGCAGCTCATTTTGTGCCAGCAATAGTTCGTGGCAATTTTGCATATTCATGTTTTCCATGTAAAAGAACATAATAAGAATAATAAGTGTATAAGCATAGGTTAAACCACAAACAGTTTTATGTAACAATTTATAGAAATGTATGTGTATTCATTACTATTTTGTCTGCCGTATGTGAGATTGTAATGTGACTTCATCTCTCTCTTGGTTGCCTCTACAAATCTGTGGGTGATTTGTTTGAGTCGTTTAACTTATAAAACATGGTCAACTTTTAAAGGTAGCTCCAAAAACATAGGGGGCCACATATCACCAGAGTGTGGGGGATTCATGTTGGAGTTTCCGCAGTGCTGCCCAGGATGAGCCTTCATGCACGTCTCGGTGCTCTGCACTCAAAGTTAACGGGTTCTTTTCTGGACCGACACCAATGTTTCAACCAGATTTCATTGAAATCCACAATAGCTTGTGTGTGTGTGTTCCTGTTCACAAACCAACCAGCCAACAGACAAGTGGATACAAAACATTCATTACTTCCTTGCTGGAGATAACTGGCATTAAACACATTGAGTAACACAAAAGTGAAACAACACTCACGTCTCAGTCCTGCATTCAAAACTCTATTCTGAAATGACCATCATAATTATCACTGATGCATTAACTTGTAAACAGCATTATAATGTTGACGTGTGTCAAAGTGGAGCTAATTCTAAATCACTCTTGTACACTCATTCAGCGTACAAGCCAGGGAGAGCCAGCAAAGTGGACACTTAATGCGATCTCATAAACACGGTGACAGTGGGTACCAGATACACATCTAGAGGGCCTGAGGGGTCTGCTGAGACTTTAGTTGGAATCATCTTAACGAGTCTTCAAAACCAGAGTCAGCTGAGACACAAAGTCCAAAAGTGGCCTGGGAGATGAGCATAACCTGGACATAAACACAACTGCTCAAACAACATCAATACAATGAATGAGCTTCAAAGCAAAGATCTACAGCAGATCTACTGTATCTGTACAATCTCTAGACTCAACTACCCACTCGGAACCATACCATTATGGACAAACAGTACAAAGCAGTAGGCTTTCACAGGGAGAACAGGGTTGTCTGAAAGGGGAATGGGGATCGTTGGAAAGTGAAGGCCACATGCCATTTTGTGGCAGAAAAACAGGAAAGAAAGATTCATCAACATGGCTATGATGAAAAACGAGCCTGACACTTCACCCTCTCAGGGTCATTTTTAACATGTTTACATAGCATACTCAAAGTCTACGATGTCAAAACGTAAAGAAGTATGCGGTCGACACCACCATCATCAGCCCCAATGTAAACAACTATGAGTTCTTATCTGGAGGTAATCTAGAAAACCCGGCAGGTGTCGGCTAGGCATGCCGACAATGGAGCTGAGAGTCTGGGCAGCGAAGATGAAGCCCCGGGCAGCGGCGAGGAACAACAGAACAGGGAGCCAGGACGCTGATAGCAGATAAGGTCACACATTCAGTTCAGATCAGTTTCAGTGACCCCGGTGCATCACAGCCCTGGGCTGAGCTCACGGCTAGTTCTTCTGACTCATCCTGGACTTTGGAAAAAGCTCTGAGTTAACGATTCATACTTGAAAACAGCGCCACATACAGTATGAACTCCACTATTTGCTTTAGTGTCTCTCACGTTACATCCTTTAACTTTGTTTTGTCACTAAATATTTAGATGGATGGTTTTCAACCTCACTGTCTTCATTTTTACCCAGACACATTTACAGAAGCTTTTATACTTTAGCCAACTCAAACCACAAATTAGTGGTTAACCTACTTTTCTGGTGATTCTTACACACAAAGCTTTGCACAAAGGATCAGCGTACAATATAAACATGTTTAGTTTTCAAGATGAGGCCTCCACATTTGGGTAGGCCTATTCAAGTAAAAAGTAGGCCAGCTACCTTAATAATAAAAGTAGGCAACTCCGAGGCAAGGCGTCACCTGTAGCCTAAAGTTTTACTTAAATAGGATACAAATGCATTATCAGCTAAATTCAATATAGCAAAAGCTGATTTTCATTTTACTGAACGTTGACAAATCATTACCTTTATTTAGTTGATATTACACCTGTAATGAGCTTATTTATGCGTCTGGAAGCAATGTTGGCATTTATTTGGAGTCCTGTTAGAGGCAACTTGGTAAATATAAGTCCAATGTTCACTCTTCAATTGGCTCTTCTTTTTTAGTCTGGTACCCAGAAAGCATAACAGAGACACAAAGTTGTGGGTGTGGCAGCTTAACAGTGAGCTCATACTCACTGTAACGCTCAGTAAAGCCGAAGGAGCTGCAGAGTCGGGCAGGTTTGGAGGTTCATCACTAGCAAATCCCCTTTCACATTGTCACATTGAACTCACATTGTCAATATCATGATACAAACGTTTCAAATACTGTGTTACTTGATTATCATTGCAGCATTATTATGTAAGGCAGAGGTTTTCAACCTTTTGCAAGCTGGGCCCCCTCAAACCTGGTTCATTGCAGTTGGCACTTTGGCTTGGCTGGTGCACCTCATACTTGAATGCTCAACAGCGAAGCCGGAAGGCTGCGTGCTCAGCCCCCCTCCTGTTCACACTACACACCCATGACTACACTCAGGGATATCAAGAGAACTCTATTGTGAAGTACGCGGTCGACACCACCATCACCGGCCCCGCTATAAACAACACCACCTGACTCAGGTGTGCCACTCTGCTGCTGCAGCTGCTGCCACACACACACACACACACACACACACACACACACACACACACACACAGAGGGAAGGAGTAGGTGAGGGAGAGAGGCAGAGCACAGAAACACAACCAGGCTGCCACCATAGCAACGTGACAAAAGACCTCAAACACACAAACACACCCCTGTCTGCATCACTGGAGCTGAGGTGAAGCAGGTGAGGGATCCTGGGAATGAACGTCATGGTCCTAACACATCACCATACTGGTAAATAAATAAATAAATAAATAAAAGCTGAAGAAAGAAAGAAAGAAAGAAAGAAAGAAAGAGAGAAAGAAAGAACAAAAAGAGAATGCTTTATTTCTTTTAGAAACTTGCCTGTGCCAAGTTCTCACTGACTTTTCCAGAGGAGCAATCAAAAGCATCCTGACTGGAAACATCACGAGCTGGCATGATGCACAGGCCAGAGGGGTATTACACAAAACCAAGATAAGGGATTAAGTTTGACCTGCTTTCAACTTCAAAGAAGGTTTTTGAACTACTAACGTTAGCTGCTGCATCTCCAGCATGTCGCCGTCAGGGCAGCCAAAAGTGTCGATCCCCGAGTGCGACCTGACAGGCAGGAGAGTAATGGTGAACCGCTCCACAAGCCTGCCTGTCAGGTCGCACTCAGGGATCGACACTTTTGCCTGCTCTGACTGCCGCGCGCCGGAGATGCAGCAGCTAGCATGAGTAGTTCAAAAACCTTCTTTTTCATAAACTCTGTGTACACAAACAATGTTCTCAATGCTCGTGTTCATGTGTAGAGACCCTGGTGATGCTACGAGCAAAGTTTCATGTTGTGTCGAGCCTTCTTAGTGTTTTAAAAATAGCGATTTTGATGCCATCGTATCTCTGCCCCGAGCACTCCCGCTCAAAATTAACGTGGCGAAAACCCAACTATGGTAAATCTTAAAAGTGCCTCTTTCGTCGTAATTATGCTTTTACACGAAGGTTTGACTCATATTCAATCCCAAATAAAGCTTCGCTAGCCTGCTCCAGACCAGGCTAACAGCCAGTGATTCACCTGTGTTTCCACCGTCAATCCTGTGAGGTGGAATACATGTGTTTTACAGCATGTCCATGGTCTTTTTCAAAGGAGGCATCACCTGTTTTTACGCATCCATTCCCCCTTGGATCACTTTGGATCAATCTTAAAACTTATTCGAAAAAAAATCAAATCAAACATACAGCTTGTTCTGACACTTTTTCATACCGCGACTTTCTCACGTGAGATTACGCGCGAGGTTTTGATTGGTCCGAATGTGCGTTGTATTAATATGTTATGAGGCGCGCGTTGATTGGCTGCAGGAAGGACAGAGCCTGAATGGGGGGCTGGCCTGCATGCACACAGACTCCAAAACATAAACAGCTCCCTGTCATGGCGCACACACTAACTGACGAACCTTACGGAATTCAGGCATTTACGTACGAGCCGGACGGGAGAGTGAAGAGGCAGAGACGGTGGAAGAGACGTTTACAGCAGGATGTCTCTGAATGGTAAGTTCTTTTTTTTTCCTTCTTACTTTTCACACTCGTGTTTTACATGTAAGACCTGAGTTTTAATGCTGGTGGTCAAGATGTATGGCGTAGAAATGACTCACTCAGAAAGTCTGACTGAGGCGGCTGTGAGCCGATGCTTATGCAAGTAGCCTCCTGTGGTAACGTCACCACAGGAGCAGAGTCAAAATCTCGTGCTTCAGGAATGCGCACACTTGTGCGCTATTCCTGTTCGGAAAAAGAGCCAAAGCGAAAAAACTGAGCCACTTTCAAACTCAAGCTTTTCAGGCAAGTTTCAACTGAGGTCCAACACCAATATGCATGTTTTAACAAGAGAAATTGTGATTTCTGGGTGATGACTTCTTTAAGTATGTTGCATCATTTTAATTATCCTGGATTAAAATATTGCATATAGTCATTTCTCATTTCATTTAAATATGTTGGCTGTTTGTAATTGCAACAGTCTTTTAGATTCAAGTGGTAGTATTACTACTCAGGCCAAGCGTTATATTATGCTAATGAGGACTGCTTGTCAAATTGCCGTCAGAGATTTCATAAATATGTGTTTTATTGCAGTGATTGAGATTACAAAACACAGCTGATGAAGTTGCAAAGGTGTTTTCAATGAAGTCTGTGACGAGGGCAATATAGTATATATAGGTCCAACTCCCATTCACCTGTTCCCTCTTCATAATGGCTCGCCCTTTCTCTGGGGATGCACTGGATGAGGAAGCCCTAATCCTCAGACGAGCATTTAGGCATGAAAGAGTCTTCCAGGACAGGTCAGACCCATCGGCCTTTGGAGATGACTATCTCATTGAGAGATACAGATTCTCGGGTGATGGACTGAGATGTTTATGTAGGGTCCAAAAATACAGCACCAGATGGCACGAAGCCATGCTCTCACTGTACCACAGATGGTCTGTGTTACATTGAGATTTTTTGCAAGTGTGAGCTTCCTTTATTCTGTTGGGGATGCAGAGAACCTCAATAAAGGAACCATTTGCTGCACAATAAGACGTGTTTGTCTGGCGCTGAAGTCATTCATCAACATATTCATCACCTTCCCTGGCCACAGAAGATCCCTCCACATCAAGGAGGAGCTTTACAAGATTGCAGGTAACTTCAATTTCAACGTGCAACCATTAGTTTCTACTTTGATCAGTCACAGTTGGATATTCACTGTTTTTTGTTACAGCTTTCCCCAACATCATTGGTGCAGTGGATTGCACACACACACACACACACACCAGGATCAAACGCCCCTCAGGAGAACATGAGGGAGATTACATTAACAGGAAATCCTTCCACAGCATCAGTGTTGTGGTTACTATGACCTACATAAATCAATTATGTGCATTAAATGAACTTAATAGGTTACAACTTCACATTTCAGATGATCTGTGATGCTGACTGCCTTGTCAGCAATTTAGAGGCAAAGTGTCCTGGCTCACTGCATGACTCCAGAGTCTTTCGGGCTAGTCCAGTTTACGAGAGACTTTCACAAGGCAAGCCACACATTTTATCTGTACTGTAAGCACCTTGGACATCATGAGTGTTTAACTCTGCCGTGTACTTTTCTACATGATATCTGGTATTATCAGGCGGATTCTCTGGTGTGCTGCTGGGAGACAAAGGCTGCGCCTGCGCGTCATTCCTCTTGACTCCCCTTGCGGACCCCCAAACTCCACCACAGCAGGCCTACAACCATGCCCACAGCAAGACAAGGGCTCGAATCGAGATGACCTTCTGCCTGCACCACCTGAGGGTTTCCCCGGACAGGGCCTGTGATGTCATTGCTGCATGTGCAGTACTGCATAACATTGCAGGCCTAAGAAAGGAGAGCCCCCCCCCCCCCGTTGATGGTGACTGGGAAAATGCTCCCATCTTCCCAGACAACATTAATGGCAGACTTGTCTGGGAGCAATATATTGCAAGTTCTTTTCACTTATTTTTTGGATTTATCCAATGTTTAGTTAATAAAAGATCTCTAATGTTGTTTTGCTGTGTGTGCATTTTGTTTAGCATTGGTGGTTATCTTTTAAATTCTACTTCACATTCATGAAAAAGGGAGGACACCACAATGTTTTCTAGTTGAATTTTTGTATTTTTTTATTTGGCAGTCCTCATTTGTCTTGGATCCTGGAATAGAGAGAGCAAAAGCAACACAGATTAAAACACCGTATTGCAGTTATGGTTACTGTGTGCACTGATACTAATACTCACTTCTCTTTCTAGTTTCTGGATTTCCAGATCCAGTTTCCTGAGTGTCTGGCGTTTAATGTCAAGATCCAGCTCCATTTCTTGGAGCTTTCTCTTCTTGAGTTTGATTTTAATGTCTGCCAGCTCTATCTGTCTCTCCAGGGGCTTTGCGTATTGTCTTCTGACAGTTTGTGAAGTCTGTAAAAGAAATGGCAATTAGCACAGCAGGATTTGTGCATAATGTAGATTTTAGCCAATACTCAATGTTACCAGGCTTCTTAGGAGACTGTGCAGCATCTGGGTCCTGTTACACATATTTTCTATCAGCACCACATCACCGTCTTCATATCCTTTATGGACTAAATAAGCAGGATATTTCCATAAAATTGACATACCTCAAGCCTTCTGGACTCCAGTGACACAGTCTCCTCATCTGCAGAAGTGCATTCTGCAGCTGCAGATGTGCCTCCCCCTACCATATACATACATGTATTGAGAGAACTTGAATTAAGATTTCACAGGACATAACAAGCCTGTGATTTCAATACAATGTACTAACCGGATCATCTTCTGGTGGCTCCAAAAAGGAAATCCAAAGTCAGACAGTATACTATATTTATTCGACTGTGTTCCATGTGCAGTAGTACTGCAATATGTACCTTGTATGAAGTGGACAGTTTCTGTGGCTGGGACAGAGTCTGTCTCTCTGGATCCCCTCCATCACTGACCTCCCTTTATTTAAATGGGGTGCCAGCTCCTCCGCTGGGGTCATATCCTGGCTTGGTGGGCCGCCCCCTGTGCCATTTAACTGCTACAATCATACAAACATTCAACATGTCAGCAGACACCTCATCTATTCACCTCATTTGTTCACTGTTATCTACTTTAAAGTCACTTACCAGCCTGCAAAATGTTCTTGCATTTAATTTTAACTTGCTGCCAGGTCCTTTTATGGCCAGACGAGCTTGTTCTTTATGAAGGATAGAAAGATAAGATAGATGAAAACGTAACCTGAGAAAAACAGATTAAATGACACATTATGGATAATTGTTTGCACTTAATCATCCTCTACATTTCCTAAGTAACATGCACCTCTATTTGCCACATTTAAAGCAAAGTGTACAACAGTTGATTAGTGGACTTGAATAGTAACTCCTTTAGTCCTTTAGTAGTAGCCTAATCATGACAGTTCCAGTGGAGCACGGTTTATTCATTGTACGGTTTTGGACTACTTGCGCATTATACCGGTCCGCTATTGTCTGCCAGGCTTTCTCTCTTTCTTTAATTATGGCATTGCCTTTTTTTCTTATGATATCTTTCACCTGTTCATAGAACTCCATCAGGAGCTGTTGTTGAGCGGCCGTGAAATATGAAGCGCGACTCTTATCCGTGTTCCCATCGGTGATTCTGTGAGCGATCGCGAGGTCTATTTAAGTACTTATCCCAACTATCTACACCTGGCTTAATATAGCCGCACCTTTTCATCCTGGCTCGGCAAACGTGCAACCAATTAAGCCAGGGAACACAACAACAACAACAAAAAGTATATGCACTTGTATGTTCTTACCATAAGCACTTTAATGATAGCACTTATGCACTTAGCGTATCCTTGATAAATAGCAGCTACAATCCTCAGATGGGGGCTTGAAAATTGTTTCTATTTTTTTAAATTTTTCACTCGACTGTGATATGTTTTGGCTTCTTTCTTGTAACCAACGTACTTACTGGAAGTTGCTTTGGACAAAAGCATCTACTAAATGCCCTCAATGTCAATGTAAATGACAGGAAGGCTCTACAGCGGGTCACCCAACCACTGAGCACAAGTGACATCGGTGACGTGAGATGTCTACACACACAGTCAGTAGTGGAGGGGGCTAAAGGATGACACCCACCCCAGCCACAGTGTGTTTACCCTGCTTCCATCTGGCAAAAGATACCCATCCAGCACCCAGTGCCATGCCATCAGTCTACAGAGCCGCTTCTTTCCTCAGACTGTGAAAGTCCTGAACTCATCATCATCAACACACCATTAAAGTGTTTTTCTTTTCTTATGGGAAACTATATATATAAACTATATAACTATATAACTTTACTACCTTGTAAAATGACCATTAAATGAACCCTGCAACTCGAATCTTGATTTTAATTCTGTGGCACACATGGAGCTACCTTAATGATGTGGTTCCTAAAACCAAACCTGTTACTTGTTACAGTAATGCAGGAATGTACAGCTGGAGTTCTCTCTGAAATGCAGTGAAGTAAAGCATCGGATGAAAATGATCAACTTAACTGTGGCACAAAATGTACTTTGAACACTTTCCCACCACTGACCAGGCCTGCCACATCGTGTTGCTGGTGGAAAAAAAAACGGGTGAGCGTCCCCTTTAACTCTCCACGCTCTCGGGATTATGCAACCCCCCGCGGCAGTACTCCTCTCCGGCCGGTGGAGGGCGCTGTGGAGCCTGGTGATGAATCATTCCCGGCGGCTGCTCCGCTTCTCCTGACCCGCATTCACCCGTACTGTACAGGCAGGGTGGGGGGGAGGAGGAGGACCGAGCACGGAAAGCAAATAAACGCCGTAGAGTTCCCTCTGCAGACCCATGGCCATGGCTTTGGCAGTCCCCGGCAGACACGGCGCTCCCGTCTCCTCGCACCTGATCGCGGACTGAAAAGGGAGGACGGGAGGGGGGGGCTTCCACCAGCAGAGACGGTTATCAGCTGGACTCTATCAGCTTGTATTTGTTCGTCTTTTTTTCCCCCTTTTTTTTCTTCACGTGTTAATCCGGCTGCTCCTCGTCCACGGTGGCTTTAATGTTGACGGTGCAGGAGGCTGTGTTGTACCACAAGTCGAGCATTGGTGAGTGTGTCAGTGTGCCGCATGTAACTACACCGTAGCGAAGCCCAGCGGAGGCGTCTTTCTGCGCTGTCCTCACGTCAACCCGGCCGCCGCGCCGGCCTGCATGCTGTTACTGTACCGTCGGGTTAATGCAAAGACTGCCCGGCCGCTGCACTTTGTGTGTATGTGTGTGTGTGTGTGTGTGTGTGTCGTTTGAGAAAGTGACCTGCGTGCCTGCCATGTGCTTTCATTTCCCTGTCGTTACGCCGAGGCACCGGGGTCAGGTAGGACCGAGGGTCACGGTTAAGGTCGCGAGCTGTAGGGTCGCTGTGTGGCTCCACTCTGCCCTACATGGCTGCACGGTCCCGCGCATGTGAGAGACGACACCCGCAAGCTGCTAGAGATAGTTCTTTGTGCCAACTTGTAGGTAGGCAGCCTATAGATGGTTCATTTATATGTATATAGGCTAAGTATACCTATATATGCGTGTCATTCGCTGTCCACATTCCTTCTCGGTGACACGTCGAAGTGGTTAGCTTGAGTGTGCCAAAGTGCTTGAAAAGCTCGCGGAGACTTGGTATGAATCATGCATGCGTTACAGGACGGCATGAAATATGAAATGTAGTCACTAGCCCATAGCTGCTCCTGCAGGCTGAGGCGTGGTGTGTGTGTATTCTATCATATTGACTCACACATGTTATTGTGTGTGTGTGTGTGTGTGTGCTTAGGGTAAATGTATGCTTTTAAAGGAGGGGTGTGTTGTTGACTGTTTTTAAATTTCAATTTCAGGATGAGGTCAACGTCATCACCTTCATCTGCAGACCAAACAGACGTGGTTCCATGATTCACCTCGGGCCCCAGAGCTGCGGCCCCAGACATCCAGGATCAGGGTAGGTGACGACCAGCGCAAACATTAAAGCCGAGTGCTCAGGTCAGAAATGAAAGGTGATTCCATGGAGCATGTCTACACAAAACACTGCGGAAAGGTTGTTTTGCCTCACGGCATGCATCGCGCATGACTTCATACTTCACCGCCACTGTCACTCCACATATTTACGAGCCAACACCGTCCTTAGGCTGAACTTGGCGTGACATTTTTGACGTCCCGTTACTCATCCGTGTAAAATTCATCAGAGCCAGTTCAAGAAATCCAGTGTGCAGAGCGTTTTTCCAGAGAGGTGGACGAGAAGGACAGCTCAGGAAACCATAGCTGTGTGTGAAATAAGAATGAACGTGCATCCAGAAAGTATATTTCCCTGTGGTGCAGGAGAGTGGCCTACATATAATGCAGGGGAAGCTCTCTCACTCAGGTTGTTTACAGGAGTTTCCCCCAGTAACCCAGATAGGATTTTATTAGTTTTCAGTGACCTTTCTCTCAGATTTATTAGCCTTTATGAGTCCTTTTTCTCAGTCTTTCTTGGCCGACAGCAGCTTACCAAGCCATGGCACATATGAAGCTAAATCATACTAAAAATGCTCTCAGTGTGTGTTTGTCAGGTATATTTCATATGTCAGGATTTCACTATCACCACAGGAAGCTGATTGAATGTGTTTTACTGTGACATGCGTTACTCCTCAAATGAAAATGCGACTGAAATGCATCAGAAACCAAAGAAAGTCCATGCAAAGGTGCTCCTTGTATGTGAGTATACGTTTGCACAAAGCCATAATCTCTGCCCGCAGCCAGACGTGACCTCTTTTGACGTCCATTCCGACTAACACCTTCCTCCCCCTCCCCTCCGTTCCCACAGCTCGTCGCTCCAAGGCAGTGTCCTGGTTTGCTGAGGTTGAGGCTTAATGTATAGCGAGCTGAGGAAGGGGGAGGGTTAGAGACAGGAAGGAAAACCAGTCTCTCTCCCCCCCTGCCTGCCTCTAGTCTGAGGGAAAACCAGTTACATAACAGGCGCTGCCCGAGTCCCCGAGGTCCCACGTCCTGCTTACATCACAGAGGTGTAGACACAGGGAGGAGGAGCTTCCAGCCAAACATGCAGTTTGACAATGGTATCTACATGTGACCCACATACGAAGCTGTTTACTATCTTGTAACGTGAGTGTTTCACTAAAGATTGATGCTCTCGATAGATGCTACCAAATAGCATGTATCTGTTAACCAGTGAAGGACCACAACTAGTAATTTTTGTCATTACAGAGTAGAGTACAGTAGTATACTATGCTCAACTTTTGAGGCCACTGCTGTCGCTGATATTGGGGAATAAAGGAAATGAACTGTCGTATGTGATTACCAAAGACTTGTGACATAAACACAAATCCCAGGTCTGCAACAATTTGTCTGATGGAGCTTACCGTCATGTCTCAAAGGGAACACGCGTGCTTAGACAATTTGATGCCATGCAGCGGTCAAGTTTGCACCAACCTCTGTGGAAATGTGGCCGACATTTCCCAAGACGTATAGCTTGACAAGCCAACTAGCGTTTTTTCCGTAAGATACGATCCAGTGTCACACAGTGATAGCTGGCGCTGTGTCAAGTCGTACGACCTGTGTTTTGAACCACTACCTGAAGTAAGAGATAGAGGGACGCAGTGGTTGAGACAGAGACACCATTAACCCCATTTCAAGTCAACGTGTTATCTTTTTCAATCAATTTTCATCAATTTTAATTGATTAATAATGTATAAGAGTTACAGATTGACTCTTGAAGTGATTATTTAAATTTGTACTCTAGTTCTTTGTCAGTTGATCTATCAATTGTCTTAGAAGTACGCCAATGTTTTGTTGTCAAATGTAAAGCGCCAATGCATAACAGTTAGGATCACTGCAGTTTGTATTCTCAGGTGTTCTTGTTATATTTCTGAGTATAAAATATGGGAGATGGGGATGAAGAATCATATAAATGTAGCAGACTGCGATGGAAGACGTTATTTCTATGGCTACTCTTTATCACATCTCACTCCAGACTAGTTCCACTCATGATGTCATATAAGGTCTTGCAACAGAGTGTACACACACACGCACACACACAGATGATTTGACTTAGTTCGGCTAATTAGACGTCCTCTCAGCATGTACAGACTGTGCTTGATCCCTCACTCTTCTTGAGCTATGTTGCACATGTCCGGGTGTGATATATTACACCTCATTGTCATTGTTAGATGGTGTCAAGTAACCTCACGTCATTTCCAGCGTACTGTAAGTCGGCCTGAGCAGAGCTCCAATCGGACTGAACTGCTGTAAACACCTGTGTTGGTGTGAAGGGCTTTTATGCAAATGACTCGAGACAATCATGGGGAATGTGGGGAGATTCCATAAGCCAGCATCCTGTATTTGCCACAGAGATTGCTGTTCAGCAGAGGTTCTTTAGGCTCCAACTTGTTTTTAGGCCAATACTGATATTAAAAGTTTTCAGGAATTCTGTTTATAGGGCTTAGAAGCTTCAATGAGAATAACTTTCCTCAAACTTGGAGTCATTACTTGCATATATATTTATATAGGTACAAAATGTGCAGTAATGACATCAAATGATTAGCCCATTAAAATGTATTTTCTTGTATGTTGGTCTATGAACGGATTATTAATACATGTCAGAGCTGGGTAACTCACTAAACAAATTGGCTTATATATGAATCAGTTGCACATGAAGAAACAACAAAGTACAATGGACCCCCCAGAGTTAACAGTGCAGCAGAGAGGCTGCTCTCACTGAAACTAGATAAAGATACTATTTTATTATCTTTATCTAGTTTCACAAGTTATGACAGCAGATCTAGGACACCAGTGAATGATTTAACGGTAGCGAATACCTATGCCAAGGCCCAACAGGCCTCTTTTAATTCAATCAAGCCTATATTTGAATCAGCTCGATCCAGCTTTTTTTTTTTTATCTGGGTTTGCATCAAATTGTGCTCACTTATGGATACTAGCAACTTAAATACCCCCTTTTTTATTAAGATCAATACAACATTCCCTGAGATATTAACAAAAGTGTTGAAAAACGGCTTATCACATAATATTAAAGACAGTGATCCTGGATCTGTCCATTTGTACGGATCCCCACCAAAAGTTGATAAGGTCTATTCTAGGCTATCCTGAATAAGATGGAAATCCGTCAAGTAGTTTTGTATAATTTTGCTGAAAAATCAACCAACCACAAAAAAGCAGACACAGGCAAAAACTCAACCTCCTTGGTAGTGGTAAAAATACAAAAACTAAAATGGTAGAAGGTTCAAGCATTTAGGTCAGCAGTACTATAACAATGTTATGACTATTCATATGCAATAAGATAATATCTGCTGATAGGTATATTGGCTTGTCCAATTTAGAGCTCTAACTTTCTAATCAAAATATAATTATATGGCAATCTAAATGATTTGCTACTGTGTAACTACTGTACTTTGTCTTGTCTAACTTTGAGATCAAAGCTCTTTAGAATAATAACGCTGTTTTACTGAAACTAATGAGTTGATTAATTGATCATTGGCTCGAAGAATATTAAATGGCAGCATTTATTAAAATTCTGCCTTCAAGTCACGTATCAGGAAAAGATGATGAAATGTCAATGGTGTTAGCCGGTCAAATGTGACAACTTGATGACTGTCTCTGTGTTATATAAATCTAAATGTAATATCTTTGGATTTTAAACTTCTGGATCAAGACATTGAAATATGTTAGTCTGGGTTCTGGGAAGGTAAGGTGGATATCTTCACAATTTATTTTTTCACATTTTATATACCAAACGATCGATTAATCTGAAAAGTAACCTCCAATTGAACCAGTCACAGGTTGATAGTTGACCAGGCCGATGAGAAAAGAGAGGGTCAGAAAAAGAAAGGGTAAGAGATGGACAGCGCAGAGCCCTAAACTGAGGGACTACTGATTGAAGTTACCAACTGGTGAATGTACATACTGTACCGCCTGACAGAGTACAATTTAAAACAGGCTGTACTGCTCTATAGTGTGCTCACACACACACACACACACACACACACACACACACACACACACACACACACACACACACACACACACAGACATAGAAGAGCCTCGTGGCAACTCCCTGGTGCTAGTCTTTTTGGGAATGTTCTGTTCTTTTCTTTGAAGGCAGAAACATCTTAATGTAAGGCAGCCTCTTTTCAATTCATTTTAAACACCAGATCTGGGCATGCATCCCCCACACAGAAAATTATATATTAGCCAATTACAATTCTCCTTCCATCTGACAGGAAATGACTGATAAAGAAGGTCTTAACTCAGCCTGAGAATCACCAGAAGTCATGACCATATTGTTTTAAGACCATGACTTTGGGCTTTATTTGAGTTTAAGTTTTAATGCTGTGTTACCTAAAGGAATATGTGCTCAAAGCATGAGTTGTGACTGAGCAGGAAACATTAATAACTGAAAGCAGGCATGAAAAGAGTTTGTGGGAGTTTAGAAAAAAAGTTTTATGGCAGTGTCCTATTTCAGATGCATGTGTTCAGGGCCATATTGAACTCATGAGAGGGTGCCAGAGTTGGGTGGATATAATAGCCAGAATGTTGTTTTCTTTTTTTCTTTTCTGTCTGGTCTTTTCTCACTGATTCCCTGACCATTGTTGTTACTGTCCTGCACACCTTCACCACTACCACTACTTCACCAAAGACAGCAACTTGTAAACGCTTTAAAATCCTCACAGTATTCCAATCATCATTTAAAGGCAAACTTTGAAATGTGTCTCCCTTTGCTAAAAGAAAAAAAAAAAATCCTTTGAAATAATGATCCTATTTTTCAAATAATGTTGAAAAGGTTAAATAATATATATTTATAGTGTTATGAGTATTGAAACAATGCACACAATATCAAGCTATGTGTCAAGGGTCATATACAGACGAGAGGGCAAAATGATATCCACCATGGTATCCACTGTGTCCATCTGTAATGTGGGATAGAGGCAGCATGATATAAAAGAGGATTTAAACAGAGGTTATTATCCTGAAAACGGGCCAAGTATCTAAAGATATTAAACTCTGGAACAGCAGAGTAGATTGGAATTTGTCTCAGACAGCATAAACCCTGCTTTATGCAAGGGGTCCAACTATCTGCCTTTTGTTATTAAATTGATGATTGATTTTTTTGGGGGCTACTTGGAGGTATCACCAATCGCTGAAGTTGTTATAACCAACGTTAGCAGAAAGTTGCTTAGACATTAACATCAACTTGGATGTTTTTGTCCACCTGACTAAGGCAACATATTTATGTCCTCTGTCTGCATATCTGCTAAACACTCCACTATGTCCACCATTCACTAGAAATCCAATGTTTGCCAGTTGTTTGGTGGTGGCCACATAGTGTACATTTGGTTTATCAGAGCTTTTATGCTAAAAAAAAGAACTAGCGGCTGTTGCTGTACTCGTGGTTAACATGCCGGTGGGTGTGAACTGTAACAGTAAAGTTGCGGAGAGTAGAACCAGAAAAACGAGTTACAACATGATTAGACGTTGAGTAGGTCTCGGGGGAACCGCAGAGCTGGGCAATAACTCTCTGGGTTCATCGCTCTGAGCTTTGCTTAAAGTGATATACAGTTGATTCATCCATTGTTGATGAAGAAAACTGAGTAGTATGTCAATTATAAACCCCAATGTTGTGATATCCCTGTACAGTAAGCTATGTACACAGTTTTGAGAAATGTTTACTACCAAAAACTGCCCTCGAATGTCAGATTCATCACTTGTTTACTCAGTCTAGTCCAGTGGTGCCCTAACTCTCTCCCTTGGTGGGCCATATATCAAGCAAACTGGTGTGCCACAATC
Organism: Diplodus sargus; assembly: GCA_903131615.1. Taxonomy (NCBI): domain Eukaryota; kingdom Metazoa; phylum Chordata; class Actinopteri; order Spariformes; family Sparidae; genus Diplodus; species Diplodus sargus. Next base: position 3,200,571 of record CAEMYA010000193.1, on the reverse strand, counting down.
CAAAAGCCAGCACCTATTGTATGGTATTGTTATGATACAAGAAATGGTACTGGTTCTGAAATGCCCTTAACTGACTGACTTCCTGTGTGAAGTGTCACTCTACATCATGCTTAAATTAAAAAAATATATACATAATTATGGATCCTATATATTCAAAGAGCAATTTTACCACACAGAAAGTTGATGAGTTTTAGTTTTTTTCTTTTGCTATAAATATCTGGCTGGCCAAACCACAGCTTATGGTGGCAATGATCAGTCTTTATTGGCCAGGATTTGGTAACTAGACAAGATCAGTTTCATGCTGTTGTGTTTGCAACATTTGTGACGGACATCACAAATATGATTTTACCAAAATCAGGGGGAAGTAATGCATCCAACTGCTGCTTCACAGGGTTCCCAGCATTAACACTGAACTTTATAATAACTGTTAGTCCATATGTCACACTTTATATCTCAAACAGTCCTGATGAAATTAGCTCCGACCTCAAGGAAATAATGCATCTCATCGATGTGTTTCCACGCTTTTGATTTACAGTGATTGGCCCAAAGGGGGTATTACGTCAATCATCTAAATCTTCATTGACTTGTCACATGCACCATCCCAGACACTGCTGATCAGATATAGATTGGATTGACTGAATCTCTCTGGTTATGAGGGACTGAGCTGGCAGGCACTCAACGAAGAATGAAAGAAACACTTAGTGTAACAAATTTTCCAACTATGTCAGGACAACATAACAAGAGCTGAATGGAGCTTAGCAAACCAAACTAACAAACCAAATTTTACAAAAAGGCAACATTGTGGCAGATAACGCAAAGATAAATACTCGCCCCAGACTACAAAAAAAACCCAACAGGACAATTGGTCTATCATGAATAATGATGTAGTCTTTGGGAAAAAAAACAAAACTGAATTCCTCAACTACAACATTCCATTTCCCCCAAGTTGCAGTTTGATTGGCCACTTCCTGAATTAACCAGCACTGTAACTCAAAAGAACACCTCAAGATAAAGCTACCTACCAACTGTGACAAAGGAAGTTAGGAAGTTAAGGAGAAATTCTGGTATTTATATGCACATTTACATGTTTGGTGTGTAAGTGATTCATACGTACCAAACGTTTTGGAATCGATCCGGGAGATAACCTCAGCTGGCAGCCATGATCCAGCCACGATCCAACATGGCTCCGATGGCTGCATCATAATCCTTTGGGGCAACTGGTCTGTCTCCGTAGGAATCGTGTCCATAATGTTGTCAAGACACTTCAGCCTAGCTGTTGAAAACAAGCACTTTTAGTGAAGTCATTTTGACAGTCGGAGCTGCCCCAAAGTACTACGTCATAGCCATACCAGAACTCTAAGCAAGCAAAACATGTAAATAAATGGCCCAGGTTTGAAAATGCCAGAATTCCCCTTAACTAAGTGGGCGCACTATTACAATACAAAACGAATGTACTGCCGAAAAAATTACACAGACTTTGAGTATGATTAATGAAACAAATGATAGATGGTAAACAAAGTAAAATGAGGAGTGAGTGAGTGTGACAGCCCTTAGTTCTCTCTTTCAGATTTTCCCCTCCCTCTATCTCTGGCTTTACCACGGTAGAGTCATTCTCTTTCTCTCTTTCAGGAGCGTCTCTCAGGGGGCTTGTATTGTTTTGGGGGATAAGAGCAAAGACCAAAAAAAAATCCTGCTTTACTTAGATAAGAGAAAGACTTTATAACAAGCTCCTGGGACTCTAGGGAGGACTCTCACACACGAATGTTCTCAAATTGAAGACACAGATCCATGTTACAGGCAACACACACACACATGGACTCTCTGCCCTATGGATAAAGGAACAGAGGCTGGTGTTAGGAGTGGCCATAACAGGAAGTGGTCCAGGGATTACATTAAAAGAACGGACTCCCCGCTCAGAATAAACTTCTGCTGGAGGTCAGGGCCTTTACTCCTCCCCTCAGGGGTTTACAGCAATCTTGTACAGCAAAGCTCTTGTCACGACTGTTGAAAGAGTATTGTCCTGGCATCCTGCTGTTCTCAACATCTGAGAGAGATGGGGAAGATGGGGGGGAGGCAAGAGATACTGTGCAGGAAATCAAGATCAAGATGGAAGGAGACTTTAATAAGGGGGGCCCTGTGCAGTTAAGGTCATGTTCTGGATGTGGATCCACTAGGAACAATTTGGTGTTGCCCTTTCTACACCTGTAAGCACCCACCAGAGAGGACTTACGTTGAGCTGTGTCTCACGAATTGTATCAGTTGAATATTAGCTGTGTTGTTATAGTCTCTTTTTTCGTTTCACAGTATCTCTGAACATTACATTTTCAGGTTCATGTATGTTTTCGGTAAAGCAGGAAAAACAAGAGAGATGCAGCAGATGGAACAGAACATGGAGGGACCATTAGCAATTAGCATGTTCGACTGTTTTTTCAGAGACATGATGTAAACCAGCTTCAGTTCAAATGGTCAACGCACTTACTAAAAATGTGAAGGATCCATGAGGCTCTTCTCGTGTGATGTTTTCTCAGCTGTATTTATAGTACGATCAATAAGTCCAGGGGTTAACCTGAAAATAGTTGTCCAGCTAATAACTGTAGTTATTCCAAAGCAGTAAGGCTAGGTTAACTGTAAGTGGGTTAATTGTGATTGATGTTTTC
>CAEMYA010000193.1:3155239-3187369 GCA_903131615.1 Diplodus sargus | reverse complement strand
AGCAATATAATTTAAAGGTAGAAAATGGAATGAAATAAACTTGTATATACATATAGACATATAGACATGATATTATACAAAATGCAAAATTAGTATTTGTCTTTGTTTGCACCATCTCACCTTAGCCATTCATCTTATAAAAACGGCTTTTTTTTTTTTATTTAGCTCACTGACCAAATCAAAGCACAGTGAGGTATCATGTGTCCCCACTCTGTGAGATAAACATATGTGTCTCTTGAGGGTGGACATGTGTAGTCTTTATGTGTATCGGTATCTTTTTGCGTACTGGTTTGTTTATCTGTGAATTCCATTCTTTGTTTTTGCTCATCATGCTCATCATGTTATAATTTGCTCCTCTCTGACGAGGGATGATTGGGGCCCTAAATGCTTTGACAGGACAACAAACACTCCAGCTCTTTTCCAAAACAACGCTCAGTGGCATGAAGCATTAATGAAGCAGCTCACAGCATCCAGCATCGTTGAGCAATATCTGGTCATCCGTTGGTGTTTTTCTAGACCAGTGCTGCTGGGAAGGTTTGGACAATCTAGTTTGAGGCCCAGATAATGCGGGTGGACCGTGGTGAGACAAGGGAGCCCCTGTTCCCATCCGAGCACCCACCAAACAACCACCATTATTGTCCTCATTCTTTTATCTATTTATCCTCCTGTTTTGTTGATGGTGCATGATTGATTTGAAATCAAGACTCCAGCTGACAGCTGACCGTGGGATGAACCCATCATCACGTTGGGGTCAATTGTGACTGCAATATATGTGTGCTTACCCAATTTGAGTCCTCTGAAGTGTTTTTTTCTTTCTTCAGTTAGATGAAGCAGCAGTGACATGCTGGCGTATTGTTTTGTGGTAACTCGTGTTTGGTTGTAAAGTCCTTAGCTGGTCCTCAGGATTAGAGCCAATTCAGGCATTTTTATGGCTCAGTATCAGCAATATAAAGCCAATCAATTTCCAGTCTTTTTATTTATAGTAGTAGTCCTTTGCACAAAGGATGGAGGAGAATTTCATTGCACTCTTTTCAAACACTGTAATGGATTGCATATCTAGATGCATTTTTCAACAGGGTTTTAAATTATTTGTTTTTTAAATTATGTTATTATTTTATTGTGATTAATCTATAATCTATAAATTAACCTTAGTGCGTTAGTGCATCTTCCAACCACATTTACATTCCCTTTTAGTTTTGGCTAGAAAATGGTTAAATATTGTAAGTTGGCCACTGTCCTCCCAGGGTTCTCTCTGTCTCAATTTTTTTTTTGCCTTAATTAATTCAGGTATAGTCTTTTCCCGTAACGCTTGTCCCTGTCTCTGTGTGGGGAGGCGGGCACTGCCCCTGACATGCTAACTACAACTAAAGCTACAGAGGGGCCGGTCTGCGTCTTCCCGACAGTCCACAATCATCACAATCTCGCTACATCGCTAAAGAGATGCAGCCCTTTAATACCGTTGACAAGCTGGCATTTCGACAAATGCTGCAAACATAAACAGCCAGTACAAATTGCCTGGGAGAACAAACGTGTCACAAATGGCAATTCCACAACTGTACAGCGTGAAAGATGACACACTAAAGGGTTAGGGTTATTGTTTTTGATTGTGTGTAATTCAAGTGCAGTTTTTGCTAACAGAGACTGAGGGTCCTTTTTATTTATTGTTTCTGGTTTTTATTTTGGATATTTAAAATGTTCTCTTCACATTCCAATGCCAATGTTAAGTATTCTTTAGAAATAAAAGTTTATTGATCTTTGAAAGGGTGTACTTGCATTATTATGCCATTATGAATACCTTAGTTGAAAAAATGGTCTCAAAACTACAATATTATCGCTTAGTGCAATAATTTCTGTGACAATTTGTTGTCCAGCAAAATTTGTTATCGTGACAGGCCTACACACAACCCACATGTTTTCACACGAGTACATGGGCTGGACTGTAAAATGTCAGTACAATAATATAGGGCATTTGCCCATCTGTATTTAATGTGTTGTGGTTTGTGAGAATTATCTATGAGAGTTTAACTTGGAGTGAAATCTTTTTTCTTTGAAATGTATTATGTAGGTGTTTTGCCGAAAGAAGAATTGAGCCCCATGAGTTGGTTAGACCACTGTCTCCACTGAATGTGGTCATGCTTCCAACAGACTCATTTCAAAGCAGGAAGTATGAAGGTAGTGTCTAATATTATCTTGATGGCTACATACATGAGATCATGCTAAACGACAGATGCTAAAGATGCATGTCACAGGAACATACGATCCATGTATGAAAATAACGAAACAGTATTGCACCAGTGTTGCAGTGTGGATCTAGTCCTTAAGGTATAATTAAAGTAAAGACTTTTATTCAGTTTTGCAATAATTTCTCTCAACAAAGATGTTGAAACATATTGTCACTGTTAAGGTTGTAAAAAAAAAGGGATCAGTATTAGAACTAACCCATGTGCTTCCCAAATATTGGCTTGCAGGGATAGCTACAAAGCTGGCTGGAATGAGACACAATACACTGTGTATGTCTTTAATAGCAGGGCTAATAAGTGCCTGCCCAGAAGACCTAAGTATAAACTTGTGGGTCATTGGCCTCTCGGAAAGACAGAAACCACTTGCATGTGATCTGTTGCTGAATAGGATTGTTTCAGAGAGTAGGGAGTTGAAAGGAAGTGGACATAAGAAGAGGCATAGAAGTGGACATGTGACCAGAGCAGTTTGATTTCCACACAGCAGCTGGGAAACTCTGAGTGGAGAAAGGGAATGCTGTTTGTCCGACTTGGCAGCCGTTGAACTGATATTAACATAGACATTCGAGATATGTGCATTCCCTAATGTCCAACAGCTTCAGAGGCACATTAAGATGTAAATGTTTTACCAGTAGACACAATGCAAAGTGGGAGAGATGAAATTTAAATCTAAGGTGCCATCCTGGTGATTGGGCCTCTGCTAAAGATTTTGTTGAGGGATTTGTCTGCGACAGCCAGCAGATCAGGATATTGAGCTGACTTAATGACAGCGGTGCAGTCTGTACCATCACTGCAGTGTTAGAGTACATTTTAATGAATAGGTAATGAGACTAATGACAGCGAATGTTCCTGTTTGCCTTTGGCTTACATCTTCAGAATGATGATAGGAAGTGCTAATGTCATGTCTACATATCATCTCCATTTTTATTATAATTTGGTTTTATGGCAACAGACATCCTGTTTTAGAACTCTAAATAAATCCAAACCATTACACTGATGTTTCGATGGCAATTTCCGTTCTATTGGGATGAATACAAATCAAAAGATTTGCTTCCTCCATTATGGCCTGTCCATTGTGAGAAAAATGTCTCCTGTGCCCCCCAACGTACATCCCTGTGTTGGGTTTAAAAGACTCCTTGTCTCAGCACCATGCCCATAATTTAGCTTTTAACCTCAGAGGCTTGAAAGGAAGTCAGTCAATATCCAGACTGAAGGAGACACACTAACAGTGGCCCGCAGAAATGAAACACTGCTACCACCAGTCTTGGGTTTGCCTAACTGGGCAGGTTTGAATTTTCTCTCGGACATGTTATAAATGCCAACTCCTTCCTTAGTATGAGACTTGGAGAGGACTCGCTACCCCCTTTTTTACCAACCTTGATCAAAAACAATGATGCTGAGCATTTCAAACAATCACTGCTACACTATACCAGGTACATTACTTAACAGAGTTTACCTTCATTGGATGTGACTGACTTAGATCGCTTTATTTGAAGATGTTTAGTGAGATTTGATCCAAAAATAGAAATGAGAGATTATTCAAAGATATCTTTTTTGTTTAAGAAAGAGCAACTAGAGATGGTATCTTTCTCCATGTCTGAGTGTTGGTCAAAAATAATCTGTCTTTCTGTCTCCACCTTTCCTTTTTGAACTATATATTTACCATAATACTTTGTTGATCTTACTCTCTGCTGCTGTCCTTTTCACCACTCCTCATCGTTTCTGCTTAACCACATCCCCTCTGCCTCAGAAAGCTGTATAGGATTTGTGTGTGCGTAGGTTGATGTATGAATGTGTGCGTGTGTGTGTGTGTGTGTGTGTGTGTGTGTGTGTGTGTGTGTGTTGCGCAAAAGGGGGAGTAGTTCAGCATCCAAGTGCTTGAAAATCAGAGTGGTACTGTTTTTTTTTCTCCCTTTTTGGCAGATTGCACAGGGATCAGTTTTGATGACTTTCCTATGGTTGCTATGCAACTATAGGAAGACGTTTGCAGGTTATTCATGTACATAGCTTTTCACACCTCCACTCTCTTCCTCCTCCTCATCCTTCCCTCTCCCTCTTCTTATTTGTTCCCTCTCAACTTCCTCCTGTTCCATTTCTTCCTCACATCCCTCTCATCCTCCTTTTTCTTTTTTTCTTTTTTATTCTCTAAATGATCTGTTCCTACTTTGGCTGCTCTGCCTCTCCTCCCCTATCATCTGTCTCCCGTGCTGCTGCCTCCACCCTACCCTCCTCTTCTGTCCTGGTCTTGGCTCAGCTGCTGGCAAAGCTTACGGCATCCAAGGTCACCCATACTGCGCTGTTGGTGTGACAAGTGGGCTGGTGTGTGTGTGTGTGTGTGTGTGTGTGTGTGTGTGTGTGTGTGTGTGTGTGTGTGTCCTCACCCCTACACAGATAATGTGTTCATATGGACCCATGGACGTGGATAAAAGCTTCTCTGTGTTGTTTTGACGCAGATGAATGCAATGATTTGTTTCATGCACTTTCCAGCTACAGCAGTGCTGGTGTGTTTATGCGACTGTCCTTACAGGGTGCATGCCTCTGTGTCCTCGTGTGGCCCGCTAACCGTCCCCTGAGGTCGTGTAGGCGGTGATATAGGAGGCGATATAAGAAGCGGAATAATATAGTTTTAAGCTGCACAAGATACCCATGATAGAAAGTAACATGTTCAAGCAAGTCATTCATATGTATGTGTACATATGGGAATATAAGAAAGGCTTCACAATGAACAGCAGTGAATGCAATGTACTTCAGTTGTGTAGGAGGATGCTGCAAAGTTGTTTTGCTGCAAAGCTAGAGAAAATGTTTCGTGGACTATAAATCTTCGCCTGTCTTTCCATCATCATGGTGGATAAATAGATAATAACTGACCTTGAACACCGCATTTGAAAATCTGGTATTAAATATTTTTCAGGTGATAATGTTCTCATTTCCACTTCCTGTATATTTTGCTTCCTTGTCATGTTTACTACAGCAGGAAATATTTTTTCTATCTCCACCTCATTTAGTCAACCAAACTGACGCTACTGTCATCTGTCGGTCTACCTTTTGTTTATTTTCATGATTTGATATTGTTGTAGCGTCAGTGTTTGGTGCTGCAATTAACACAGCTTTTAAGCATTTATTTAATTATTTTGAGGGCTATAACTTTGAATAAAGCGAAAACGTTAATAGCCATTATCAGAGTTTATGGCATTTTGTAGTACTCCGATACGGAAAAGACATTTCTGTATAATTGGCTGCTGGCTGAGGTGGAAGTTCCTGCTTCACGAATAAAGTCTGCTGTTGTGGAATCAGTCCGAGCATGAAAACAAAGGGGGAAAAGCCACAGGTACAAAACCCAGTCAAGCTTAATGCTTAATGAAATAACAATTGATTTCTAATTAAGCTGCAAACTTCTCTCTCAAAGCAAACCACACACATCCTCCTTATCACTGGGCACACGTCACACTGGGTAAGAAGTCCAGTGACATCAGCTTTTTCCAGTTTTCGTTCTGTTCTCACCACTGAGCCTTACTCAGCTTCTTCACTTCAGTTCCCTCATGCCATCTAGCCTCAGTGAGCTCACACTGTGAATACTGAATCTTGCTTCTTAACACAACCTCATATCAGAGTCCCAAATGGAATGAGTGGAACTGAATGAGCCTCAGACCTCACAGTGGGAGGCAAGCTCCACACATAACAGGGTTGGCTAGAATCGAATATAAATGCATATATAAAAGAGCATTGAATGTTAAAAAGAACATCATGATTCATCATCTCTAAGGCTTTTATTTCATTATTTCTCAAGGTCTTTTTTTTTAAGATTGACTTTACTGTAAGCATGTCACTTGCTGCTGTCCAAAAGACAGTAATGACTCCTACACCTTTCATACCAGACCTTTTTTCTATACAGCAATCAGCGACATTATCCTGAAAAATATGCAATTATAAATTTGGTCTATCTCCTCGGTGATCTGCGAGGCATAAGTCGTGCATTTTGAAAAAGAAGATAGATCTACTTTGCTGCAGTCAAGCCGCAGGTGCATTTTTTTCCCACAGTGGTTCACACTGAGAAACATGATCAAAAGAAGCCAGATGTGTTCAGCTGGCTTTAATGAGCAGCAGAGAAATGATACAGAGTGCAGATGCATGAAGAAGATCCCATGAAATAGGGTATTTTACTCACCGTCAATAAAACACAGCCTTAATCGCCCACTTTATTTGAGTTCCATTGTCCATCCAGGATGTGAGTGTTTTTAAAGGAAGCAAAGGGACTTCCTCTTCCTATCTTTATAGTGTGCTGCTTTATTTTGTAGGAGGGAAATGTTTAAAGTTCTGCATTTTAAAACTGATTTTCCTGGAGAACCAAGTTCATCTGGCTTATTATTGCCAGCACTGTATAATACTCCCATCATTTTCCTATTATATTCTATGTGGTCATAAAAGTATATGATAGGGTTTGGTGAATTACCAATGGCCTAAAGATAATTTCAAGATAGTTTGAAGCAATGATAATGGTCTTTTAAGACTATTAAGATTATGGATGCCCAACACATATTGATGATGATGATGATTATGATAACCAACAGTTACCGGCTGCTCATGGCCGATTCTGACAAGATAACCAATAATTGCACATTTTTTGTGTTTTTAAAAAGAAGTTAATAACCTGTAGTCTATGCACACCAGAGGCTAGGAAAGGCTTCGATGTAATGAGAAAAGATGGGTGGTTTGATATTCCATCTCTCATAAGATTTGGTGTGCAAAAGGATAAGCCCCCTAACCCCCAAAAAATAAATAAATAATTCAGTCACTATCTATTCACCTCCATGTTGTTGGAAAGTGAAGGTCGTAGTCCACAAAACATTTCTGGAACCTCACAGTAAAACAGCGCTGCAGCATTGTCCTGAACAACTGAAGTAGATGGGAGATTTGTTTGAAGAGGTTAAAAAAACACACAAAAAAATGACAAAACGTACAGCTTTTCCAGTGTAATCCAAGTCTCCGTATTGAATTCAAAAGACGCTATTTACACCTTTTTTAAGCCAAAATGTTCACCGTAGCTGTTATGCCAAAAGTGTAAGTGATGTGGGTGAGGTTGTAAATAATGTCTGGATCTCAGGGATTCTACCTCAGTTGTTTAGGAGAATGCTGCAAAGCTCTCGAAATGATTGTTGCCTACTAAACTTCAACCGACTTTCAGTCGACATCGAGGTGAGTAGATAGTGACTGTATTATCATTATAGGCTCAATTTATCATGTTAAACCATGGACTTACAATGAGAACTGGATACAGTGTCGGAGGCAAAGCCCAGTTCTCTCTATGAAAGCTGCTCAGTAGCAAACAAAGCCAAAAAGTTTTAAATTTAAGGGTCTAAAATTACCTGGAACCTCCACTTTGTGGGTCCTATACAATGTGTGCGCCAAAATGTGTCATTCTGTGGGACGTTCAAAAAGATGCTTCTTTCACAATAAAAGCTTATAGGAAAACACATTTTAGGCCCCATTTCATCTCTTGACGTTGTAATTACACACTTCTGCCATTTGGTTAAATTGGCTTCAAAGCCTTGCACTTGCCTTGCCCGACGTGTTTGGCTCTGAAGTCTTCACTGCGTGACTCTAAGCAGGTGCGACAGTCTCGCATGTGGATTGCAAACCAACTTTAAAGATGCATACTACCATCTCCTCTACCGGAGTGTGTAGATGCTGTACTTGTTGAGTCAGAGTTATGCTAAATGTTATTTTGATAAGACAACTTTATCAAGAACATGGAGTTTCCTTTCCAGTTTGTATTGTGCGCATGAAAATTGTTAAGTTCACCATTAATAGTGATTTTATGTGTGTTTTTTCTTGAAAACTAATGTGGCTTAAAGGGCATAACTATTGCTCAACACTGAGATTAGAGTATACAGTATGATATCCATAAAAATAATCAGTAGCACATTTTCCCGATTTCATTGCCGTTTCCTTGCCAACTCTTATTGCATGATATGTTATTGATATCCTTGAGATAAAGGGGAAGAGATCAGTTTGCAGATTGGATGTTACATGAAGGAATGCTCCGCTCAGGCTCGAACAATGTCAGGGAAATATTCATTACACATCACAATCAGGAACACCACACCTAAGCCAATGTGAAAGCAAAGCCGGGATGTTATCAGCCTTTGTAACGGGTTACCGCCATCAAACTATGGGATCTTCTGTACTGTTAAACAGGCTTCAACAGCTCGATAGGATCACATGCTGTGTCTCATTGTTTGCATAGTTTCATATATCCATAATAACTTAGAGCCAGTAAATGCACTGCTCTGTCACCACAACACTCCGCAGTGCCACACAGTGACTAACAAGAATGTGATCCTAATTTTACAGCCCAGCTGCTTTTCAAATTAAAAAATGCACGGATGCAAAGTGGATCTTCATGCCTGATAAAGACATTTTCAATTAATTCATTTCAGCATATTAATTTCTAATCTTTTTTTTTTTTTTTTTTAGCTTTTTATGGCAAACGTGTTCTTGTTTTAGTAAAAGCTGCTGAGAACAGATAATTTAGCACGGTGGGTTTGGTGCAGAGCAACATTGCACTGCTAAGGATGAGAGAAGGACTCACACACACACACACACACACACACACACACACACACACACACACACACACACACACACACACACATGCACCCCCACTCTTGGCTGAGTACCCACTGTTGTTACTGCAGAGTGTGCGTAGGCGAGTTGTGGGTGTTTTCTAGGCTCAGCACCACATCCACATCCAAAATCGAAGGAGAAAAGAGTCATAAAAAAAGAGTCCTGGATACACTGCACTGTATGACCTCACCCCTACCTGCTACCAAATATTGAGCCAGAGCTTCAGCCAAGAGACTGTGCTCTCTACAAACACACACACACACACACACACACACACACACACACACACACACACACACACACACACACACACACACACACACACACACATATGCATACACGCTGTTCCAGGTTAGTGTGCCAGTGTCTTGGTATTAAAAAACAAGTCAGCAGGTTCAGGGGCAATGAAACATCAGTGTGATATTTTATTGATGCCTGGAGGGTAACTTCCCTTTTTGGTTTCCTGCCTGGTCTCCGAGGTCAAAAGTCACGGTCAGATACAGAACAACGACCGGCAGTCAGCCGACTCACTTGCCAACCAGCCCTATAACCCCTCTATCGGAATCCAAAAATCTTTATTATGCGGTAACAATGTGCAAAATTTGCTTAATATAGAAAATGTTACAGTGAAATACATTTAGTCCATGAATAAAATGATACTGTTATTTGCTCCAGCTGTGGTGAAAACGCTTCGCAGTGTAGTTCATAGCAAACGCAGGAGTAAATGGTGCATTTCTTAGTAACTATGTGCAGTGGGCAATGGAACAATGTATGACATTGTTAGTGAGTCTGGACCGAAGTGGTGGACCTGCTTACTGACAGGCATTGCCATACATACAGCAAAGGCACCTGCATGGTTATAAACAGATTTGCAAATGACATTACCGTGATATAGGATTATACCCTTGCTACCCATGTTACTGTGCAACCTCATGATGGGCTCTGCTCCATGGCAGAAATGAATAATATTCAGCACCAAAGGCATTGCAGAAAAATACTTATTTGAGTCAATTCATTGCTTGCTTTGCACTTTTCATGAAATCTGTTGAAAAGTGTTGAGGATCTTCAGCCTTAAATTTGATCTTCTTAGATGGATAGATTACCCTCTTTCCTTCCTTTCTCTCTTTCTCTCTCTCTTTCCAACATCCAAATGGTTGTTCATTTTGTTGACGGATGGTGCTTTTTCTTTTTTTTCACAGCTAATTTGGCAGGCAACCAGGCATAAACTCAAGGTTTCTTTTGCATTCTGACACTGTATATCTGGTGAACGACTGATAGCAGCCTGTACTGTACATCTGTCACTGTAGCTAATGGGGGAGGAAGTCTTCTTTTCCCTCCTGCTTACAGAATGATGCATACTGTACGAAGTGGTTCTTTCCTCTCATCCCCGCTCGTTCTCCTGCCGTCTTCCTTCAGAAGATTAATCTTGATGTCTCTTTGATTTGGCGTTTCCTGCTGCAGCTTAATTAGCCCCTTTGCTGAGTTCTCATTTGTTTGCCTTGGAGGCTCCGGTGTGTTGGGGAGCAGAGACTAGTAGTGTGGTGCTTTTTGTTGTTGATCTTGCCACAAATAGACATGAAAGGAGGGCAAAGAGGGCAACATGAACCTTGACATACTATGCAGGCGTTATACAGCTCTTGCCTATGCCTACACACCAGTGGTTGAGGTTTTTAACAGACCTTCATTAATGTCCTTGTGTATTTGCCTCTGTGGAGGTGGCACATGCCCCCATGGAATTTGATTGGCCGGCCCCGGTGCCCTCTCGGCAAGAGTCAGAAGGTTCTAGGTAGTTGGCTTTCAGGATTGGGGATGTATTACTGAGCAGGCCTGTATGAAATAACTTAACATTTCGTGTTGGAGAGTAAATCAAAAGAGGCACAGAATCTCAAGGTTATTACAGAGACCTCAAATGACCACAAAGATACACAAAGAGATGCAACAGGACCACATAAGGACTACAAGACACAAGATGAGACCATAAACTTATCAGCAAACTGTTTACTGTGGTAATAAATCAGGTCAGAAGTGGGGTCACTTTCAGCTTACTTTCGTCGATCCTTCTTTTGGGGTGGATTTTATGTCTATGTACTGTTATAATCTATGGGGGTAGGTTATTTGGAGTCACATATGGCAGCTTTAGATTATTATTATTATTATTATCCATATTTCATATAGAATATATTGAGCTACCTTTGTTTCATTGAATAAACAATGTAACCTATTATGTTCCAGGGTTTATATATATTTTAAAAACGTTTCTCACCTCTTTGAATCTGTGACCCGGTCTGCCCTTTCCCCATTCAAAAGTTTTCTAAACCTGCCCCAAGCAGGTGGGTGTTAAGTTTGGGCATGTCTCGGTTTAATTACATTTTTGAGTGAGTCTGTGAGTGTAGGACATTGTGCATCTGCCTGTCCAATTCCCTGTTAATGTATCGACAAGTGGTGCCAACAGTGTTAAGAGTGCTTGAGCCCTGAGACATGCAGACAGAGGGCATTCAGATAAAAAGGTAGAGAGTGAGACTTAAAAAGTGAGGACAGACCTCGACTCTCATGGTCGCTTTGATTGTGACCACTTGAAGTGCAGTGAAGCCTCCAACCCTCTGCCTGTTTGAATGTATGTGTGTGTGCGCATGCATGTGTACGAGTGTGTGCATGTGTGAGTGTGTGCCTTAAGCATGAATCTATCTTGTGTTTGTCTGCAGAGAAAAAGTCACACCACAAGATGTATGTGTTCGTGACATAGACCCAATCCAAGAGCAGCTTGCGCAGATGGAGAAAGATTAACATGAAATGTGTGTGTGTGTGTGTCTATGTGTCTGTCTGTACATTTTGTGAATTCAGATGTCGATGCCAACAATAGATTGTTCACTCACTCGCTGCTTTGCATACTGAATAAGTGCTCTTGCTTTTGTTATTGCAGAATGAACTTGTTTGTCTGAGAGCACGATCAGTGCTGCAGAGCCATTATAACATGCAGAAACACACTGTGCAAAATTAGACTCGTTGCAGCGTGTTTTTGAATGCATCTTTTATCAGTATGCATGTAATTATAGCCACTTAGGAGTATTTTTGTTGTGGGGACAGTAAGTACTTCACAGTAATGCCACATCTAATGTACTGTAATTACAGTGGAAATGCATCATTTTGATAGTGGTGTAATTTTGGAAACCAACACAGTTATACAGGTGGAAAAAACCAGCACAAACCCATCACTCAGAATATTAATAAGAAGGCAGTTTCATTTTCTGCTTTCTACCCACCCAGTCTTTACACTGGGGACTGCATCACCAGTCATTTAACTTCATTTTAAATTATATATACTTAGATCATTGAGACAATAACATTTCAACAAAAAGCAAACCCTACAATACGCCTGAATTTACTCGGAAAATCTTAGCATGCGATGCCCGTCCATCACAAGAAGAACACATAAAAAACATTACATTCACATCCAAGGGTAATGCAGGGTTTCTAAATGATCTGATGTTTTATCTTCTGGGCTGTTATTTTTTATACCAGGAAAACACTCTTTTTTCTCAACTGTCCTGGAACCATCTCGAAAAACAATTTTAACCACCCTGAAGTCAATGTAAACTGTCCTGCAACCAAAATGTTGTTTCTTTACTTTGTTTTCATCTATGGTTATTTGTAAAAAAAATTTGCATTCAAAGTACTTTTACCTCCAAATTGTACTTAGCTAAAGCCATTTATTTACTAAGGCGAGCACTCTTCTTGACACTGCCTACACTTTTGTGGACCCGAAACGTTTTGTTCTGATAAATTGAAACGGGTATGATGAAGACAGAAAGGAAGTAATGTCTGGTTCACTCTGGCAGTGAATCCAGAAGTGCAGAGTCTATCTGGACCTGCATCAAAGAATTGAGGATGTTCTGCCCCCCTCAAAAAGGCTTCCTCAGTCCTGATTGGCTGGTGGGGAGTGTCAGGTATTGAACCAAAGGCAGTGTTTCCTCTACATTCATTTAGGAGTGGCGGCCCGCCATTCCTAAATCCTAGCTGCCGCTCCTTCAAATTTCTCTCTTTTTTTTTTTTGTAGTTGTCGCAAATGCACCACCGCGGCATGTCTCCACCTTCACAGCAGAGTCTTGCACTGGGTTGAATACTCTCGAGTAAGGTAAACTACAGATAACTATCTTGCTCAGTATCTACTCTTTGCACCTCGTCTGCACCTCGATGACGGACCACAGCGTGTTTTATAACCGGTTGACAGAATAACAAAGTCTCAGTAGGCTACAGATCAGTGGTCGCTGTTGCCGGTGTGTTTTTAAAATTAGCGGGGTTGATTCTCGTGCCGCTCCGCCACTCCTTAAAAAAATCCTAGAGGAAACACTGATAGGGTTAAGAAAACGTTACCAAACTGAGTCTCAGTACTTGACTGTGAATAGAGATCCAGAAGTCAAAGACTCAATCTGTGAGAAGAGACATCCTCGGTCAAGCTCAATAATAATAATATAATAATAATAATAATGATATTTCTCTGTGGTCATACTCTAACCTGTCTGTGTGTTGTGTCTTCTGTAGGGGGAGCCCCTGAGGAACACCTACCTGTGCATGTTAAGAGGCAGAGCCAAGCGTTGACTGTTTCAGATGGACACAGGGAAACCACCAGCATTCTATTTCAAAAGACATAAGATGGAAGAAAAAACTTGAGATTGATACAACACAGTTTGACCTCCTCTCCTCTTCCTCCGATCCAGAAAACCTCGTCTGCTTTCTACCTCCCAGAGAACTAGAAAAGGAAACAAACAGCAATTTATTATCCGTTATCAGTTCCTTTTCTTTTCGTGCAACATTTCTCCATTTACCTCAGGGATTTTCTCCCACTGCCTACCTCCTCCACCGAATCAGCCAACCCAGTGACAGGAACACACCTGTGACCTCTCACTGCCGTTACCGTGACAACCTGTATTGCCTCTGAAGCTCTCTTCACCGCAACCGTGACGAGCAGCAATGACCTTGGACCTCTTACCACCTGCCAGCTCAGACATGCTCACTACCTAAACTGTACGGATCCACACTTGCAGCCGTCCTAGTTGTTACTGAAAGGCAGCTACGCACTCACAATAGCCTCACACTTCAATATAATAAACCTGGCAGGCAACTATATACCTCCACAATAGACTCACAGTTCAATACAATGTACCTGGCAGGAAACCATATACCTCAACACTACTGACTCTCGACAGACAGTCAACAGAAGGGAACATTCGCTATCCTGGTGCTTCAGTCCACCAAGTGGGTAAGACGTCCTCACTAGCCTGGTGCTTCAATATACTCAGTGGACAACTCACTTCAGCATCTTCCATTTGCCTTAGAGGCAGGAGAATAGCGACAGTAGCCAGGGAGGCCTCTGGAGAAGCAGGGCGAGAGACTCAGGAGTATTGCCTGGCAGGCAACTTCACTTCATTGACTTCTCAGAAAATTACATCATACGCAAGCTTTCGTGATCTAAAAGGTAGCATAAATCAGCAGTTGCCCACGAGGCCTTCAGAACTCACAGAAGAGACTCAGACGTTCCTCCTGCCCTGGGCTCCTCCAGAGAAGTCAAACTACCCGCGGAGCAGGGGAAGTTCTTAGGGACCTCATCAGCTTTTCATAGTCTGGGGGCGAGCCACAAAGAATAAAGAAGTTCCTGGCAGATTTCACTTCACGAGAATACCCGTATTGCGTGACAGTGAGGAGAAAAGGAGGGAAACAAGCATTAAGAGGGAAGAGAAGAATGCAGCGGTGAGTTCCTTTTTCTTATTTTCTACGCTTGTTTATCAGCATACTCTCTTTTCATTTTTCTTCTCCTCAGTTACATTGTATATCAAAGAGTACAAGAAAGCTTTTCATATTTTCATTTCTTATCTTTTTATTTAGATGGATCACTAACTGACATTTAAATGGCATTTCTGGCTTATTAGATGGTCCAGAGTGGAGACAGACAGGAGATTAAGAGAGATGGAAAAAACACTTTGCGAAAAGGTCATTCACTGAATTTGAACTCTCTCACAATAACACACATCATGGCAGAGAAACCTCACACAGAAGAGACTTGGCTTCAAATACAGTCTCAATTCTTCTGATTCTCATGCTTTAGTTAGTGCCTGTCAGTGGTGAACGAGGTTTGACCTGAGTCATTTCCCGCATATATGGTCGCCAGTATTCATTATTTTTCTAGAGTAAAACAAACAGACATCCATGGTCCCTGGGGAGATTAACTTGTATCCTCTGAAATTTCATCCTGCGCTGTTACCAAATACCAATGGCATTCAAGCCTCAGTATATTGCTGATCAGCAAGTGTTAGCATGCCAACACTAATCTAAGATATGGTTAACAGACTGTTGCACATATTATGTTAAAATCACCATATTGGCATTATCACTATGAACATGTTAACATGCTGACATTCGTTATTTAGCTCAAAGCACCTCTTTGCATAAATATGGCCTCACAGAGGTGCTATCACAGCTGTCTAGGCATGTTTTACTACCTTGTTTGAAATCATACATTATAGTCACTAGAATGTAAGCTCTTATTGTGAGATTTCACATCCTTGGTAATTACAAGGCCTTTTTAACATTTAAAATGTGTTGGTGGTGTATCTCCTGTTTACTATGAATCCACAGGTGTACACCATCTCTTGAGTCCAAACCAAAAAACAAAATAGCATTCCATAAAAGCCAGGAAGATGCTAATTGGGTTGCAGAGAGTTAAGTTAAGAGAGGCTCTTAAGAGAGAAGTGGTGAAGTAGTAGAAAATTGCCGCAGAAAGGTCTTGTCGTCTGATGAGAGTAAAATGGAACGTTTTTATGGAGAGACGCAAACTGAATTGCACATCAGCTTGTAAACACTATTCCTCATGTATCCCTACTGATGATTGCAGCTTCAAGTAAGGGTTGGTACTGAGGACCAATCGTAGGCACTAATATTGTTTGAACGCTGTCTACTGTAAAATTTAGCTTTTCTCTTTCTAGTGTTGTAACTTCAGCTAGCTCCACTGGTTTCAACACTCAATGCAACTAATTGTGGGCATGTATTGATTTACTAGCAATCTGACAGACAGCTTTTAGATGGATTGCCATGATATTTTTTTCGACATTCAATCTCGAGAGGATTGAATCTTGCTGACTTTGTTGATCCTATGACTTTTTTTTCCAAGCTACCTTGAGGTTGACATTTGGGATTTCTAGTATTATATCTCAGCAAATATTGGATGGATTGTCATGAACAGACATGACGTCACTGGTACAGGCTTTCATGAATTGCAGTCGCAGTCTTTTGATCTAGTGCAGTCATCATAAGTCGGGCAAAATTTGAATAGGTGCAATACTTTAGTTTATGACTAATTACCTGCAAAACAGGAGACTTTCCCTCAGTCTCAGATATACTTTTCTGCGCTAATAAGAAGTGTTAAATGTTAGCATGCTAATCTAAGATGATCATTATAACACCACTGCACGTTGTAAACTTCCGTATATTGACATTATGAGCATGCTGACATTAGCATTTAGTTGAAAGCACTATTGTTTCCTCAGTTACTGTTGTCATATTAAACCCTCTTGAAACTGCCCAAGTAAAGGGACTTGGAAGGATCATAGGGAAGAAACTGAGATTAATACAGCTGCCAAGTTATGGAGTCCATCCAAACTCGATTGGATAAACGTGTATCATGCACCAAAAGAAGACGTGTACATATCAGCTGTCAGTCCAATAAGAACATCAGGGCACCACATGAGGGGAAAGACGATGCTACTTGGCCTAGATTTCCAAATTATCTAAGCATTGTGATCAGTATTCAGTGACTTTAAATGTGGAGCAGCTTTTACTTCATCATATGACGAGTGATGAGATTCCGGCATGGAAATAATGCATAGCACTGCTGCTGCATATTAACTCTGTTCTTTGAAAATACACTGGTATAAGAGAGGACTTTGGTAATTTGGCCACATGCTGTTCCTTGTTTGATGTTGTTTAAAGACAAGGAGAAGGAGTCTGGTGTAAAGCAAGAACTTAGAGAGGTAGATGATTGACGGGTGGCTGAAGAGTCATCTCATAAGTTGTGTCAAGAATATGGACGGACTCATTTTGAGAGTTAACTTGAATGCGTCAGTTTTGTGCAGAGGTGTACATGATACTAACCACTCTTGAGCTCCGGATTTATTATGTTCAGGAATTCGACCAGCTGCTTTCTTTACGGAGAAAAGCCAACAATCCTTCCTCCAAATAATGTTTTGGTTCAGAGTGTGCACAAAGCGGAGGAGCTACTCGCAGACAGGTCTGTTATTGATGTGTTCGTGAGAGAGAGAGAGAGAGAGAGAGAGAGAGAGAGAGAGAGAGAGAGNNGGGGTGGATGGTTTGAGCCAAATCAATGCGCAGTGCGGAGCTCTACAGTGAAATAAGATTTTCTCTATTTTCAAAAGCAAAAGACGTAGAAAATTAACGGCCAGTGGTCAATGTTAATATTGTGATTTTGTGCGGCCACAAATGACTCAATGTATGGACAGCACTGAAAAGTAATGCAGAGATTACAGCAGGAGACAGAAAATGTCCAAGACTCACCTCAGACACCCTCTGTCCTCTCCCTCCATCCCTCCCTCCCTCAGTTACACAGAGGGAGTCACACGTGTATTAGCCTCCATCATTGACAGTCTCCTCACATCATAGCGCCATAAGTTGTTCCCGCCCTCTGCTTCGTGTTGCCACAGCAACGCACACCCTTCCCCAGCCACCTGTGGCTCGGATACGCCGTGATGTATAGAACGCAGAGCCCACGTCAACCAATCAGATCACCGACTTGTTTGTGTTCCAGTATGTGCATGTGTGCATGTGTGTGTGTGTGGCCCAGTCATGTTATTAGAAGCGCTGACTTACTTGGACCAATCAGAAGGCTTGGTAAAATGTGTGTCGCTGGAAACATACATATACTGCTAAGTGGCCCGATTGTTCTGCTGCCACATTAAAGGGCACATGGGGCTGACAGGAGCTGCATGAGATCTCATTATCTCGTTGTGTGTGCTCAGGTACATGACATTAGAGCATTGAATGAGTCATCTTTAGGCTCTCTGAGACTATTGCTGCAATCGTGCCGTGTGCGTGTGTGTGGACAGGTGGGTGCTGTTTCACCCAGTGTGTGCAGGGTTCAGTGAGAACTTCTATTCACCAGTGATAGAAAGCGGTGGTCCAAAGTTCATTTTCAGCAGACATATCTGTCTCTGACTCATGTTGGTAAATGGTGGTGGACGTAGTCATGTGAAAACTGGATATATTTTAAAAGTCCTGGAATTAAAAGGAACTGATGGATTGGCAGGTTTGATGATTGTGCTCACCTTTATGGGTACTGTATATTTTGGATGAAGTATTGGAAATAAAAACACAAATTCAAGTGTGAAAAAATAAAACTAATACCATTCACATCTCACAACTGTTTATTATAGGGCTGCACAATATATCGTTTGAGCATCGTCATCGCGATGTACGTGTGCGCAATACTCACATCGCAGGGCCTGCGATGTAGGAGGCAAATGAACTCATCTAATTTCAAGGGTCCCTGACACACACTGTGCATGCAGACTCTGCATCCACCAATCACATTAGTTCTTAATCAGTGTGCCGAAGCAGACCACGCCCCTGCACATGGAGTGAGTCGCTGGTAACAACATTGAAAAATGAGCAGTGAACAAGAGGAAATCGCTGAAAATGAAGATTTGGTGCCAAAAAGAAAAACAACGTCAGTTATCTGGAAGAAGGATGATATTTACTAAACACCTGCTCTGTGTCGACAGTGCCTTGCATCTGTTGCCACAAAGAGAGGTAACACAACTCATTTGTTTGACCATTTATGTCGGTACCGCACAGCTTAGTACGACAAAAACAGCTAAGATCAGTGCAGGTTAATTGTCCACAAGATAGCAGCAGTGCAGCATAACATAAAGTGCTATTCAGGTCATCTGATGAAAATTCCTGTATTTTTTCATATCGTAATATGTATCACAGGGTTAAAAAACATCGCAATGTCAGTTTTTTCCAATATCGTGCAGCTCTAGTTCATTATGTCTTCAGCTGGAACTGGGAGGTGATTAGCTTAGCTCAGTGGTCCTCACTATTTTTTTCACAAGAGCCACATTGGCAGTGCAAAATCAAAAGGAGAGCCACTTTTACAACAACATACTAAGTCACCTTTGCAAATGTGCATTTCTACATATAAATTGGACATCCCACAAAAAAGAAATAACACAGCCAATACATTTTCATTTAAGACCAGATTTACCTTAATACTGGGAAGAGCGGAAGCTGGCATGCATGTCCTTGACTTTTTTCATGTTGTATTTGTAGTTTGTTGTTGCAATCACAGTGAGGCATTCAAGATGAGCATGGGTCAGTCGGTTTCTCTGTTTCCTCTTGATAGTGTTCATGGTCGAAAATGTTGACTCACAGGTGTATGTGCTTATGAAGAAAGACATCACTTTCTCTGCAAGTGGTTTCAAAGTGGGAAAGTCTGCTTCAGAAACCAAACTCCAGAAGTGGGCAACACCTGCTCTGAGTTCAACTTGGAGAATGTTATTTGTTTGCAGCTCAATTATTTCACTCTCCAGAGCAGCACGATTACCAGGGCAGAGCTGGGTGATGGTTGGCGTGAGGGAAGACACATTTACATGGAAAGGGTTTTCAATAAAATTGAAAATCTCCTTATGTTCAGTCACATCACTGAATCTGGATTCAAACTCACCCTTCAGCTCCTCCAAAACTTCAACAAATCTGCTGTAGCTGAAGTGCTGCTGCAGAGATGGGTCACTTGTGGTTGTTGTTCTGAGTTTAGGGAAGTGGATGAGTTCTCTGTCAGGTATCCACAGAGCAGTTATTTTGTTTTGGAATGCTCTGACTGCCCTCAGCATGTCACTTGGAAGCTTGTCTCTCCCTTGGAGCTGCAAGTTGAGAGTGTTCAGGTGACAGGTAATGTCAGTAAGGAGGGCCAGCTGTATGATCCAGTGTGGGTCTTTCAGCTCTGTCTGGTGTTTCCCCTTGCTGTCCAAGAAACTGTTGATTTCAGGAAGGAGGCTCAGGAACCGCTCCAGCACCCTTCCACGGGACAACCATCTTACTTCACTGTGCAACACTAAATCGCTGTACTCTGTGTCATAGTCTTGGATTAACTGTCTGAACTGTCTGTGGTGTAGTGCTCTTGAAACAATGTAATTGACCACATGCACAACCCTTTGCATCACATTTTGGAATTCACTGTTTCTGAGCTTTGATACCAGTGCCTCCTGATGGATGATGCAATGGAAGCTGAGGAAATTGGGGATTTCATCTCTTTTTTTCATGAGGCCAACAAGACCCTTCTCTTTGCCTCGCATGCTTGGAGCACCATCAGTACACACACATGCAAGTTTGGACCAGCTGAGATGATTTTCCTCAAAAAATACTAAAAGTGCATTCAGAATATCCTCACCTCTTGTTTGGCCATGGAGTGGTAGTAAGCACAACATTTCCTCTTGAAAAGAGTTTTCTTTTGGGAACCTCACCCAAGTGCACAGCTGAGCAACGTCAGTGACGTCTGTGCTTTCGTCCACTGCGATGCTGAAACAAGGTGCAGCGCGCAGATCATCAGCTGGTCATGTATGTCCTTTCCGATGTCTTCCATCCGCCTCATTATTGTTGAATCAGACAGCTGTAACCCTTTTATTTGTTTAATGATGGCGTCCTTGTTGTCAAAGTCTGTGAACAGTATTTCTGCTGAAGCCAAAAAACAGTCCTTCACTATTTCTGAGTCTGAGAAAGGTTTTTTGGCCCGTGCCAAAATCCACGCTATTTCATAAGATGCCTCTGATAAACGCTCTGCAGTGGAGGTTGTCCGGTGGATAAGATTTTGCTGCTCACAAAGTGAAGCAGTGAGCTGTGTTATTTTCTTTTTTCTTAGTTCACTGCCAGGCGGGTAACTTTCATTGAATTTTGGATGCGCCGTTTTGAAATGGCGCTCCAAGTTGCCTCGTTTGAAACCGGCACGGGTTTGTTTGCATATAATTTTCTGTGCTCATCTTGTATACTTCGTATTTTTCGTTTCTTACTGGGTAACGTTGCACCTGCCGTTTGCCTGCTCGTCCCCTCGCCGGTGTCTTCTTGCTGATTTTTGTTTGCTGCTTCCTCAGACTCATTTTCCTCATCCACTCCACTATTAGTCACAACACTGTGTGTCTGGCCATCTGGTTTTTGAGCTTGTTTCTGTCCCTTTTTTATTAAAAAACGGTCCATTTTGTGTTTCTGCTTGCTAGCCGAGCTAGCAGAGATAACATAGCCTGACTGCAAACGTGCGCTGCGGTAGCGTGTTGTAAACAATGCCACATGGCATGCAGGCTGCGTTGCCAGGTTTGACAATGCCCCCTTTAGGAAGCACCATTAAGGCTTAAAATACTTCCTTTCACCTTCACTATTTGGGTGAAGGGAGAAGTATAATTCAGATGTTTGCGTCTTTGTAGTGCAGTGTTGTATGTTTATGAAGCACATCTGAAAAAATGTATTGGCTGTGTTACCACATAGGAAGCTACCATGCGAGCCACCAATTATAGCTTGACGAGCCGCATGTGGCTCGCAAGCCGCGCAATGAGTAACAGTGGCTTAGCTTAACAAAAAGACTGGAGGCCGGGGAAAACCTCTAGCACAGATGTTATAAGAGAGAATACAATCCACTTAAAGCATTTTGAATAGAAAAGTCTGCGAGGTTGGAGATGGCAGTTGTGTGACACATATCTGGCCCTTACCTCTAAAAGCCAATCTTGTGTTCTATCTCAGCCAAACCGGGAAAAATATCAGCCGATTGTGTTGTGTTGCAATATTGACAACAGTTTCAACCGGACTGGTGCAGCTGCAGACTGACTCCTAGTAGGCATAGAAGGGTGGCTGTGATGGTCACACAGGATTACCAAGAAAGGTGAGGTTATTCAAACATTAGACATTAAACTTGCATTTGTTCAATTGTTCTGGTGGGATGAGTTTGATAAGCGTCTCATTGCGGCACACAAGAAGGTGGGGTTGTGAAACCGTGTGCATGCATAGTAGAAGTATAAGATGTCAGAAACAAAGGCGTTTTAAACCTTATCTGGGGTCACTCAATTCATTTTCTTTTTTTTTTGTGCATTTTCTTTTTTTACAGATTGAACAAATGAGATCAAACATGGTCATTAACAAGCTGCTCAAGTTCTGGCAGGTAGATTTAGGATTAGGGTTCGCTGGTTAGCTGTACACAGACAAACTATCTCTCAACTCTGCTCCATACTTACAGAAGTTATTTAGCATTTTGCGAAATACATTTATTTGCTTTCTTGCTGAGAATTACGTGAGAATATTGACACCAGCCCCTATGGCTTTATTGATAGTACAGATGAAGAGGGTGACAGGAAACAGGGTGAGAGAGATGGGGAGTGACACGCAGTAAAGGGACCCGGGCCGGGATTCGAACCCGGGTCCGCTGCAGCGAGGACAGAGCCTCTAAACATGGGGTGCCCGCTCTACCGACTGAGCTAAGCGGCGCCCCAAGCCAGCTAGCTTTTAACTTGAATTTTTGTAAAGATTAAACAATCATGATCATACATTAGTAAGTGAGCTTTAGAGTTACTGGTTGGCAGATTTTGACGGATCCAAGCAAGCTGTTGGTATTTGATCTTCTCCCTGCACCCTGTTTCATCACGCGACTGCAGCTTCCTGTTATTATGGAGTAGTCCTGATCTTATTTACGTTTCCTTGGTGCGTACTTTTATCATGACGCTGGCTACATTACCCATCTAATTGGTGGTTGCACACATTGCAATTTGGGATCTTTTTAATTTGACCTCTTAATAACGTTGTCACTGTTATTTCTTGGCCAGAGCATCCCTGTTGAAACATGCATGATATCACTTTCCTCAAAAGTAGGCCAGCCTTGTAAAAGATAACCTTTTTTTTTTGCTCTGTGGTTTACTACAAAATTAAAGCGTGGGCAGTTCTTATGCACTGTATCATTTGATCATTGAACCGTTGCAAACAGGCATTGTTTGCAAACAGGGAGTGAGTGACAAGGGAGACGGAGGGAGACCGAGCAGCAGTGGTCGTGCAAGCTACTGAGTAAGTGAAAAGTGTGAGCAGCGCCATCACGACAAAGCAGTTAATTAAGAATTATAATATTATTCAGGCAAATGTCATTCCTTCTCAGGCTTTGAAACATGTAGTCAATGTTTTGATAGGGTTCTGCTGTATATGCTGTATTTTGGATGTTTTCAATCCAGAAGAGACACTCTTCTTTGTCATGGCTGTCATTAGTGTGCTGTGTGAGGGGCAGGGCAGCTCTCTCAGCCTGCACGCACACTTTTAGGCCCCGTCCAGACGACAAAGCTCTTTTGCGAAAACGCAAATGTATTGCATCGTTTTGGCCGACTGTCCATACGGATCCTGTAAACGCACTTTTTTGAAAACGGGTCTCAGGGTGGACAAATCTGAAAACGCAGCCCTGCCGTTTTCATGTGGACGGCGAATCCGCATACTTTCCAAAACGATGACACCATCGTCTAATAACAACAACAACAACAACAATGGTGGACTACATGCTCGTGTTCGTGCCGCAGAAGATATTGAGCCTTTCTTGCAACGTACATGCCTTGTAGTTGAGTGTGAGTCGCAGCAGCAGTTCGACCTCATTATCGGTCCACACAAATGATTCTGGTTTCCTTGCACTCGCCATTTTCATCTTCTTCTTGTTGTGTTTGGTTTCTCCGTCTACTGTCTGTTTGTTTACAGCGCGCAAGCTTAATGCGCATGCTCCGTGTCTTCTTCTCTGTTTTTGGTGAATGTCAAACGCCACCCATGGGCCTGGAGTATGAACTACAGCGTTTTCGGTTGTTTTCAGTGGATCCGTGTGGACGTAAATATTCTTGAAACGATGCCGAGGAAGACGGAGAAAAAAAAGATCGTTTTCGCGCAACTGAACGGCTCCTTAGAGACCCTGCTCTTATGACAATGCGCTCCAAAGTCTGATTAAACATGGGCAACAAGTGCGTAAGGGTGGTAACGCAAGAAATCTTTCCCAAGATCTAGCGAAGGGGCATCGCTCAGGCCTAACTATGGCGGAAGAAATTGCAGACTAGGCTACTTTTGTTTATGAATAGAATTTAAAGTCCAAAAGAAATTAAAAGTGAATTAAATAAAGTTAAAAAGATTATTACTACACAGCCAGGAATAATCAGGTCATAAATAAACTTAAAAAGAAAAAGTAAATTGATAAAACATACTTAAAATGTTATGTAATAATGTAACATTTTAATCTCAAGTAAAATTTTAAAGTGCGAAAGCTGAACTGGAAATACTCAAACAGAAATTATTTGTTAAGATGAAATTGTAAATAGTCGTGACAAGTAGGACGAGGGAAATATTAAATGTGTTACATAGAATGGGGAATAGTTATGCTCAAATGAAAATTTGTTGATTAAATCAGGTATAATATATAATTAGTCAAATACACAAAAAAACACATAGATAGATAGATAGAATTACTTTAATGATCCCAGACAGGGAAATTATTTTGTTACAGCAGTAGTGGGTCCGCAAATAAAACACTTTGTACATAACATAAATAGAAGGCAATATATACATAGTGTATATGTAAACTACCAGTGACTACCCTGCATTTTTTTTACACCTTGACTACACATGGTCCAGCCATAGACTAAGTTTTGACCAAGTCTTGTTTACAGTATACAGTAAAATTTTGTGACAGTGGAAGCTTTTAAATAAAGGAATTCCGATTTAAAGGAGCCCTATGTAACAATTTGCAGCAATTTATCTGTCTTAATCACTTGTTTATTAGCCATATGTGAGTGGATTGTAACATACTGTTTAATGCTGCTGCACTCACCATTGTATATGATCTAAGTTATTGTAGAAAAATAAAGTGAACCAACGAGTTTGCTGAACGTGCAGTTTATTCAAAGGCTGTACTTGTACCGCTGACTCCCTTTTTATAATTGTCTGCACACCATGTCTCTTTACTGTATCAGAGGTTCATTAAAAAATGTTCTCCTCAAAGGTCAGCTCTCTGTAGACTATGTCAGTGGTATGGAATTATAGGTCAAAGTTCAGCAAAGCTACAGTCTATGCACAACGTTTATGTGTATTAGTTTGGCCTCCTCAAGCGGATCCTGTCAGTGTTGCAATTGCACTTATCCCAATTATTTATTCCTCAACTGCGCTAGAGAACAAGACAAACAACAGTCTGCCTATTGGGGTCCAGAACTTTTGTGAACTGTTTGTAGTCCCATTACTGATCCTTGATAAGCTTGACTGAAACGAGCCAATCAGTACTGTAGATATAGGACTAATGTGAGACTGGCAGCTGTAAACTGTTAAGCAATCAATCTGCAAATCCCTATGAGTCTCTCTATAATCCCTGGGTGGAGCAGCACAACGTGTTGGACAAATAAGGATGAAGACCCAGCAGCAATTCAAAGCCTTTTACAACATGCAACACAAAAGATAATAAAACTTTATTTGCTGAGAAGCTTTTTGTATACCACCACTGAGCTGTAATCATAGCCGGGTCTACTACCGTTAATTCTCAAAACATCCAAAGTTTTGTGGGGGACCAGGTGAGAGGTAATGGAATCTCTTCAACTGAGAAAGCAGTAGAATTTACTTTTAGAGAAATATTTTAGTCCATACACATAAAGTTTTATTTTCTTTACTGTTTTTTAGCTGTTTGTGGCCCAAAGAAAGGCGTATTTTTGTAAACACAGTGCACTTTATATTTTAGATTCTTTCTGATCTGGGAAAAATGAACAATGCTGAACAAACTTGATCAGCCTCAACATTAAAACCACAGAAAGCAAACAAAGAACAAAGAACCCAAGGCATTGTCCTGGCCTCCAAATTCTCCAGTTCCCAATCCAATCAAGCACCTGTGGGACGTAGCAGAACACTTCCGAGTGTAAGTGATAAACCTCTAGAATTTCAATAAATGAACTGCACAGAGCAATGAAACAGTCAGGAGCATTTGCAGTAAGCTATCAGTTAAAGAGCTGTGGATGACAGGCTACAAACCTCGGACACCTCAGCAAGCTAATCAACTCCAGTTACTGTTCCCTGCTCACTCAGTGTGCAGCATGACATCAGATGGCAATGGATCATGGCACGATAGAAAAATACCAATTATTGACTGGCTTTTAAAAAAGATAATTAAACTAGTGACCGACCGATTATCGGCCACCGATAGAACGGCCTAATTTCTATCGGGGGTCTATCATATCGGTGAATTGTTGCGCCAATAGAAAAAAAAAGTGTGACAATGACAAAAGCACGCGCTGAGCTCAGCCAGAGACTTTGGCTCAGCTCACATATCAGTGAAGTCCCTCCCCTACTCTGCTTCCTGTATTACAACCTGCCACTCATTAGCCCCTTTCACACTGCCGTTTGCATGCGGGGATCCTGCGCCAATTCTCCGCAGCCTCCTCTGTGTGAAAGTTTCAGATGTGGAGAGGGGGGAAATTTCGCTGCGGCTCTGATCCGCCTCTGGAGGTAGTATCAGTGCCGCATTATTGGTGAGCCGTCCCAGTGTGAACGGATAATCCGGAGGCGCGGAGCGAGAGCGTGTCGGTCTGACAGTCTGACAACTACACAGGTCCTTCACTCAACTAAATACAGAGAAATGTCCCACAAAGCAACGTTACAGGACCGAACAAAAGTAACGTAGTAACTGCAACTGTCTTTGGCAACTTATATGAGGAAAATAAATACCGCAGCTGTACGTGGAGAAGCGTCTGTCCTCCTGTCCGTCCTCCCGACTCTTCCTCACATTTCTGCTCAAAAAACAGCGTCTATCACCGGCGAAAGACTTTAACTTACTGAGTGTTTGTGAAATCACCGCGACCGTCAGCCCTCCCGACCGAGACTTCAGGGAACTTTCCCCCAGAAAACAGCCTCCGTCCCGCGAGTGACAGAGTCAGACAGCGTCCTGTTTACTGATGGTGATTATGTATAATTATGTCATTTAGCGCGAAAAACTTCACTCCGTCAGTTTCCAGGATGTTTGGTGGGTCAGAATCTAGATCACTACACATTATAACAGCATCCATATGATTATAAACTGTCCGCAGGTTTAGATAGACAAGGGGAACACCGACGTCATCAACATGACGTGTACCGTCAATCCTCTTTAGGAGCCGCAGCGCCGGATTTCTGTGTGGATTACACACGTGATGGCGGAGATGCTTCACTCTGTGTGAATCACCATCGGCGGAGAATTGGAGAAACACGGCTCCGGATTGACTGACAGCATGTTGTTTTTTTAGATTTGTTTATTTATTGAAATTTCTGCTACATTATTTATTTTATTTTTGTTTGTGTGCCACTCTGCACTTTTTCTCAGCTTGACTGAACAAGTTCAAATGTTAAATGTAATTTTAAAAAAGCCTGTTAAATGTTAAGTCTTGAATAAAGACATTGGTTTAAGAAAGCATCTATCTGTACTTCTGTCACTGTGACTGTACGATTGCATAATCATATCGGTGCAAAATCTATGCACAATCCAAAGTCTGTTTTCATTCCAGCGCAAAAACTCACTATATCGGTTGCATATCGGCTATCGGTGATTGCACCCCCTGTAATATCGGCTATCGTTATCGGGCCAAAAAATCCCTATCGGTCGGACACTAAATTAAACAAACTGAGTTTGTTCAACTGCACTGTAAACTGATACCTTAGTTGTTCAGATGTATTTTGACAAAGTCATGGCTGAAGGAGTTGCAACGTTAAACTACACCTGTGGGCAAAGCAACCAGGCCTCTTGAGAATTTTACATTTAAGCAGCTGTCTCCCTCTTTAAATATCTCACCTTTGTTTTTTGGTGAATTTCATAGAATATGATATTTTTCCCCTGCTCTCCAAGCATATGATGCGTCGTTCAGTTTTGTACAGACCCAGAGAAGCTGGAGGAAATCTGGCAATGCCTCAGGCTCCTCAGCTCATTCCTGCCTGCTCCACATTCAGCAGTGTCCTCCTTGTTTTGACTCACAACACAAAAGACTACACTACACACTAAACACACTACAACAAACACTATATAACACACAAGTATACACTCCAAACACGCTATATGTCACAAATCTCTCAACTCTCAAAACTCGCTGTCTCTGTCGCTGTCGCTGTCTCCAACACGTCACTGCTGCTGTCACTCATCCACCGACGTCCCTCCCACAACTTCCGCCTGTTCCTCAGCAACCAAACTTGCTGCTTGGACACTTTTGTGACAAAAGCCTGTTTTAAGCGTTTAGTCCTGCACCAGACGCAAAGCAAACGTGGCGGCAATGTTCGCGAAAAAGCGTGGCGAACATTATTTACCCCAAGTCCGATTTTGGACGTGCTGGTGCGTCCCGTCCATCGCCTCGGGAGGTGGGCCGTGTGGGCTAGCGGCTAGCAGCTAGCTATACACGATCATCCACAGATTCCGATTCCACTTTGTTGTCCGCGCATCTACGATCTCCTCAGACACGAAGACACTCGGTCCGGACTCGTTTAGTCTCATTAGTCCACAACAGTCAGTTTAGATGCACAGAACAGAACGGGACCGAACCACCGGCAAAATCCTGGTCCAGCTCGCGCTGCTGCAGGTATAAATCCGCTTGTTTCTTTAGGTATGTCGTGGGCTTGAGCTCTGCAGTGATTGGCTCTGGTGCGCACGTGACTGTGGTGGCTCCGGTGGACAATGCTTGCGGAATTTGTAAAGCATTTATGAAATAATTTATTAACGGTATCATTGCAGTCCAAACAAATCCGACGTGGCACACCCTTGAACCACCCAGCAGCGATGTTGAAACTATCAGGTCCAGGGTTTCCCCCAGAAAACTTGCTTAGCCCGGTGCTAGGTTGGAAGGGCAGCCCACCGGCAGCGAAGCATGTTTTTATTGTGACAGGGGCCTGACACAGGCCAGCAACTGACTGATGGCAGTAGGTAACAGATTCATGATGTAGTAGAGTTTAGGGTGGTTCCATACTTGCCTATAAGTTGTTCAAGGAGCTTCAATAAAAGCTCTACGGCTTGTGTTCATGACAGGAACCTGAGACAGCACAACATGCTTTGATATCTTGTATAAACTATGACAAGATCTACTCAGAGAATTAGAAGAAAATGAAATCTGAAAAGTATTTTAGAAGTAGGGTCAGCAGGAGGGGAAAAGGCTGTTTTTTGAAATTCTTAAAGACACCAGTCTATATAGCAGGATATAGTGCACTAAGGTGCTTGTCCCATAGATGGCAGCAATGCAACTTTTGCATGCCGGCTACCGTAAAACCCTGAAGAAGAAGAAGAAGAAGAAGACAACTTATTAAAACAACTACCGTCAGGGCTTATCTAACGCTGAATTTAATAGCGGCGTTTTACTACTAAACCACTGTGAAATTAGCGCACTTATTATTGTTAATATTTTCACGTATTGCAAAACAAACAACATAAAACTTACCATAATTGGTCAGATACTGTCACCCGCTGTACAAACTAATTTGGATTAAATCCGCTGGTTCCCATCGCGGCACGGAGGAGGCTGCTCTGCCACTGCAGCGGACGATGAGCTAACATCCATGCTACATCCATGCTAGCTGCCTCATCGACCCGTGGCCCAGCCAACGTCGCGCTGCTGCACACCTGGTCAACAGGTGAACCAGCAGGTTCAACGTCTCCGCCTTTGTTCGCCTGACTTCGGAAGAAGAAGCGTTTTTGGCTTTTTCTGTGTGACATCCCGTTATGTTCAATCAAAAGTATCCTAGTTAGCGTGTATTGACAGTAGCAGTGGTTTGTGGGCGTTAGGTAATGAAAAGACACCTGACCTCAGACCCGCCATGGGCTTGTGTTTTGACCATAAGATTTCGCCATTTAAATAAATAAACGATGCTTAGCCTGGCGGTGGGAAATTTAAGCCTGGTGGGCCGCCAGGCTTATAATACACTGGGGGAAACCCTGAGGTCAATCTGATCCTGATCCGCAGAGATATTTGAGGAACACACACACAGACAGACAGACAGACAGACAGACAGAGATTCCTTGCTTTTATAGAGAGATGATGCTGTAGAAAACGTGAAACTCTCTACCGCCTGTCTTAACCACAGACCTTATTTCAGGCATTTAACTCAGATACCATTCAAAAAAATCCATTAGGTCCAAGACCCGAAAATGGGTTTTGAAATGCTAAATTATTTCCTGGTGTTGGGACTCATTCCTGCGGCACTCTGTTTTTCCTAAATAAACATGTAATAAAGTAGAACCACACAATCTGAACAACAAATGGAATTTGAATGCTTCCAACTCCCGTAATGGTCGGGAAAACCCTGTTATTCTGGCATAATGTTGGCTAGAGTGTTTGCAAAAAATGATCAAGGTCATGCTCACACATCAATAAGTTGACGAGATACACGATTACATACATTAATATATATATTATATACATTAAGTCAATAATGTATTAATCTTCACAGCTTACTGGCAACAAGATAGTGAGTGTTAGGAGCCAGAGCTGCCTTGGTTTTACCTCCTGTAGATGCACTGCACTTGAAAACTGCACTTGAACTTAGGCGTTCTATATGTACTGTGGATGAAGGTTGGCTGGTAAAGTCGTCCCTGATACTACTGTTTCTAAAGGGTAGAGAAAGCTGTCAACATGGAATCAGCCTTGTTTCAGTTAATAAACTATACGAACAGTACAATAAGTGTACTTTTGGCAAACTCTCTTATCAGCCTCAGTCTAGACAGAGTGCCTGGCATGTTCTGTACGTACAGTACACACATTTAGTTTAATAATATATACATAAGTGGTTGTTTGAGAACGTTGGATGTGTTGTTGACCTTCTCCTAATCAGCAGCATCTTGTCTGCCTGTGCAGTCAATGGGGTCAAAGAACAAACGTGTACATGCGCACACATATATGTATACACTAGGACATGTTACCACTGGGAGCACACACACACACACACACACACACACACACACACACACACACACACACACACACACACACACACACACACACACACACACACAGCGATGTTGTTGCACACAGATCAAGCTGGATTTTTTTATGCTCCTCCTTGTTTCACTGTTGCTCTCTTTTGCTGCCCATCTCCTAACTACCCTGTATCTCATCCCTCAGTCATCCCTTCTTATCCTCTCCATTTTTGAATCTTTTCCTTCTACTAGTCTTTCTACCAACTTGTCCTGTCTTCTGTGCTTGTTGCCTGCCTGACAGGCATGTTGAGTGAAGCTTGGAGCAACATGGAGTCCTTGGCTTGGTTTGGTTGGCTTGGTTCCAGTGTGTCAGCATGATCTGAGGCCATGCTGTCAGCTGTCCTCCTATAGCAGTACTCCTTCCTATACAGTAAATAGATCAAGACTATCAGCTGCAACCAGGACAGTCATTTTAGTCCTTGCTTTGAATTCTGTGTGATGCAGGAGGTGGGATCAAACCAGATAAAGGTTACATATTAGATTACTAGGTTTTTTGTTTTGTTTTTTGTTTTCACTCGTGTTTGTGCATTAGACTGTCACCAAACTTGATTCATGCTATGGTGCAGCTGCTGTAGCTAAATACTAGGAACCTTGATGGGCTGTTAATGCAGGGATATAGATATAATGTGATGTACATGTTGGCAAAATAAATATGAAAACAGTGGGATAGAAATTCTGTCAACAAGAACAGATGTTTCAATATCCCCAGTCAAAGTAAAGAGCAGCATATAGAGAGCATAGAGCAAGTATAAAGCTTATAAGATCATCCAAATTCAAATGCCGTGCCTCAAGCCACTGAATCAACTTGGTGAAATGGCTGCAATCAACTCTTTGTTGGTCCCCACAGTGAAAGGATTTAAATTTCATAATGGATTGCTGGAATGTCACATCATAAATGAACGAGGCAGAACTCGGCGCCATTGCTGAAGAGCTGTCTGTACTGCATGTCTGCCAGTAGATCTGCATGTGATGTGATTTTGCCCGCCCCCCTTTTTCATGTGGCCTCATGTCCTCCTGTGGAGATGCTCCTGTTTATATTCAGTTATGCAGGGCTGATTAGTCAATCTTCTGGCTGCTGATACTTGCAGTGTCACATGTCCTCGTTCCCCCTCATCCAATGTCTCCTCACACATGTCAACCTGCTGTGCTCAATCAAAGCTATGCATAGGCCTAGAAAGACTCGTGTGTTCCAGTCCTGTCACTGTCCTGTCAGTGTGTGTGTGTATATATATATATATATATATATATACATATATATAT
>CAEMYA010000193.1:3138092-3155226 GCA_903131615.1 Diplodus sargus | reverse complement strand
ATATATATATATATATATATATATATATATAATATAGATTAAAATCAAATCACAAAGGAAAAACTAACACATAGACATGCAGTACAAAACACATTCAGAGTCAAGCAATGCAAAACATAAAAAAACATACAAGATGCCACTACATACAACGCCACTAGAGAGCCACACTCAGACAGATGAAGCCTAACAATCATGGGAATGCCAGCCTATGTTTTCAAGAGATTTTTAAGAAGAATCTGCTCTAGTAACAAATAATGATTTTGTTTTTTAGCTCATAAACACAGGGTAGTTGCTAGACTTGTCACGATAACACATTTTGCTGGACGATAAATTGTCCCAGAAATTTGCGATTAATGATAATATTGTCGTTTTGAGACCATTTATCTACTAATATAATGATATTAGCATAATAATGCAAGTACACCCTTTCAAAGATCAACACACTTTTATTTCTAAAGAATATTTAACATTGGAATTGGAATGTGAAGAGGACATTTTAAATATCCCCCAAAAAATACACAAAACAACCAGAAACAACCCTGCACTTGAATTACACACAATCAAAAACAATAACCCTCACCCTTTAGTATGTCATCTTTCATGCTGTACAGTTGTGGAATTGCCGTTTGTGACACATATGTTCTCCCAGGCAATTTGTACTGGCTGTTTATGTTTGCAGCATTTGTCGAAATGCCAGCTTTTCAATGGTATTAAAGGACTGCATCTCTTTAGCGATCTAGCGAATTACACTGTCTGTGAGTGGCAACATTTTGCACTGTCCTGTTTGTATTTTGTTTCTTTTTTGTTCTACTAAACGCCCCAGTGATTGTGGACTGTCGGGTAGACCTGGGCGATAAATCGAAAATTTACCGATACCGAAATTTACGACCGACGTCATTTTGGCCATGTCGGTATATTCGGTGTCATAGGCGTACCATCCACTAGGAACAGGGGGACACGTTAGGTCCACTTGATTAATCTACCCGGCGTATGTGCTTATTTTACATTAATTTGATGGCAAACTCCGCCCCCGATGCAACACCAGCTATGCCAGGTTAGTAATCGAGTGAACCCACTCTCGCTGTGAGTCGCGGACAGTTTGTGTAATGATGCTGCGTTCAAAGACTTTGTCGAGTGCATTAAGTGCGCACTTGTTGCATTATTCATTAAGATTTCTGTTGTTCAAACAACTCGCAATTGTAGTCGAGAACGTCAGTTATAACAGCCCACGTATTAAACAGTTGTCGGGTTTAAATCGGTCTCGGGCTCATAATTACATTCAATGTGTCGGGGCCGGACACAACGTGTCTAAGCTCTACTCGGGTCCAGCCGCGACTTTACTGAGGTTCACCCAGCGTGAGCAGCAGGAGGACGGTCAGCTCACCTCCCAGAACATGGCACTGAATCGCTGACTGATTTAGGGACTGTCATCAAATTACTTAGCATAAATATATTAATACAAAATAATTGCAGTTCTTTCAATATCTTCCATGTCATGGGGCCCAGTGACTCCAGCAGCAGATTGTATTAGTAAACTGGACAAATGAGAGACCGCTATGTTTATTGTACTTTAGTGCTTCCTCTATTTTATATGAATATTAATATGCACAAATCTTGATTTTTCTCATATGTCATATGACCCACTGACTTCTGAAACAGATTCTGTGTCTATCAAAAATACATAATGATAAAGAAAATAATGGTAAAAAAAAGTTCTAATGCTCAAGAGGTTAACATATTATTAAGCAGCAATGTCAACTTCTCCACTATTTTGTCTCATGTCTTAGATTCTGATTCTGAAAACCTCAAAATGTTTATTTATTTACATCCAACCTCTTCCACCACCTGCTGTACAACCACGTGATTCAAGAAATAAAAAGAAGCTTAGAATTTGTTTATAAGGGACTGTATATTTTATACTTTTAAACTTGTTCAGTTGTTGTCATTTCAAGTAATCTGTGCTTTTCACATGTTCTTAACTACTAAATAGTCCTTTAAAGTGGCATTTCTGTAAATACGCAGAATTTTTGTTCCTTTTTTTAGGTGGAGGGGGTTTCTTATCGTTCATTTATCGTTATCGAGGTGAGTTGCTCAATATATCGTGATATTGATCTGAGGCCATATCGCCCAGCCCTACTGTCGGGAAGACAGAGGCCCCTCTTTAGCTTTAGTTGTAGTTTTTTTCCCAGCTGGGCAAACTGCATGGTATGATTATGCTTTAGGTGGAGATGCATGTTTGTTGTATTGCCGCTTTTAGTTGCTACTATTTTACAATGCAACATGCCGGCGCGTTCGGGTTAAGTGGTTCACCACGGTCATTCGGTTTGAATTCGAAGTGCTTCCACATTGCAGCTCTCGAGTTCGGCTTTGAAACCAATTCCGTCTTTGTTTTTATTCTGTCAAATCTCAACTAGTGTTACCTTTGGCTTGCTACTCCTCATGGGGCTCTCATGCTGCACTCAGTGTTATGTCAGGGACAGGGCCTCGCCTCCCCACACACAGACAAAAAATGACTGACAAGAGGATTCACGTGAGAGACACAAGGAAAACAAACAAGCATGCAAATGGAAATTATCGAGGCCGGCAAAATTATCGAGCTTATTTTTATTTATCGTACAATTCATTGGTGTATTGATTATCAGGACAGGCCTAGTTGTTGTCAGTACTTATGACTTTGAGGAGATTGTTACACTACACACAGAGTTTTTCACTCCAATGGCAGAGACTGTAGGCTCCACTCGCTGGACTTGATGGACCGGAAGACTATCGACTCGACATGTCGACTTTTTTCTTGAATAATGCATAATGAAGAAGAAAAGGTCTTCCTCTCATTTTCAAAGCCTCTCCTTTCTCAGGCTGTTCAGGAATGTCAAAATTAGATTTTCAGAATTTGAATCGATGCATGACGTTGACAGACTGATTCATGAGATTGCCAAATATGTCAACCCCTAGTTCGATCTTGAGCCATTCTACACAGAAAGCTTAGCTTCATGCTTTACGTACTGTACGGTTCTTGATATTGGAACTGTAAAATTTGAATATGTTCAACCTATCAGGAATTACACTGTCAGACTTCCCAGGTACATGCAGGTTCTTGAATCAGACTGCTTTTATAGTTAAATATCATTTGTCTCTCACATTATTAGTCATTCTTTTGTATTTAATTTCAAAGCAACTAATTATTGTAATAATTTTCTTTGTTGTTAAAGATGAGTTTTTAATACATTTTCACTGTTTTTGTCGAAATAAATGTTGGAAAAGTGCAAGTAGGCTATTTGACCATACTGTAATCGCCAGTGGCATTTAACACAATATATTTCCAGTCTGAATTTCATTTTATCTATTATAAAGCTGATTGGCAGGGACAATGTGTGAAAAACCTTGTGAGTAGGCAAGATAAATACCTATGAGGAAGACAGAGGAAAAGGTTAAACAGGGATGTGCACATACATCGAGACACTGGAAAGGCAGTACAGTATTGGAATTCCGGTTTGCTCTGGTTTTATTTCTCAATTCTAGTCCCTGTAGCCTTTTCAGAATGACTTAAAGTGATAAAATCCAAAATTAGATTGGATGGGTGAGAAGCTGAGGGATGAACTCCTGGTCATATACTGTATAAGCAGAAGATTAGAAGAGGAAGGTGAGGTCAGAGGCAGGAGGACTGGGCTAGAGGTTATTAAGTCCATCCGATAACGGAATAGTCACAGGTTTTATCCATGCCACCAATGCTGTGCCCTCAGGGTCATAGAACTGTTTATCCTCAGCAGCAAAACTAAAGGAGGAAGATTATGTTCAAGATAAAGTCGAGAAAAAAGTACGTTGGTAGGAGAACAGGCGCAGAAAGACCTTTTTTAATAACACTGTAGGTTTGGTTTTATAGCTTCATTAATGTGACAGCGTGATGCTTTAGTCATTTCCATTATTTCTCTGAATAATAATTTGAGTCTGATGTGGTTCTTCACTAGAATTACCTTGTCAAAAATTCACCATGGCATATTGGGCAATGATTGACTATCCTATTTTTGATGTCACAAAATCCCACAGGTATGTCCAGATATCACACTAAGACTTAATGTAAGACTTTCTTTTTTCAGCGTAAAAATACCCTTCAAGTGTGATACATCATTCTTGAACAAATTGGAAATCAAAATTACAAATTTAGGAACATCAGATAAAAAATGAACACAGCTGCCAACAAAGTGTTAAAAGAACGGATGTGTGCTATGGCTGAAAGAAAGACATGGAAAGATTGAGATTAAGATATATAAACTTAACATATATGAACTGAATAAAAAAAAAAACAGACCTTTTAAAGAACAAAAGAATTTCATACTGCTTTGTTTATATGTGGCTGACCCTACCACATTTCTCAAACGTTGCTCTGCGGAACCCAGTTTCCTCTAAGAACAGCTTGTTTATTCAGTTATGAAAAAAACATATTTCTTTCTAGTTTGTACTATTACCTTGTTAAAGTGAAACTCTCGCCGAAATGCAACCAAGGCTTTTTTTGTGATTGAATATCAAACCTTCGTGTAAAAGCATAATTACAACGAAAAAGGCACTTTTAAGATTTACTGTATTTTCGCTCATTTTCTCAGTGCATGGGGCACTTTTACGCTAGCATCAAAATTGCTATTTTAAAAACACTAAGAAGGCTCGATACAACATGAAACTTTGCTCGTAGTATCACCAGGGTCTCTACACATGAACACAAGCATTGAGAACATTGTTTGTGTACACAGAGTTTACTAAAAAGAATGTTTTTGAAAGTCAAATTTCAGCTGCAGCTGAATTAGTTATTGTCACAATTCCATAGTCAGCCTTGTTTTTGTTCTTGTCTGGGCAACAAGACTTGGTATCAGATTATGATTGTTCCTACATGTTTCCAGCAGCAGGGTCAATTATGCAGCTGCAGCAGGGCCGCAGCTTCTGCTGAATGAATAACAGCAACAGTGGACAGAGAGATGAGGGGGAGTGCAGTCATTCTAACACATCCACATAAACAGAGAGGAGAGGCGAAAGGAAGGTCAACCCTGGCAGACTTACATTCTTGGCAGCCCTCACACTGGTTGGTCATTAGAGAGCGAGAGAGCAGGGAAGATGGAGGGGAGGAAACAAAGGAGAGGTGAAGGATGAGAGACTGCAGGGGTATGGAGGCAGAGGGGAGAGGAGGCCAAAGAGCATTGATTCAGAAGGTCAGTCTTTGCTTTTATGTTACCTCAGTGTGTGTGAGAGATTGTTTGTACAATTTCATAAGCAAGGTATGGAAATAGTTTTTAATCTTAGCTGCAAAGAACATTGGTTTTGTGTTTGTCCCTGTATGTCAGTTTCTTTATTGTTTGACACATAATCTGTCTGCCCTGACTTGCGTCCCTGTGTTCACATTCCTACAGAAGGAGTTGCTTTGTCTGTGGTTAAGAAAAGGAAAAGTGTCCTAGTTATGCCTCAGACCAATAGATGTGCAGAAATAGATGTCTCTTGATATCTAGATTAGTCAAAATCAGATGTCCTCTGCAAATAATCATCCATGAGATGCTCTAGTTGTCTGTGAACCTATGGGTATGCTGCACTGCAAAGTATGTATTTAGCATTCTTTTAATGATGTCAAAGAAATCTCCCAAAATGAAAACAAATATAGGATGAAAAACAGGGCTCAAGTTGTTGCCCAAACTAACACACTGACTGCACAGCAACATCATATTTTCATTTTACATCCAACAAAAGCCCCCAAATTCTGAAAACTGTAGTTCCGAAAGTTACAGCACAGCATTACATCTCTTAACTAGATTCAGCTTCTCAATTATCTCTTAATTTCCTCTGTTTCATATTACTGTGAATTAAATAACGTAATGGTTTGGACAAAAAAGATGAATTTTTGACATTTTGCACACACAATTATCCCAAAATAATCAAGAGATTACCATATAATGCAAATAATTACATAACAATACAGCCCAGTTACAAGCACAATTGAAGAATCTCTCCAGAACCTTGTGTTTAAACCAACTGTGGCTCTAAAAAAACCAGCGGAATAACTGCATCATCATGTTTGATCATTCTTGGCATATCTGTAATCTGTGTCAGTGGGCAGATGGGTGAGGTTTACTGCAACCGGACGGCTCAGATTAGAATCAGGACCAGGGTCAGCACCCTCGACAGTTTGTGTGTGCGTCCATCAACAGTTGTGTGTCCTGAGAGTGTTGAGTGTCAAATAGTAACTTAACACTAAACCCACTGACACTCAGCCACTGTGTCAGTGGCACACTTTCAGTTTCAGCCGGTAAAAAAGACACTTCATCGAGCAAGCAGCTGCAGCCAAGCTTCCATCCAAATTTAAAGCCAGTGTCAACGGACTGTCTTGAAATTTCGTAACATGAAATGCAAATGAACTCTACTGTCCCATCCAGTACTGTTCTATAAATATTAGTTTGTTAGTTTGTAATGGAGTATTTGAGATGAGAAATCGTTGGCACTAGTTCTCCAGGCTCACTCATCGCCCAACATACCAAGTGGCATGATTGGTTAATGTCATAATTTATTGGCTGGTTTCAAAAACGTGCATTTACAGGCACTGTGTTTCCATGTGGACGATCGGCCAAAATGATGCAAAACATGTACAGTTAAACAAAAGAGCGTTTCCATGTGGACGGCCTCTTACTTATCACACGTCCTTAACGACTCTGCAAGGAAACTCCCACACAAAGACTAAAAGCCTGCAAACTCCCTTCCACTTAGGACTGACTTTTAAGTTGCTCTTCGGCCATTACTTCACTACCCGCTCCCTCACTCAGTTGGATATCTTGCAACATCAACATTTGCAAGTAATATAATCCTGTTTTCAACTTAAAAAAAACGCCAAGAATATTGTCTCCACTCGTTCAGTGGTAATCATTCCTTCCCATTCTTCTTTTCATGTGGTTTTCATAAAGCTGATTTATTCCTCTCAGTTGGTCTTAGAGAATTATATTCAAATCACATTTCATTGCTGTCAAAATGTCACATTTACCAGACAGAAGATCTTCTATTCTCTGCCCATCACCTGAAACCCTCACAGGTATTTTAAAATGCTATTTGTCACAGGTCTTGACAGAACAGACATAAGGGGGGAAAAGTGTCAGTTTGACAGGGGTAAGACACAAAATGGAAGTTAATGCACTGAACAAAAAGCAGAGACATGTTTTTTATAGTGCCTAAGAGATAAGAATCTAGACTGTGGTACATCACACACTCACGTACTCTTACATGCCCAGTGAAGCACATACACACACATATAAAGGCAAATGCAAGCCTGCTAACTCATTAGTGCACCCACAGTTGTGTGCAGGCAGACATCCACAGACACAATGTCACATAAATGCACTTATGTATTAATATACACACACTTGCTGTGAAATGCATGCACAAACGCGCACATGCAAGCACCCACACACACAAACACACACACACACACACACACACACACACACACACACACACACACACACACACACACACACACACACACTGTCATCGGTCGGTAATTACAGCTGCTGGCAGGGAAGCCGCAGCCATACATAGTCAATGAGAACGGGGAAAACAATGAACACACAGAGCAGATGATTGCTGTAAATAAAAGAATGAAAGTGGAGCGAGGGAGGAACGGAGGAGGACACGATGCGGCTGGCACAGAGGGGAATGGGGATCGGAAAGAACGAGGGCGAAAATAAAGAGGAGAGAGATCTAGGAAGAGGCTGAAATGAGGAGAGAAAGCATGGATATGGAATCAAGTTGACCATTTTTAACTTTTCTGTGTCATTTGAAATATTGATAAGTAAATTTATAAAAACTTTGTGTTTAATTGAAATGTCAGAGGGACTGTGGTAACTCCATCAGGTTAAGGGAGAGTGGGAAACAATATTCTTTTCTGTTGCTTTATATGCTTAGTAAATGCATAGACATCACATGATGGTCAGTACAAAGGCAAGACGAGAGTCCGGTATCATTAAGATTTTAACTGAACTACTACTCTTAATTGCAATAACTGATTAAGATGTCTTACCAGCCATGTTCAACAATTCACTAATAACCATTACTATTCGTCAGCTGAATATTTAGCTATGCATTCATGAATTTTGTTCTGAAATTGTGAAAGCATCATCCAAGCTATCTTTCAGAAACAGCTGAATAAGTGTCCTAATTACCGGAT
Source organism: Diplodus sargus (assembly GCA_903131615.1). Lineage (NCBI taxonomy): Eukaryota > Metazoa > Chordata > Actinopteri > Spariformes > Sparidae > Diplodus > Diplodus sargus. The sequence continues at coordinate 3,147,041 of CAEMYA010000193.1, read as the reverse complement.
GAAAATATACTTTAGTCTTAGCATATCTGCAGGACAACTGACATACAAATGTGTTGGACTGTATACAGGATATATATGTATAATAGTGACCAAAATGATCACGGTTATCGGTATACCACAGTATTTTTAAAATGTCTTCAAAATGTTGAAAAAACACTGATACACTGATAAATTGAAATCATATCACCAAGATGTATATTCAGATATGTTTATTGTATATTAAAATAGGCCAAATCCAAAACTTTAACAAAACACTGCAAAGTCAACATTAAATGTGTATAAAAGAATGTATCAAAACTGTGCAAAATAAACCTTAAATACAGTAGAATGAGATGTACTGGCAGCAGCACTTGTCATTATAAATTATTACTGCCATTGTTGCTTAATACTAAGGGTGCAACCAACAGATCACAAAACTCACAATTTTTATCATATCACTTTTGTGAGAAGCAGGTTGGATTATTTTTTAGATCAAAACAAAAGGGATTATTGTTAAATGAATTATGAATACTCTATTTTGGCTCTTATCTCTATCTAGACACTTGATATATTCACAATTTTATATTATTCTTTATGTATAGTCTATTCTACAAATAATCCACAAGTGTTATACATTTCTGATATTATATATGTATATATATATATATATATATATATATATATATATATACACACATATATATATGAGCATTCTTATAATCACCAATATACACCTAGACTTCAGATTTGGTTCTCTCTGAAGGCGGAAAAATGCCTTGAGGGCCGCTACTATCCCGTCCTCTCTCCGCCATGTATTCTTCACTACATAACAAGCGCACGTTGCGTGCTGAGCATGCGTAGGGAGTAAAGCATCCAATTGTAAAGCATCAGCTGATGCTAGCCATTAGGTAGACTCCAGTGTGGGACAGGTGTTTACTGTCAAGAGCTGCAGGAGCAAACTTCTTCTGACCCTTCTTATTTGAACACTGGACGTTCTGGTAATGAGTCTCCAGTTATTGTGCCTTTCAAAACATAAGAAACATCGAAAACATCAGAAAAATGGTTGTACTGTGTTGCACAGTAGAAATGTTGCCATGACTGTTTATTGAAAGAACATTGTGTTATGAGTTATAGTATGAACTTGGGCTTATCAACAGCAACCTCCCGGGGAATGCTGCATTTAGATTGTCTGTAATGAGAGAGAAAAACTGTTTCAGCTTTCCTTTTGAGCCACTCCACCTCCTTTGTTTTTGCATTTAATGACTATTTTTTTTCTGCTGATTTTGATTACATAGAAAGTGTGAATGACAGTGGAAGAAGTAGACAGAGAGAGGTGATTTGGAGGAACAAAAAGAGACGGAAAGAGATCATGCTGTGCTGCTGCTTCTCTCCACCTAATCAGCTTGGACGCCATCCAAGGCTTCCTTTACCTTGAGACAGACTAGAGGCGTATGTGCTTGCTTATGTATGTGTGTGCACATAGATTGTGTCTATGGCTTTGAATGTGTGTGTTGGAGAGAACAGGTTGCACAAAGACTTGGGCGTGTTTTTCACAAGTGTGTGTGTGTGTGTGTGTGTGTGTGTGTGTGTGTGTGTGTGTGTGTGTGTGTGTGTGTGTGTGTGTGTGTGTGTGTGTGTGTGTGTGTGTGTGTGTGTGTGTGTGTGTGTGTGTGTGTGTGTATGAGTATGTGTGTGTGTGTGCATGTGTGAGTTTTGCAATACCCGTGCTAGATCTTTTAATTGCCAAGTTCAGACAGACTAGTACAGAATGTACACAGCAGAGTGTACATACCTGATCTGTCTGTAGTTAATGCACAGGACACTGATCTGAATGTACCCATGACCTCATACATATTTACAGTTAGGTCCATAAATATTTGGACAGAGACAAAGTTTTTTTAATTTGGGTTCTGTACATTACCTCAAGGAAATGTAAATGAAACAATTCAGATGCAGTTGAAGTGCAGACTTTCAGCTTTAATTCAGTGGGTTGAACACAATTGAAACACAATCCCTTTAATTTCAGGGGGTCAAAAGTAATTGGGCAAGTAAAATAACTGAAAATGAAATGTTCATTTCTAATGATGCCTCAATTCTTGAGCTCATGGACATCACCAGACGCTGGGTTTCCTCCTTTTTAATGCTCTACCAGGCCTTTACTGCAGCAGTTTTCAGTTGCTTTTGGTTTGTGGGCCTTTCTGTCTGAAGTTTAGTCTTTAACAAGTGAAATGCAAGCTCAATTGGGTTAAGATCAGGTGACTGACTTGCTTTAATAAACTCCTGGGTTGCTTTGGCTGTATGTTTTGGGCCATTCTCCATCTGTATTATGAAATGCCGCCCAATCAATTTGGCTGGATTTAAGCAGACAGTATGTCTCTGTACACCTCAGAATTCATCCGGCTGCTTCGGTCCTGTGTCATATCATCAATAAACACTTATGACCCAGTGCCACCGGAAGCCATCACACTGCCTCCACCATGTTTTACAGATGTGGGGTATGCTTTGGATCATAAGCTGTATCACATATATCTCCATACTTTTTTCTTTCCATCATTCTGGTAGAGGATGATCACAGGACCACAGGACCAAAGAAAGTTCTTCCAGAGCTGTGCTAGCTTTTTTAGATGTTTTTTTAGCAAAGTCCAATCTAGCCTTTCTATTCTTGAGGCTTATGATTGGATTGCACCGTGTATTTACTTTCATGCAGTCTTCTCTTTATGGTAGACTTGGACATTGATATGTGTACCTCCTGGAGAGCGTTGTTCACTTGGTTGGCTGTTGTGGAGGGGTTTCTCTTCACCATGGAAATGATTTTGCGATCATCCACCACTGTGTACAAACAAAACTTGTGTCGGTGTCCAAATATATATGGACCTAACTGTACACCACGGTGTGTGTGTGCGTGTTTGTTTTATTTCATGGCTGTCTCGGAAATGTTCCCCTTTTTTCAACTTTCATTTTGTTTTGATGCAATAAAACATATGTTGCTGGAATAAAAACATAAAAGATAAGACTGTAAAAGGAATACACAGCAAAACCAGCAAAGCATGAATGAACACTTTCAAAGTTAAGTGTCTGCTTTATATATGTGGTTGATTTGAACACCAAAACAGTTTTTAATGACTCTTTTTGTGGTAAGAACTGCCCCAAAGTGGGAGCTACACAGGTTTTGCTTCCACATTAACACTATTGATCTAAATTTGGTTGCACACATTTATCTCAGAAATCGCATCATAAAAAAATTCAACATATATTCCAACTAAAAGAAACACTTGTTCTTTGCCTCACAGCACATTAAAACATGCAGCGCTTAAATATTATTGCAGTATTTGTATTTTGTATTCAGGAGTTCAATATTGTGTTTGTCTTGATTCTAGTGATATTCATAAGCAGCGATGAAATGTAGCTACGTTAATTCACTCGAGTACCGTAGTATCTACTGCATACAATTTTGAGGTGCTTGTACTTTGCCCTGGAAATTCCATATTTCTGCACACTGTATACTTCCGTAACACTACATTTTGTAAGGAAATATCATACCTTCAACTCACTGTATTTATTTGAGAACTTTAGTCACTAGAGCCAAAGCAGCAGAATTTAGATGCTGAAAATGCGATCCAATAAACAGTGAACTCCAAATATACAGTACATAGCCTACATACAATAAATACCTGTACAATTCAGTTTTCCTGATACTTTTGAGTTTTCCTCAAGTACAATTCGTCTGGATGACTTTCACTAAAACAAATGTTGTATTTTAACACAATATTTTCAATTTTACAAAAGTGTAACTCTTGAGTACTTTTTACAAACACCGTCCATTACTGTAGGTGTGCTGCAGATTGTTTTACACAATCAAAAAAAGTTTTATTTTTATTGTTCTGTTTGGGGTTATTTCACACACTTATTCTATTCATTTCCCTTTCTGACTACAGCATGAAGAGAGTGGCTTTGAATATCTGGAAACATTCAAACCCAAATTAATATAATTGTCACAAGTGGCAATCAAATCTTGAGATCAGATGTGTTGTAGTCTGATCTCTCACACTCTGATGCCATCTACTGTCCCAGGTGGAGAAGTGAAGCTTAGCTACTCTGCTTTCTTAAAAAAAATTGTATTGGGTTCCATAGGCAGCGTTGAACCTTATCTGAAATGGAACTGGCAGATATTTCACCCCGAAGGTTAAGGCACTATTTTTTCTTTAAAATAGTTAACATCAACAGATCCCTTGCAGAGACAAGACTCGTCTGTGAAGCCAAATGAAGCCCAGCCATAGAATTCCCTGTCATCCAAAGACTATTCAAAACACATAAAAGAGCATTAGAGTTGCCATTGGTGAAGAATAAAGTCATTTATTAAGCAAGAACACAGAACATTTTCAGGTTCGACACATTAAATTTAAAGGTTTGCAGTTTTTCCCTATTCTAAAGCTCTTTTATTGCGACATTTCTTTGGTTTCATGCAATTTGGATGTTTACTATTTTCAGATATTTTAAAGATAAGTCAGTTAATTGACAGATTGGTCAGTAGTGAAGATAATTAGCTGCAGCCATGAGTGACATATGCTTAATTTTCATGAACTACAGCAAAAGCAAAAACTCCTCAAGTGGAAGAGGACCCAGTGCTTTTGTGGAAGGACCACAAAACCACTGGGAAGACATCATGATACTAAAAGTTCAGGAAATGTTTGGTGTAACATTTTATATTAGAAAAGGGATCTGACAGAATAATGCCAATCTCCCATATGGTGCTCCTTTGAGTTTAAAACAGCATTTTCTGCATTACAGTTAAGTTTGAGCATTGGTTCTGAAACATAGCAGCGACACTAATGCACAGGCATAGTTGTCTAAGTACAAATATGCGACCAAATTCTTGTGCATGAAATAGTAATAGTAATGGAATTGTTTGTATTTTTGTCAGTCAAATCAATTGTAAGGGATTCTCCATAAGTAGCTATATTCCAGTGTTTACAGTGTTCATGCTCAGTGATGTGAGATCAGCCTGTAAAAGCCGGGCTCTGCACAGGAAGTGGGTCAGCTCAGGTCACATTAACATCTAGATGTGTTGTGATGACTCTGGTGCCCTCACCTGGCACCCTCTGCTCCTTGCATGGCAATATGCAAACAGCTGAGGTGGTGCAAAACATGTGATGGGCTTGCAGATTTAGTAGTATTGATTGATTTATAGTAGTATTGTTGAATTAAAAGTGATAGTGATGGTGACTTGACACTGATACAAAAGCTCTCCAAGAAGAACATGAGTGCTATGAATAGATGGTAAGGTTTCAATCTCTGGCAAACGGCCATGGTGTTATTAAGATGATCCAGCCTGAATCCTGCAGTCATAGAAACATAACACAGTAATAGTGATTCATACGAACAATTGCATTGTTTTTGACAACTTTGTCAAACTTTGAAAACACAACTAGAGTACCTTATCGAATAGAGTCAGAGCCAAAACATTAAGCCTACCAGCAGAAGCTCTGTCTGTTGTTTCCTTTGATTTAATGTGAGTGATAAGACATCTGAGTGGGTAACTGCTTTCATGGTATGAAAGACAAATACTATTTATTGAGTCATTATATTTTTATGTTTTCAAAGAGGTGGCCCACTGTACATTACAGTGCATTGTGCTGCACCCACCAGGTGGCACCACAAGTAGGATTTTCAGCATGAGTGAGGGACACTGATGTGGACACTCCTACTCCTACAATCCTACTTGGATCGCCTACAGACAAGTAGCAAGCCCAATTCATTAAAAAACAAAATTCTCTTCCATTTGCTTGCTTTTGTATGCAATCAAAGATTTCCCATTAAATCCCTAAAGAGGCATCTGCTCCCTCTACTTCATCAACATTTCCAGAATCCAGAATACACTGATTTTGTTAATTTTCTAAGTTTTCCTGCTGTGCACAAGATTTCTCCTATGTCACTGTAAAGTCTATTCTCAGTGTATGCACACTGGAGGCTTCACGTTTCCGCATCACACTTGTGTATGCTGAATAGTAGACCGGATTGACTTCCAAACTATTTGTGATGTCACAAATCATGATTGTAGGCCCACCCCTTAGAATAGGACTTTTTAAAATCGAGTGATGAATGTTAAAACAGCACTTTAGTATCAAACTCACACATCACCTCATCATTCTACAATGTGAAACATTCTAGTGTAGGATCAAGAGGAAAAAAGGTATCATCAGTATCCTCTAAATGTCTGAACAGAATTAAATGGCAATCCATCCAATGGAAGTCTGACTTACCAGATGTGGTCTGTTGGTGTAAAGTTATTAATTGAGCGCCCATTTCCCCCCCTCCGTCCACTATCTGCCTGTACTGTTTTGAAACCCCCCATCGCTACATGAAACTACAGCAAGCTGGCAACCTACCAGCTGAAACTGGCAAGTTACTCTAAGACTAACCTGTTTGCAGAGCTCACCTCCCCACATGTAAACCAAGTTTCCCCGACACTATTTAGCAGGGGCACAGTCATTGCATCGGACCAATGCCACCCAAGACAACTGTGATTGGTTTTAAGACATGTAAACAAGCCAGAGCGTTTTTTCTCCCCATACCAGAATGAGAAGTGGTGCAGCCAGACCTTGATTCAGTGTTGTCACAGTGTTGTAGAGAGGCTATGCAAGACTAATCCAATAGTAACAGAAGCATTTCAGTCCAAAAATAAAGTGTTAGACGGAACAACTGACCCACCAACAGACATGGCCATTCCAAGAGCTTAACTAGTTGGCTGAAAACATTTAAAAAATATTTTAAAATGTAACCTTAAGTGCTCCCCTAAAGGTACCAATAAAAATAATTTTCGACACAGTTATTTCAAGGCAGGCTTCTTGAGGTCAGTTTAATTGTAATAACCTCCCCAAGCCTGAAGCAACCATATGTAATGTTTTGCATGTGTCAGAGTGCTTGCCAGGTGGAGAGTTATTTCTTATGCAAACTTTTTTTTTCTTCATTTCATGAATTCCCTACATGTGCTTAATGTAATTATATCTGACCTGCAAATTACTTTCTTCATTTTATCCTATACCTTTTCCCCTGTCTTTGAGGCATACATTATATTAGGCTATTTATCTTTTTAGCAAAGCTGCCAAGTTAAGCATAAGTGTTTTTGGTACACTTTTTTTACTGTATGTTAAAACCACAACGGTTTGGCAGAGAAGCTTAAATTTGCCTTCATTGTTTATCTGCGTGGTCTAACTGTAGCTGTGGACTTAAGCAGCAAAAGGGGGAATAAAATGCTGAACAAACACCCATGAAAATTGTGAACTGCAATGTACCCTGAATTCCTTTCAAGGATTTGTAAGTAGCTTATAGTAAATTAGATTTGGTCGGAGCCTGTTTCCTCTAATAGATGCAGGATTGTTGTGGTGAATAGAACACGGTGAACACAGAGGATGTATTGTGAAAGCAGCCGTCTGCATCAGGCATCTAACAAGGAAATTAAAGAATGAATGGGGTCAAAGGGTCGGAGTGTACCTTTTAAGTCGAAGATGATTTGATTTTAAGTACTTTCCAAGCAGTCCTTTGTGTATTCGGAAACATTTGCCCCTCAAAGTGGAAGAAATTCCTCCAATGCAGATCACTTTTATTGGAAATCTAATAATGCAGTCAAGACATTTTCCTCCTTTAAGAAGTGAACTCAAAAAACCTTGATGGGTTACATGTATAACTCGGCCTCCGATTCCAATTTTTGGAGGATGGAAAAATGACTCAATCATCAATAAATGGAAAGTACATATATAGTACAGAAAAACTGAACAGATATGATAGGATGGAGGGATGGATAGATGGATGGATAGATAGGGAGGTAGGTTTTGGTGATCCTCTGCTACATCAGGTGAAACAGGAAAAAATCATGAAACTTTTTATGTTGTTACAATTGTTTATGTTTATTATTTTTATCAGTTCCATGTCTTCGAAAGTTCAAAAACTGCACACAGATTTCTGGGAAAAGTTCGGAAAGATATGCTTCATCTGTGATGCATGAACACACATATTAGAAGACATTTCATGTTATTTTTAGTCAGCCTATGCATTTCCTCAATGTCCTCCAAAATACCACCCTGCCCAGGCGTGGAGAAAATAAAGGGTTTTAAGCAGTCGGTTGACTAAGCATAATTGATCTAAGTCATTTATTCTAGCAATGTGTCCATGCATTCAATGGTTGTGGTCTTCCCAGTGTGATAAACTGCTACTTTTCTCTATTTTTCATCATTGCAAACTAAACTTAAGTCAAAAAGACTGAAGGTTGGCAAAATGACATTTTGAAAAGTCACGTTAGGCTCAGAGCAGTTGTGACTAGCTTTCTTCTCTATTTTCATACATACCACAGAAAGAGCAGTTTATCAGTTAATTAGGAAAATAAGTTAGTTGCGTGCCTGAATGGATATCTTTAGCTGATAATTGATGTAATTTCAGGATTTAAAGGACAAGACTTTCCTTGAGGAACAAATTCAATCTTGTGATTACTTAATTTGATGAACATTTAGTACTGAATTTTTTAAAACCATAAATGTGTTCCTACTTTCATCATGTAAACATGCAGGCACGTTTACACGGTTAGCAGAGAAACTGCATGTGTATTATGTGTGTATTTAAAATGGAATAGTAAATGCTAAAACAAATGTTAACGTGTCTACTCTCTCTTCCTCTCCAGCTCTCTTTTGCTTTTGCTGATGTCTCACCCACCGTGCTCCTCCCAGCCAATCGCCGGCCAGAATCCCAGATGGCCGTATATTGAAGTGGCCGCTAGCGAATGCTGAGCAGGCTGGCAAGCTCGAGGTCCGCCTCATTGTCCTGTGATTGGCTGCTGGATGGGACTGAGGCTGCATGGAGCCAATGTCCAACAAGCAGGATAGCAACTCATCAGAGGGTGATGAGAAAGGGTGAGACGGCAAGGGTGTGTGTGTGTGTGTGTGTGTTTGTGTGTGTGTGTGTGTGTGTGTGTGTGTGTTT
>CAEMYA010000193.1:3107495-3138065 GCA_903131615.1 Diplodus sargus | reverse complement strand
GTGTGTGTGTGTGTGTGTGTGTGTGTGTGTGTGTGTGTGTGTGTGTCTTTGGCCCAAAAATGTGATGGATTGTGCATCTGCATGTGTGTGTGTGTGTGTCCATCTTTGATGTCAACATGAAAGGGAAGCAGAGATTAACTGTGGATTTGACGGATGAAAGAATAGCTGTGGGCATGGATGGATGGATGGATGGATAGATGAAAGTATACACAGATGCAGAGCTGCATCAACTCCATCTTGAATCATCACAGTCTGTACACAAGCACTTGTACATTTCATATAGTATAGAGAGGAGAAATCAATAAGGATAGACAGGTTGCGTTAATGACAGGCTGAATAGAACATGAAGAAGTGATTAATAAGAGATCAGTGCTCATGTAGAAGATAATGACGAGGATGTCGTCAGGCTGGATGTGAGGATAGGCGGTCAGGGGGGAGACTGCGTTGTAGTGTATTTTGGGAGAGGTAAAAAGGGAAGGCAGAACAATCCATCCTGCTGCCATCTGTGCTCTCTTCATTTCTCCGGCACGTGCAGTCAGACACACACAAACACACACACACACGTTGCACACATGCTGCCCTCGTCGCTTCATTAAATAAATTCACAGAGACTGACTTCAGAGCAGTGAACACAAACACTGAGCATGTCGGCTCCCACGCAGCACGAATGAGCTAAGAAACAATTTAAAATCAGCTTTTTTAGTCTTTCTGACTCACAGCAGAATTATGTTGGTATAGTTTTTCAAGAGTCTACTTTTTGTTTTCAGAATGGCACTTTTCCCAGTCACACTTTCATTTCACTTGGCAGCGAGGTTATTACTACTCTTTCACTGTTAAGCCAATCACATGCACTCTGCCCCTTTAGCTTAGCAAGCTTCAGCAGCTGCAACCAGCTTTAGGCAGTTAGCTCCTGTTAGCTAGAGCAACGTAAACATAACAATGCGGCACATGCAACCTACATAGCCGGCTAACTAGCTAGGCGGGGGTGGGCAGTTGGTTTTTGCGTCAGCACCAAGTAGAGAGACAGTGCTAACAGCTGGCTAAGTGACTTCTGCCACATTATGAATCTGAAGATCTGAGAGAGACGCGCAACTTAGAACATAGTTTTTCTACTTGTCAAAATAACAGTATTATTACTGTGTTCCTGAACTTACTTCTGAACTAATGATAGCGACTGTTGCTCTCTGTTAGTGCTGCAGACAGATGCACTGAGATGAAGCACTCGAGAGCATGCATAAAGTCAAATCCTTTGGACCGTCATGGAAAAACAGACCCGAGTCCTTCATGAGAAATCATCAGTCCAGCAACATTAAACAACTTAAACAAATTGTCCACAGGATCGCCTGGACAGTCGAGAGAGACGGGAAAGGTCTAATTATTCACATCATATTACAATCCACTCACACATGACAAATAAAAAAGTGAATAATACATGTGAATTATTACATAGTGCCCTTTTATGTATTGAAATCTTCTATATATATATATATATATGTATATATATATATATATATATATATATATACATATATATGTGTATATATATATATATATATATATATATATATATATATATATATATATACGATTATGTTAAAGAACACAGATGGAAGGTATTGTTGGGGGTCCTTTGTGTTTAATTAGTCGGTCAGAGCACGTTTAAGGTTGTTGCTGTGAATATCACATCCAACTACTGGCCTCCGTTCCTGACAGCAGTTGTTGTTTAGCTGTTAACTTCAGTATTATTATTTTGGCAAGCTGAGTTTTATTTACAACCTTAAAAGTAAAAGGTTACATTGGCGTGGAGTTCACTGTGCACATTAGAAAAAAACCTACCCATTCTGATGATCTTCGTCACCTTTGACCTCACACTACAATCAGTCCCACCCTTCAATTTAGAAGTGATTCATATGACAAACATTCTTGCTGTCAGCAGAAAGAGAGGATTTCTATATGACCTCTAATAAAGCTATCACCATGGCTGCCCAGTGCATTGTTAAACTAGCATCTACCTGGGGAGGTAATTAGGCTTTGGCAGGGCCTCTCCGGTTTGAGTGTGTGCCATATGCATGTGTGTGTGCATCCTAATGTGAGCAGATGGATTTATATTATTGAACATGTGTGTGTGCATGGTGTATCAAGCCTTTTCAGGCAGCAGAGATAGTGTGTTCACGTGCATGTATATGCAGCTATAGGTGTGTGTGTGTGTGTGTGTGTGTGTGTGTGTGTGTGTGTGTGTATTTGTGTGCGCATGTGTCGTACGTATGCGGATTAGTGGAGTGGAGAGAGCAGGATTAGAAGCAGTGAGGGCAGATGGACAGAGAAAGCAGGGGACAGCTCAGGACGCCTCAATATGTGACAACAACAGGGGATTGTCGCTTTAGGTTTGTGCGCATGTGCGCGTGTGTCTGTGTGTGTGTTTCTCAGTGTCATTGAGCACGCACGTGTTGTTGCGAGCGCTGCCTCATGCCCTGACCCCTCCCCCCTCTGATTTCTGAGTCACAGAGCATTCTGGATAGACACACACACACACACACACACGCACACAGTTACGCACACAGAGATGTTGATGAAAAACTTCACATAGCCTGGAGTGGAGGATGCTGAAATAGAATTTGGTGCATGTATGTGTGTCTATTTTTGTGCTTGTAACTGCAGTCTGAAGCCTCTAAATATTTGAGAAGGTGGATGGCTTTCAGGATTTCAATTCAATTAACATTTCAGATGGAGGGATTTTAACTGTGCCTGTGTTTGCACTGTGTATTCATACTAGCACAAACATGTATATTTGTAAAGTACAATCCTTTAGAATCTCTTATTGAGTCAACGTAAGTTTAGATTTCATCATTTGTGAGTAACAAAGGGAAAATGAGAAGTATAGCATAAGGTGGTGCTATGTTAAAAAATACTGGAAGTCCCTATTTGAAATGGTTTTGATTGTAAATTATTGATTGTTATTGAATTATTGATATGACATCCATGAAAGTCTAACTGGGACATTGTGACAATGACATTACATCATCAGCTAGATAAACACCAGTGAAACCGTACCACTCTGCAGAAGCTGATATCCTGCTTAAAAGTCATTAATTTTTCCAATAGACTTGTTTTTTTCATATGACTCACAGTTTGATCACTTCTGAAGCTTGTATACGCATGAAACTTGCAGTTGAATCATCAAAGAAAAACAACTTTCAGTCTGGTTCAAAAAAGTCAGCCTGTGTATATAAAAACAGAATATGAGACATTCATTCTGACTCCCATGTGAAACTTCGTGAAGAATCATCCAGAACAAAGCTCAGTATTTTTGTCACATGCACCACTGACAGTTTGTTGATGAAGGTTGTCAGTCATCCCGGTCATGGTAATTCTAAGTGCTATATCGTAGGCAACTGGGCTTCTTTTAGTTTCTTGAAGACGTTTCATCGCTCATCCAAAAAGCTTCTTCAGTTTTAACTAAGGACACGTGTCAGCTCTGAGTTTCAGAGTCGTGGCCCCTAGCGACTCTGAATCTCAGAGCTCACACGTGTCCTTAACGACTCTGTAAGGACACTCCCACTCAGAGTTTAAAAGCCTGCAGCCCCCCTCCAGTTAGTTAGAACTGAAGAAGCCTCTCGGATGAGAGATGGAACGTCTTCAAGAAACTGCAACACATCTACTTGCCTACAGCTCAGCACTTAGTATTGCCACTAACAGTGAATGAAAGCCAGAGATTCAACTGATCAGAGAATCTGCAGCTTAAATGAGCTCTCGCTCAGATTCTGGGTCAACTTTTGGATCAATACTATGATCTGACTGATTACAGACACAAGTTTTCAGAGAGTTAGCAGAACGTTGTTATGAACAGATTTCATGTATTTGTAATTTACTTAAGGATAAACTTTAATAAGCTACAGTTGATCTGTTAGCATCAAGGTTTGGAATATTAATCAGTGTCAGCTACACTTGGTGCTAGATGTAAGTTTCTAGCCCTGCTAGCAGCACAACTCTATGGGTGGCAGTCAGTTGCTCATTCTGTTGGTCCGACACAAAACAGAGATTGATGGTGCCGTCATAATGTAATTTTGTCCTTCAGCGTGCAAAAGGTTTCATTTACCTAGAAAAGGTTTCACTTACCTAGAGAAATATCTTGAATAACTTGGAGATTCTGACTTCCTGCTTTCATCTCTTTCAAAGGGCCAAAACAAATTATTCTCCTGTTTGCCTTTGCTGGACATGGATGGCAGTAACTCAGTCGTCTTGTAATAATGGTAAAGAACATTCGCATGGAGGTTATTATAGGCCAGTAAACAGTCAGTTATTCTTTTCATGTCCTTCTTCTGCATTTTCTCAAGTATAAAAGTACATGTGTACTTATTCCTGAAAAGAAAAGCATTCAAGGTCAATGATAAACCACTTCCTGTTTTGAATAAAGGCAAGTTAATATTTGTTTTCAAAGAAACTGATGACTACACCAGGAACTGCACGGCTTTGTATGTAAAATGAACAAATAGGCTTTATCCTTCCTCCACTCCTTTTCAAAGGGCCTTCCTTTCTCTTGGTGAGGCCTTGTCCTCAGGTGACCCCTCCGTAGTTGTACATTGAGTTTATTAGCTGAAGCAGCACAAGTGAACACAGCAGTCACAGTTCTATATTAATTCACAAGCCTCTTTGCCGTTTAACCTGCTAAAGTGTGTGTCTGAGACAAATAATGCAGTGGTGAGGGTATCCTGACGTTGACATTAGCATCAAACAAGAAAGAAGGTGTTTGTGTTCACTGCATCAAATGAGATGATCATAGGTTTACTATTTCTGACGGACAACATGTTAAACCTCCTGACAAGTAACAGCTTGGTGACTTTTACAGATTACTTATAGAAGCGATGAGGAAGATAATGTCAGGGATCGACTGCACTGTCCCCGAGAAGGCATCGATGGTATTCCTGTTTTGCTTTTGTCATGTTAAGAGTTGTTCCATGGATCAACATCATGAAACGCATTGTACAAATGATCACACTAGGCAAGACAAGCCAAACAAATGAATCATGACTTCTGTCAGGACATCACGAGGCATCCCAGATGCTGTGATCAGAATCAGAATGCCTTTATTGTCATCGCACACAAGTACAACGAAATCGAGTTAGCAGTCCTCTGACGGTACATTCACACAACAAACTAAAGTGGAGGTATAAAAATAAAGACATATCAAAAAAGTAAAGAAAAATAATGTGTGTGTGTGTGTGTGTGTGTGTGTGTGTGTGTGTGTGTGTGTGTGTGTGTGTGCGTGTGTGTGCGCACACACACACACATATATATATATATATATATATATATATACTCAAGCAGCTGAGGAATCCCACAATATTACACTGCTACCGTATTATTCTAGAATTCCTGAGCAGCTTGTCAACCTTGGACATATCTTCTTTCTTTTTTTTTTTATTTATGCAGATTCATTATTAATATACACTATACCAACAAAATGAGCAAGTGTCAGCACATATTTGCTCCTAACACCCCATGTCTGTTGTGTCACACAGTGGTTTCTGGGGCTTGAGCCTTTGATTTTTAACTATAAAGTAAGGAATCTCCATCTGTCTGTCTGTGTGTATGTTAAACGCATACGTTGATATCCATTTATTGGATGTACTTCACATTTAGCAGATTTGTTGTCAGGGTCCCAAGGGAGTGTCACATTTTGGCAGTTTGGAGTTCAGAGTTCAGTGATTCGTATGTGTTATGCTAGTAGTGGATAACATAGCACCAGTGCCTTGGGGTGGGCCTATACATATCCCACTGATCATGTGAAGTAGGCCTTAGTGGACCATTGTCAGTACTTCATTCATGTGACCTACAGACAGCCATAGGACACTCTGCGTCCACGCTAACCCATGGCTTCATGTCACAACATGACCTAACAGTGGCTTGGTTGCAGGCAAAGGTTCTCCACAGTTAAATTTACTGCAAGGATTTCATTTAATTTTAGCGCAACGGTCGATCACATGAAGTCTTTGAGTACTCTTTGATGCAGATCACTTGAAAACAGTTACTATGTAAAATAAGGCCTTAGGTCCCCCTTGAGCTCATTGTCCTCTGGAACCTCCGACCGTGAACCAGAACACACACTTCTGCAGCGTCACCCTGGAGTTCATCAACATTTGATCACAACAGTTGTCAGCTTGATTTCCAGCGACTGCTGGGCAGACATAAGAAGATCTGTCGCAGTGGTGCCAGCCAGATAGTCCCTTAACATCAGTAAGACCAAGCAGGTGGTGTGGGATTACAGGCGAGCATTCCTCCATTAACAGAGTCAGTACGAGAAAGTCAGTACTTTCAGGTTCCTCAGCTTGCCCAAAACAGAGAATGAGATTTACATTCAGGAACTGCAGTTGAGATGACACAACTGCAAGTTTATCAGCTAATGCAGCTCAGGAAGTTCTACATGTGCCATGGAGAACAGCTAGAGGCTGCATCATGACCTTCTGGGAGACAATCTCGGGCCAAGACCACAAGCCCCTTATGAGGGTCAATGGTTCCACCTGTTATCCAGGACTTTATGGGCCAACATTATATAAGCGCCTTCAGTCTAATCACTTTTCTCCCAGACTTTCTTGCAAAAAATACCTGAAAAAATCATTGAATTTCACCAGCCCTTGGACTGCAATTGTTGTGTTACTGCTATCCAAATACCAGTAACACTTGTCCTCTACAAATTGCAGACAAAAGACATTATCTGCAAAAAGTCAAGAATGATTATGAATATAACACACAAACAACTCACTCCAACCTGTTGCGTATCTATGTATCATATGTCTGTTCAGAGAGAAATAGCCAGGGATTTAGCATATATTTGTTCCATCTTGTATTCTTTTCAAGGAGTCCTTCCTCTGTGTTATCCTTCAGAAACCTACTTTAAAATCTATGCCTGACCATGTTAGAGACCTCCTGAGCTGAATTTAAGAAGGATACGTTTGCCCAAATGAAAACACTGTTGCAGCATCCTCCAATGGAGGTAGCTGGAAACTTGTTCTGTGAAGCTCAAGAGATGTTTTGTGGACTATGAAACTTGATTGACTTCCCATCGGCAGTTTTCAATTTTGGGTGAACTGTCCTTTAAGTCCAAATATGATATGACTATTATAATATTGATTTTTTTATTTTGAAAAAATATATATATATATTAAAGGAATTTATTTCAGAAAAATGCTTATTTACTTTGTTGCTGAGAGGTGAATGAGAATATTGATGCTGTTCTCAGGTGTATAGTACATAAGAATGTACCACCACCAGCAGGCAAGCTAAAAAGGCTAAATTACCAGCACCTCTTTGAACAAAAAGCCATATTTCCTGAGATAAAATTAGACAGCATTTATATTCAGTATTTTAATAGTTTAAATGCTTGCTGTGCTAGCAGACCATTATCATCCATTCAGTGAAGCAGTATTTTTAAGGGCCTCTAGCAAACAATTGCGAGGACACCAGGACACGTGATTATGTCAGCACTGATAATGATATAACATTGTCACACTGTGTGTTGTGTAGTCACCAGAGGAAAGCAACTGTATGAGCCCTTCACAGAACCACTGATTAACCTTCCGTTTTTTAGTCTGTATTTTTAAGCCAATGATGCTGTTGATTTGATAACAACCATAGGTTGGTCACAGCCACATACAGAGGCTTTGAAACTTTTGCACATGACAAGCTGAATTAGCATGCCACATCGTTGTCCTGCAACCAACTGATTACCTAGTGTGCCTATTAACATGATGGTTATTTGGCAGGACACTGAACCACTGCTCAGTCACGTATGATAAGAACATCGGCTAAACACCACAAATCTTTTTCAACGCTGTTTTCTTCTCTTCAGGCAGTGAGGAATCTGACAGATAACTGACACTGTGGAAATTACCTTGAGGTGTTGCTAAAACTGTGTTGCTAAGGCCTGACAAAAGGGTGACATTGTCAGTGAATTGTAAGAGAAGTTAGTGTTTACAAGTCAGAGGAGGTGAGTGAATAAAAGAGTGGTGTGAAAGGAGATGACGAGAGGAATCCGAAATGAATAATTCACCATTTAAATGTGACAGTCCATACAGAAAAATGAAACCTGGAGGATTTAGTGGTGAGGTTTATTTTTATTATTGCACTTTCAACAATTATCATTTGTATGTTGACGGCAGTCTTTCCTAAACTACCGCTTCACTTTTGGTTTAAATTCCGGATTTGCTTAGCTACATCATCAATATCTCAAGAGCTATCGAACAGACGTTACTGATTGGTAGACTGGTAGATTGATGTTCCCTGACTCTCTACAAAAAAATTGGATGGATTGTCAGGACATTTCCGTGTAGACATTTATATTGTAACGATAAGTTGAAATAACTTTGACGATCCCCTGGCTACCTTATTTAGAGGGCCAAAACAAAAACCTGAGGAGGGCAAAAGCAAAAACCTATTTCATTGTATAATATGATGCAAAGAAGGCATAATCAATATCTTATGACATTTGCAAAACAAATTTAATAAAACATTAGAAAAACCTGCTCGGGCACATTGTAACTTGTGGCGGGAGAAAACACTTTGGGCAACATTAATCTAGAGTAATAATTAGGTCAAACCTTTAGTTTGTTCAATACTTAAACTAAGTACCTTCAAAACGAATTGAACAATTTAGGTAAATATACATTTGCACAACACAGATTCCATCTCTTAATCGTGGCACATTCACCGCTTTCGGAGTTACTTTTTCTAACAGCAGTTTTCCTCCTTTCACATTTAAATTCCAGTCACTTACCTGCTATTTTTTTAATAGCTCTTGATCTACCGTCAGTCAAATTTCAACAAAACAACAACATTTCCTTCAAGGTTAGTTCACAATAAAAGCCTGCCAGCAGTTAAAATGGTGTAATCTCTTTCAGGGTTTTGGATTTTATTCATTTATTTATTTTACCTTTTTTAAAACAAGTCAGCTGCTATAGTTGTTTCGGAGAATGCTGCAGTCTTGTGGACAAAGTCTTATGGAATGTGAAACTTTTTCCAAAATTTTCCATTGGCATGAGGCTGATAGGATAATTACCAAATTAAAATTGTTTTGGTCAACCTTCCTCTAACATTGATTGAAAAAAATGGCAAAGTACTGCAGAGATGACTGGAAATAAACATTCACTGTGCCAATGAAAACAGAATTTTGTTTAAAAATAAATGGTAAGGGCATCAAAGTGGTCAGGATGACACAACTTTGTTTATATATTAATGGTTCATTTGTGCTGTGTAAATGTAATTCATGTTCAGCTTACCACGTGAGCCATTGTAGTACAGGTCGGTCCAACGACCCCCAAGCGCTCTACCTAGCCTTCATTAGCAACCAGCCTTTTCGTTTGGGCCAGCTACACCCCTGGCTATAATTGGAAAGGTTTTATTTGATAATTTACTGGGTGCTTAGCATGCTGTGTTGCTATTATGCCTGAGATGAACCCGAGTGATCATTCAGCTCACCGCCTGAGGTAATGTCGTGTCCAGCTGTCATTGTGGCCTTCATAATAACTGGTTATGATCACACTCGGAGCGAAAAGAGATCATAGCGCAATCTAATTCAATTGATGAGATATCAAGCATCTCTTATTTGTCCTCATAAGACATCACCAGGCTGTACTGGGGAGACTGCATCAGCCCGCTGTTATGTAATCAAGTTAGCATTAAAGCTTAAGTGAGTTTGGATGTAGAGAGGCAGCGTGTTTTTTTTTATTTTGCTTTGTTTTCTCAGGGGGACAAAATGAAAAGAGCAAAAGAGAAACAAAAAAAGGGCGTGCAGGGAGAAACTGACAGGTGTAAAAAAAAATAAGGCGACATCTGACAGCCGATGAGAGGGTGACAGAAGAACTAAGAAAGAGAAGAAGTGAACGGGATGCATAGTTGAGTAAAGGAAAGATTAAATAAATGAGCAAAAAGTGAGGAAAGGAAGTGATAGCGAGAGGGAGGGGTTGTGCAAGGTAGACGGGAGCATGACGAGGTCTGTCGTGATGAAAGAGAGCATGTCACTGGGGGAGGAACTACACATGCACATGCAGACAGACAGGGAGCCAGACAGGGAGGTGTTGGGGGAGGCTGGACAAGAACAACCAGAAGGGAGGGAGCGAGGGAAATAAACAGAGTAGCCAATCCTCCCAGCAGCAAGTCTCAGGCAGAGAGCTACTATTGCCTCAGTTGTCTCAGCTGACAGCAGTAGCTCGAGGTTCTGCTCGACTCGACTTCGCTGGGATTGACTTCAGCTCTCAGGTCATCTGCAGGTTGGCGTCAGGGGATTTAAGGACCTCCTGGTAGAGGTTTATAGACCAACGAAAGCTGCCGGTAGCCAGATTCAGGCGCATGTACTCTTGGAGAAGTGGAACCATCCTAATACGAATCAAGCGGGGAAACCTCAGTGTGTTTTTAATGTAAACAAGGCTGAATGAGTCACGTGTGCTGACTGCTGGGAGGCTGATACAGCAGGGAGAACTGCTGGCTCACGTTCTCTTCCTCTGATATTTCCAACAAAGACAGCAACATGCATATATTACAGCCGTACTGCATCAACAGGTTGGTGTGCTTGTGTGCGTATATTTCTGTACATTTATGTGAAGTGCTGAAAGTGGATGTGTGCCACTGCTGACATCCATATCCTGTACCGCATCTGTACAGCTGATAAAAGAGATGCGTGGTGAGTGCAGTTAATAAGGGCTTGCTTTTTTTCCTATTTTGTTGTCTGACCTGTTTTTAGCACATATTAGTCTTGAGTTCATAACTCTAGTCCACAAATTGGATTTCCAAATTATTAACGGATTAAAATGATCTAGGAGAATGTTGGCAGTTGTCAAATTAAACAAATGATCTACTTACCAACATGATTCTTGTAGTGTATTCATGAACTAATTTGTTGCTGTCATTCTTTTCACTAAAGAAATTACTAGGGAAACTCCCTGAAAGTAGTACATTGTGTTCATTTGGTGCCTTATCAGTCCGGTAGAAGGGTCTGTCGCCTGTCAGTCAGCTGATAAGCATATGCCTCCAGGTCTTTTGTTTTGGGGAGCGCAATATCAGTTGTTAAGGCACGTAAATGATTCTCTAAACCGTACTGTCTTAACAACTACATTATTTTAAAGCACACACCACACCGCAGCATCTTGAAGCTTGTGATGTTTGGCTGGTGCCCTCAGATCGGGGCTATAAACCAACGCTCGTCTCAGTCTTTGTAACCGCGGCATTTGTCGCCACTCTTGTACCATGTTTTCCCAGTGTAGTGTTATTGTTAAAGGCACTAATTGTCCGGTTTTAACGTAATCATAGCACCATTCAAAACTTTGTAGCAGAATGTGTTTTTGTCCGCCAGTGTCTTTTTTGATGCTGCCACTGGGGATTTAAATGTGACATTTTCAGAGTGTATGCACGGAGGCTTTAAAGCTGCACTCAATATTTTTAACAACGAAAATGGATGTAAATATTTTTGATAGCTTTTTTTCTGCCCCTTAGTGGCCAAAAATGATCACAGTATGAAAATACTGAATCTAAAGGCTGTCTCATTTTGTCTCATTTCACAGCCGACTTTTCCTTCCAGTTTTTATTTAGATATTTAGAGTCTCGTATTGCAGTGAAAGTATATGTCTGCTTTGACTCATGGTTCACATCCAAATAATACACACAGACCAGTCAACACTGTCACGAATTCAACAAAATAACATTAATTGAATTTTTTTAATTTTTTTTAAGATGCAGCAATGATAATGTGGGTATTTCTGTTATAGTAGCTCACCTCACGGTGAACATGTACCAGAGTAGACAGTTTCCCACAGTGTTAGTGCCTGGCCATGTGCACCGCAATAAATTAATAAGTTTGCTCAACCGTGAAGAGCAGCAAGAGCTGAGAAAGAGGCGTCAGAGGATTTTTTTTTTTTTCCTTTTTTATTGGTTGGAAGAGGAAAGTGGATTTGACAGCCAGAGAGAGGAATGGAGGGAGGGAGCGAGGCAAACAAGAGAGGCAAGCGGTGTTACCTAATACTGCTGATGGAAGTTTAGAGAGGAGAGGAGAGAGATGGGGGGGATAAGGAGAGGGGGAAAACAGAAACGACTGGAAGCGAAGAAGAAGGAAGGTTGAGGGGAGCAGACAGAATGAAATGCCAAAGAAAAGCCAAAAGTGGGAGGGACAGAGAGCGATGTAGAGATTTCATGGAGAGGAGAGGGAAAATGGGAATGGGAGGGTTGTGGAAGCAGACAGTCAGACAGAGAAGAGAGGGAGAGAAGCTGCTAATCTGAATATGCTGCCAGGAGCAAATTCATTCCATCCTGTGAGAGTGAGACAAGAGGAAGGATAAGGAATAATAGAGATATGAGGTGGGGAGCATATGACTGAAGGAATTATCCATATCCGTGTGTGTGTGTGTGTGTGTGTGTGTGTGTGTGTGTGTGTGTGTGTGTGTGGTGATTTGTTCATTTATGAGTGTACCCTGGTTGTACATCTCTGGTTGCCAGTTCATTTTAGAATCCATTTTAAAATTTTAGTCCTTACTTTTAGAGCCCTGCATGGACAAGCCCCCCGTTACCTGATCCAACTCCACACTCCCTCCCGTAGTCTCAGGTCATCAGGCCAAATGCTGCCAGTGGTCCCTCACACTCATTTTAAGACTACAGGGGACCGATCTTTTCAAGCGGTTGCACCTAGGCTATGAAATGTTTTGCCTCTCTCTGTACGCTTGAACTCAGTCGATTCTTTTAAAAAGCACCTAAAGACGATTTTATTTGAGTGGGTGTATAGTTTGAACGAGGGTTTTAGAGCTGAAGGATTCCTCTCTTGTTGCTGTTTGTTCGTTGCTTTTTTATTGTTCTGCTCTCCTGTTTATTGTGTTTTATTTGCCATTGCTTTTATTTGTTGTATTTCATTTGTGAAGCACTTTGTAATTTCTATCTGTGAAAAGTGCTATATAAATAATGATTACTTACTTACTTAATTACTTACTTACTTACTTACATGGCTTTGAATTACCTCTAAATAACATATGTAATTGAAAGCAAAAATATTATTCAGGCTAAAGTAAAAAGCTAAAATGAATTTGGGAAGATGGCAGCAGAGAAAAAAAGAGACTATAAGGAAGGGGAACATTGACACAGACATGTTTCGGGTCGAGCTGCTTTGGGCTGATTCCTCCTCAGCCAAGCGTCCACGCCACCAGCAAACCCACAGGCCGTCTCACACAAGTTTATTAATTCTCTTTTTTGCTGTTTGTAAGCGTTGGCTGCCGCTGAACTTCAGACTGAGGTTGTCTCTAAGCATTCATTCGTAATAAAATATGGGGGCTATGATGTGAAAACCAAACCTTCAGCCATGATGACAGGCTTATGGTTTTTGGAATGACTGTAAAAATACAGGCTCCCCCCTTCAAATCAAAAGAACTGTTTGTTATGTAGCTCAATAGCCACTTATGTGTCACTCATGTGAGGGTATTTATGACTATCCCAATAACACAATCATTTTTTTCCTTGGTGTTTTTATCACGATCCTAGTAAATTCTTAGTAAAATCTTATACATGGATCCCTTTTTAAAAGTCATTTTTCAAGCAGAAACATTGACTAGTTTCAACTGAAACGTCTCAGCTGGGATTCGGGGTGCGTACTGGACATAACTAGCACTTTGACGATGTCACCCTCGGCTTTATCTTTACTATTTTCTTTAACATTTTATAGGCTGTTGATTGATTGAAACAAGCAACAGTTTATGATCAATGAAAATGATAACTTAAAAGTTTGCAAGATAAGGTATTGCAAACAACGCTTTCGTAAATGATTAACTGTGAGAGTCATCAAACAGAATGGCCAAAGGTTTCTTGTTTCTAGTTTCTCTAATGTGAGGATTTGCATGTTAAGGAATCTCAAGTCACATAAGTATCTCTGGGACTTTGACTGTTTGATCCGGTGAAATGACTTTTCTGCAACTTTTCACCATTTACATGTATGTGGAATATACAGTTAAAAAGGGACAAACCAACCAAAGATGATGGATTAATAGTTAAATGTTTTCCATCAGTGTTGTTTTTCACGCTGTAACATTGTCAACATTTCTCCCTCCCCCATCTTCTTCCTCTCCCCACTCCTAGGTGGCCAAATGTGCCGAAGAGAAAGAGCAAGAATGGGCAGTGTTCGGTGAAGAGTATGTCTGGTAAGCATCTGTCGTCTTCGCCTTCACCTTCTCGTTTTGTTGTCACCTCCAAACAAGTGAGCGCTCTCAATTCAGAACAGGTGTCATTTAAGACGTCCACTCTTTTGATGCGCTGGTTGAATCGGTCGGTGTTCAGTGTGCCCGTCCCTTTATAGCTGGCTCTCCTGGGCTCTGAATGGTTTCCTCTGTGTCATCATTACTATGGTAATCTCCTTCTTATCATGTTATATTTATATTATTTTCTTTCAGAGGCTTTGTTGAACACAGATTAGCTCACCAAGGTGACCAAATACTAAGCTTTAGAGATTTATTTGGGTAGAGCTGTAGGCATAGCTCTTAAGGTACAAGACGGCATGCTTAATCAAAGATGAAACAAACCATTAACCAATTCTCAGCCCAAAAATACGTGTTTTGTTCCCTTTTCACAGGTCCCATTAGCCAATTCTGAGAATTTTACAGAAGAAATCTTTGGAGAGTCATCCAAGGAGTAATAAAGTTCTTCCCTATAAGTGAAGAATCAGACATTTATCAAGCAATGTACCCCTTTCTAATAGCACCTTTTTTTCCTTGTATGTTTTTATTTAATTATCTTACAAATACCCCTCATTGGCTTCAGTAATATGAGAAGAGCCACTCAATAAATCCCATCTGCCGGTGTGCTCTTTGCACTTTTGCTTTCCAAAAGCCTCTCAAGCAAATATGCGAGCCACTGTGGTATGGTCCAGGGTCATGTGGGTGTCAGGGTATGTGTAGAGGTGGAGGGGATGCTTGGGCATTTCAATGAAAGTGCGCAAAATGCATGTCTGTGATTCCCCAAAAACTCTCCCGTTAGCAGTCTGTTTGAGCAGAAAGTCTTGTCTAAGCATTCCTAGATGACCTCTACAGTCCTCGTGCAACAACATAACAGTGTAGAGGTTAGAGTTCTGCAGAAAATCAGATTACCTACTGTTCATATTGTGAGTGTTAGTTACAGGATCATGGGGCAGAGGGAAACTTTTCATCTAAATCAAAAGTCAAGATGAAAAGCATATTTTATGAATTGCGGGGATGTGACTGTGAAGCTGATAAGCCTGGATGATTTCAGGTCTGTGCTCGCAGAGAAGACTGCCAGTGTTTTATACTGTGTGCTCCATCCTGTAGCACAGTCTCTTGGGGCCCTATGCACAGGAGCTTCTTTGAGGCCCCTGTGATAACACTCAGCCCCCTCCTCCCTCTCCTCCTCCACTCCCCTGTCCCTTCATCTTTTCCTCGCTTCCCTCGTCACCACCATTGTTCTTCTCTTCCACTCCGTCCCCCCCATCCCCCATCCCTTCAAAATCATCCCCTTACCTCCTCATCCTCCACATCCACATCCACCCCGCCTCACCTACCTCCCTTGTACTCATTGATCACATTTGTCTTATTCCATCCTGTCTTCCTTTTCAACCTCCGCCTCCTCCTCCTCCTCCTCCTCCTCTCCTATAGCTCTTAGTGTCTCTGTTCCAGGGTACATCCCCAGCTACCTGGAGAAGGATGAGCCATGTGTGGTGTGCGGGGATAAAGCGACTGGCTACCACTACCGCTGCATCACATGTGAGGGTTGCAAGGTACAGTAGAAAAAAATCCTCCCCAATAAATGATCATTGAAACAAGAAAGCAGAGCCAATGAGAGATGGACAGACTGTTCACTAAACCCCTCAACGGAACAGTGGTTGTCTCATCATAGATTAGCAACAATTGTAGGCACAGCAGGCTTATCAAGCCCTGCAGTTCCCCACATGTTGAGGCAGTGTGGATGAGGCTGTAGTAAGAGAGATACTCCATATATAAAGAGTTTGAATTGTTGTGAGGTTTTTTTGACCTTCCAAAAGCCGAAAAAAACGTGTAAGAATTGGTTTTGTCTGACATATGCTAAAGTAGCATAGTTGGCTAACAAGCTTACAGAGGTAACTAACAGCATTGGTGCCTAGCAAACAGTCAGTTTTTCTAAGGGGACTTTTACCTACCGTCCAAAACCCAGTCGTTGCCACCACTGCCTGACACATTTCATACCACATTATTCTGTGGTGTTACAGATGACGCTGAAAGACTCTTTGATAAGGTTCTCATTTTAAAACAAGAGGCCGCAACTTTTAACCAGTTTGTTGACTTATAAGACAGCTAGCTACAACTGACCTGAACAGACATGGTTTTAGTTATGCAGATCTCTTATTAGTGAAGGCCCTATCATTTGAATAATGTGGCTCCAGCTCAAAATAACTGCTGGCATGAGAAGTAATTTGGAATTACATCCTTGACATTTTGATTTATTCTCATGTCACAGTACAACCCTTTGAGCCTTGAGGCTAACCGTCACTGGCAGAATTTTCGGAAGCGTATTTAGTCATTCCTCGGACAAAAACAATCCTCAGTCAGCTGTTACACAACAATATTCTCGTATCTTTTCAAGCTCCACGTCGATTGTTTCAGCACAATATAGTCAAAGCTGGAGAGAAATGCGAGCAGTCTTCTAATCCCTCATGAGTTCGCCATACGCAGGCTTTGTTAACCCCATGAAGCTGCTTGAATAGCTGACTAGGCATGTGCAGTGATGGTGCTGAAGATCTATACAATACTGGACATCTGACTGAAAAGTTGGCTGGAGCAAGTTTTTAATATGTGGAGCTCAGAGGACGCAGAGCTTGATCACACTCTGGGCTCTCTCTGAAATAACACTTGCATTCAAATGGCTTCATTGGTTAGATTATGCTGTACATATTGCCAGAGCAAGCATTTAGACATGTACAAACTAAATGCTAATCAGGGAACATGATACAGCAAAGAATTAACAGCTGACAGTAGACCAAACACTTAAAATCCTCGCTGCAACAATATTATGGTTAACAGAGGCCATGGCATTCTTAGATTATGAATATTTAGGGTCAACCTACTGTGTTAGAACAGAGGGCAAGCAACAAAAACAGAGTGTTTACTAAGCTTCATATATTGTTGCGGCAGCAAATGGGTAGAGCCCTTTGTATCCACTTGAATTAAATGCACTGGTTTGGATCAACTTATTTAATCAGGCAGTCCATTACATTTTCTGAGTCTATCTCTCAACATTTTCTGAATTCCCTGGCCTGTCAGCAGCACTCAGCCGCCAAACCTACTCGTAAGTGTGACTCATCCGATGTGAGTCTCATGAGTCACCATTTCATGAATGCATTCAAAAAGAAGCGCAGTGATTCCCTTAAACAGCTGGGCACTATATTATGTAGTAACTGTGATCCAAACAGAGATGAATTGTTCATTTCATCAGCTTTAGATTAATACACATTTGGTGCCATAGAATATTTGTGGGTTGGACTCAAAGGAGATCACAATTCATACCACCATTGTGTAAATATTTATGTATGCTTGTGTTTCCCTGTCCAGAATTGATATGCAGATATATATGTGTATATATATATGTGTGTGTTATGTCTTTGAAAGATAATGCTGGAGCCAGCACCCAGAGAGCTTAGCTTAGCACAATTAACCAGATCTGAGCAGTTTGCAGTCAAGCAGCAGAGACTCCAGGAAATTATTGATCCGAGCCAAGAAATCTTCTACTGCAGTACTATAAAGATATGATCTGAAGCAAACAGTGGCCTGGAAGAAAAATCTGGTATGTTTTTAACATTGTTGGCAAGGATGCTAAGTGAACTAAAACAGTCATTCCCATAGACTGGGTGGCACATGAGTGCCAGCACCCAAGGTTCCCCAGCAGAACATGGCTTTGTGATGAGATGATCAATGTTATTCACGTCACCTGTCAGCTGTTGTAATGCTGTGGCTGATCGGTGTATATAGACATCATAATGTAATCACCACTTTGTTCATTTTTGGACTTTTTTAACTACAATTCTTACATGTTGCCCATTTAAAAGAAAAAAATACACTTTGTTCCTAAATAGGGTTTAGTTGTTTAGATACTATATTATTATAAATTAAGCTGCTTCTGGATTAGGAAGTGACCAGCCAGCAACTTATTTGTGCAGCTTGATTTGATATGACTCAGAGGGATGTTACAAACGTAAGAGCAACTTTTCTTGCCTGCATTCATGATATTTCTCTGCTGCAAATCATTTTTATAAAATCCACAGTGGGATTTCTAATCAGACTGTTCCCTGACTGTTTTGTACAAAGCTCTTACTGAGAGACATTCAGTCTGCCATCACTTCATTACTTAGCCATTCTTGGCAAGCAAGATCCTGTCATGCAATCATCAGCCTGCCATGTGATATGACCCATTTAATGCACTTGTTTTATGCTAATTAAGACACAAGAACATTTAATTGGCGGATTTAATTTTGTAGTTGTGGAGTTGCGTGTCTCCCTCAAAAACTGAATGCTCTTTCTGTCTCTGTTCGGCTTTTGCTCCCTTTTTCCCGTTCGTTTTTACTGCCCCTCTCTTTGTCTTGTTTTCTCATCCTGTTTCGCTTCCTCTCCTCAGGGTTTCTTCCGCAGGACTATACAGAAGAACCTGCATCCAGCTTACTCATGTAAATATGAAGGCTGCTGCATCATCGACAAGATCACCCGCAACCAGTGCCAGCTGTGCCGCTTTAAGAAGTGCATCTCAGTGGGCATGGCAATGGACTGTGAGTTATTATAAGCTCATGTAGTCTTAGTATTCTTATCTTCAAAGTGTTTGCAAATAGATCCAAGCTACTGCTACTGTCACTATGTAACTGTAGAAAACAAATTCCAAGCACAAAGCAGAGAGCAATGATTTCAGCCATTTCAGAGACAGATTTCTGCACCACCTTGTGGTCTAACTGCTTAAGGAGTAAATTAACATAGTACACACACACACACACACATACTGAACAACATTATGTAATTTCGTGTAGTGGAGGATATTAATTGAGCGATATTGGCGCACCTGTGGATGGTTATCTGGATATTCTGATGAAACCTGACATTCACCACAATGCGCGTAACCTACATTTCATTCAAGGTTGCAGCAGTGGTCATTTCTGTGCTGAGAGCGGCATCACAAATCACTTCACAACCACAATGTGACAAACATTGTTTAACCTGATGAAAGTACAATGTATACAGATAGTAAGACATACAGTATAATACAACAAACTACATATGTCCAATGTGGATGAAGCTCTATTCAGAACTGTTGCACTACTCTAATTCTGCTGTGCACCATATACACAACAGTGTGTTCTGGCTTTTGTACAGCACTGGTTATTGAGCAATACAAGAGAGAAACCTTGGGTTTGTTAAATGTATTTTGTTCAAACTCCACCAACACAAATAACAACTCTCCACAAAGCTAAGTCCTTAGAATTCAGTGTCGCATCTGACATTTTACTTTGGCTTCCTCTCAATATTTCACTGGATGTTCTGAATGTCATCCAGCTTAGTTCTAATAAGGTTGAATACCTAGTAACATTTCTTTTAGAATTATCTGCTCCTCTTTTACAGCTATTTATTTTTCTTAGCCACTCTAGCAGCATGGCTCCATGAATTGCAGTCAGTGAGTTGGTCCAGTTGGTTGATTGAAATATCTTAACATCTATAATTGTATTACGTAATGCAATTATGTTCTGCGTTACTGAACTAGATTTTCTTTCTGCTGATGAAGGTTCTCAGTAATCCAGGTCATGAATTTTAAGTGCTTCATTGTAGGCAACTGGACGTCTTTCAGTTTCTTTAAGACGCTTCACCTCATCCAAAAGGGGAGTTGCAGGCTTTTAAACTCTGTATGGGAGTGTCCGCACAGAGTCAAGGGGGCCAGGTCCTCAGGCCAAGACCTTGCTCTCCACTTGCATTTAAAGGAGAAGAATCATTCTTTGAGGACAAGCACAATCACGTTGTCCATCCATCTACATGCCCCAGAATGCATTCTGAGTTTCCCTGCACTGAAGGCATCTAGCTGCTAGACATCATTGTATGCTAGATTATGTCTTAATATCATTTATCCATTTACAACAGTGGCACTGTGAGTGATTGCAGCAATAATGTTAACAGTATCAGCTATTGATAGTATATGGCTATTGTTTTTGCTACATTTTAAGCAACGAGACAAACAGCGTCAAAAACACAAACAGGAGAACGGCACAAACTCACTTAAAAAAGAGAGCCTTTACATTTCCCTCAGCAAAGAGAAAGCAAAACCAGGTACACAACCAGAAAGAAAGAACATTTTACAGTTTTTGTTGAAGACCTGCTTGCCTCAGCTGTAGCCATACTGCATTAACTCGCCTGAATGTTCTCTCCCATCGCGCCTCTCAGTGGTGTTGGACGAGTCAAAGCGCGTGGCCAAGCGGCGTCTGATCGAGGAGAATCGACAGAGGAGGAAGAGGGAGGAGATGGTGCGGACGCTGCAGACGAGGCCGGAGCCAAACACGGCAGAGTGGGAGCTGATCAGGATGGTAACCGAGGCCCACCGGCACACCAACGCCCAGGGCTCCAGCTGGAAACAGAAGCGCAAGTTCCTGGTAAGCGTTTTCTTTTGAGCAGACAGAGCCCTAATGCAGAAGAATTCATTGTTTCTAATGTTTTTTTAAAAAATGCTGAAAGTTAAAATGTGGTTTGGCCGACTGATTTGGTCCACTCTACAGCTTGGTCAACAATTGCAGCAGCAAAGTGAGAGTCACACAGCCCATTAAGTATATCAAGGCACTATGGATTTTAAACCCTTAATGTCTGATCTCCACAATTTGTGTTAAAAATCACACTTCTTTCTTGTGGTCCTAACTCAGTCGTAGCTGGACAATATGGAAATGGTACACATATTGTTAGATCCATTGAGGCCTACTGATTCTAATTCTTCTCATAACCATTTGACAACACAAATAAACATCCATGTATTTGCTCGGAAACAGAAAGAAAGGAGGTTCCTTGTAAGAGCAGTACCTGCCTGAGAAACACCATATTTCTATATCATACGTTTCCTGTCAAAGCATTCCAGTGATCTGTACATCCATGAGTACACAGCAAACAGGGACTGTGAATAGCTAATTCGGCTTAAGTGTCAACACAGTGTGACTTTGTTGCAAAATCTAGAGCATGTTTATCCGTGTGTTTGTTTATAAGTGTTGATTCTCATCTTTTCTTCAAGGGGAGGCCCACAGTGAAACTTTGAAAACTCAGGCCGACTTTTTAACAGGCTAACATACCAGAAACTGAAGGGCTGGGGTGCAAAAAACATACAGCAGGCTCAACTCCCGCTCTCTTTTTAGCTCTCTGCAAAATTCCCTGCACCTAATCCATCTAATCCATGAAAGCCCAACAATACATTATAACCAAAGAAATGTTACCAAATATGTCATAATTTCACTAATGGGTATCTAAATGAGGATACTGTGCTATAATCACACTCGTTGAGTCTGTCAAAGTAGTTTCTTTTTTCTTTTGTGTGGCTCATAAATCATAAATGTTCCTCCAGCAGTGTGTTCGAAATTGTTAAAATCCAGCTACCGCATGACAGGAAGCGACTTTGTTTCATTTTGGAAAGATAAGTTTTGACAGCATGCCTTTTCATCAGCAACTCTCTCCCCGCCGTCCTACAGTATGCGATCGGTGGCACGTGCATGATGCATGTGTCTACAGCGCCAATGGTTACCTCAAGGCAAAGGTCAGAGGACAGTTACCAGGCAACCGTTCCATAACGGCAAAGAGAGGTTTATTGTCAAATACTGTTTTTGAAGGCCTGGCCCGCTGAAAAAACTGCACAGTGGGGCCGCCTGTCCAAGGTGAAGAGAACAGAAGAATGTCCAAAAAGAAAATAACAGATTGTGTGTTTGGGAACACAGCAGGCGAGACCAGTTAGAGCTCAAAATCTGTCTGTTGTTACAGCAACTTTACTGCTTCATACTTTCGATAAGTTGATTTCATGAACCCAAACTTTTGAGGGGTGAGATTAAAGGAAAAACACATTTAGCGATCTTCTTAAATAGAGCCAGTCAAAACACGACTGATGTGATTAACCATCACCTTGTCTATGATAGGGACAGGGCACTGTAGAAAAAAAAACACTCTGTTAATGTTATGCTACTTCATACTGTATTTACCCACGTGGCATTCTCTCTTCCAAGTAATCCATTAATGAAACTATCCATACATTTGTGAAATTAAATCACACGTTAGGATTTTCCTTAAACTTGGAATACGCACACACATTTATGGTTTGTAAGAGTGGCATTTAACAATGTAATGTGATGTGCAACAGAAATTATGCTCACCAGTTCTGCCAAAGAAGAGCTCAACATGCATAGTTAATAGTACAGATTCCAACAATGTAAATCCACTAAATTACATTTACAGACCTTGTGTCTTGATAGCAATCGGACAGCTACCGCTAGCTTTTTAATTCAATGTAAAGACTGTGTCCTGCACATCTAAATTTTTTGTTCTACTAACATATAGGTTTCACCACAATTTATCACCAAGAGGGGGGAGACAGAGGGCCCTAATGTTCAATAGCTCTGATGAAGTTAATACCAAAGCTTGGTAAAGTAATTGACAATGTTTGATTAAAGAAAACATTTAAATAAGAATATAGATGACTCTGTTCTACCTGTCTAGCTTTCACCAACCAAAAACAGTGCAAAAACAATTCTAATTCTAATTATATGTATATATATATATATATATATATATATATATATGTGTGTACAGATTTTTTTCAATATTGGTCTATTCTTCGGCTGTCGGCTTACACCAGTCATCATAATGATGAATATGGTAATAGTTATGAAATAATAAATTATGAATAAAAATATAAAAATCCACCAACAGTAGCTCCTCTCTCCAACAGAAAACATTGCACCTGTAATGCCCCATCAGTAGTCCCACCTTTAATTCTGTGACTTTGTTACATCATGCCATGTCACATATTTGCATAATTCATGCTTAGCGGCTAGTTTAGCACATCAGAACTGATTTAACACAGCCAGTCTATTGATGTTAAAGATGCTGGGTCAGGCATTTATGAGCCGGCCGATCAGAGGAGACTGAGTATTTGGAGGGGAGGGGTCCTTAAAGAGACAGGAGCTAAAACAGAGTGTTACAGACAGAGGGGGAACACAGCGCTGCAGCACTCGACAGAATGAGAAAACAGATATGTTTTTTGAACATCAAAACTTGTCAAGCTCTTCAAATAGTTACCCAAAAATAAAATGAGATACCTGAATATGAGCATGATATATCTCCTTTAATATTTCACTGGGTTTCATCCTAACATCCTGCTGATGAACCTCAAGTATTCCCCTAGTTTAATAAAGTATCCCTGATGATGCGATGCCTAAAGCTGCTTCCTGTCTGTTAAAGCTCCCAAGATCCCATGTTATCAAAACAGGATAGGGATCGACTGCATGTCTATCAGTGTTACCTCCCAGTCTGTTAGATAACATCTTACCTCAGCGCTCCCTGGTGCCAAATCCACTGTAGCACAGATAAGCTGCTCTAATTGGAGGATGCCAACTGCCTTTCAATTAGACAGAGGATGATCCGTGTGCATTTCTGATCACACAAGTACATTAAGCTGTCACATGCAAGGCTCCAAATGCACCGCAACAAAATTCAAATCAATAAACTACGTGTCATACATTCATACTGATATTCATATAGTGTGCCATTATCAGTCGAAACTTCAAAACTGACTCCATTTGTCCATATTGTACTGCAGCATGGCTCATCTAATCATCCTTACATTACTCTACTTACATAACTCACATGAGGTTTTCCTCAAATACAGACTAGAAATATAATCTCTAATTTACACTACACTGCTGTCCGCCGATATCTTTTACAGACCAGTGGTGTTTTAATTGGTTTCGTATGAGTCTCCACATTGCAACAGTCTGCATGTTGTGCTTTTTACAAGTCTGTTAACCTTTTAGAATTTCAGGGGTTCTATTAGTCCGTGTTCCCATCCACCCTCATCTGAGAAAATCCAAAGATAATCAAAGCTCAAAGGTCAACTCACAAGACATCTAACCTTTGAATATAGACTTCTTTCAGCAGATCGTTGGAAATATTATTTCCTTCTGACATTTTAGTCTGAAAGGTTCACTCACACGTATGATGTCTTGTCTCTAGTCGGATGATATCGGCCAGGGTCCGGTGGTGCCCACCTCCGAGGGAGATAAGGTGGACCTGGAAGCCTTCAGCGAGTTCACCAAGATCATGACTCCTGCAATCACACGTGTCGTCGACTTCGCCAAGAAATTGCCCATGTTCTCTGAGGTAGGTTGAGTGGGTGGTGTGGGTGGGTGTGTGTGTGTGTTTAAATCTGTTCTAACAGTCAAACATATCTGTGGGTTTCTGTCTATCATCGGCCTCAGTACAGTAATATAAAAACACTTCACAGCATCAGGAGCGCTTCCAGTTTTGGCATGGGTGGTCTTTGAAGGCACTCAGTCCCAAAGCTGGCTTTGCTGTTCCTTACATTCAAATCACACAGTCTCCT
This sequence comes from Diplodus sargus, assembly GCA_903131615.1. NCBI lineage: Eukaryota > Metazoa > Chordata > Actinopteri > Spariformes > Sparidae > Diplodus > Diplodus sargus. The sequence goes on along the minus strand of CAEMYA010000193.1, from coordinate 3,113,474 downwards.
CTGCACTGCTGCAGCTCATTCAGTAAGGCCCTACCAAATCTGAAAATAGATTATCAAATGACCACTCACTAAACCTCTGCCCTGGTTGTCAAGTCCTACCTTTACAACTGTACGGCAGGGATAACAGTATGTCAAAACAGTGTGCAGAGGGCTGCAGTAAGAGTGATAAGGCTTTTGGATGGTGGCATCCTTTCCGAATACACAAGAAAAAAGTACGAGGGAGATATTAAACGATGTGTTCTGGCATGCCTTGCCAACTAACCTACAGAAGTAGTGTTACCTGGTGTTACTTGCAGGGAAAGGAGCACATCATAAACGCATTTGCTTCACAGGTTAAGTTAAAATAAACTCCCTGTTGATTATTTCTGCATCCAGTATTTCCTGTTGGATGCTACTATATCACAGCGTAGAGCAATACAGCTCTGTCCTGTCCTACACAAGCCTCTGTCTTACTGGTTCTGTTATGTAAGCTCACAAGCTCATTTCCATTTATCACACAGTACATGGTGAGGATGTAAATAAAAGACAGAAAGCAGTCAAAATGGGAAGAAGAAGTTGTGACTTTGAACACAGCCTCCTTTTGAAGTTTAACTGACATTTAGTTGCTTCTCCTCATTAACTCTAGACCTGTCTCATGAACACTGTTAACCCACTAAGTCAGTGTTTACCTATAAGGTCTGCTGATTGAGAGCTTCCCCTTTCTGCAGCCTTTTTCATGCTGCTCATCATCCTCCCACCTCTCTCCCTCTCTTGAGGATGTGATGACTCACCAGTCACTGATTTTGCTCTGCTCTCTACAGAAATGATATGCGTGAGAGTGTGTGTGTGTCCTGGACTGAGTTCCACCTTACTGAGCATGGTCATTATGTATATTGTAGGGGCTTCCCGGTTACATAATGTTTGGCAGTGGATTGTTTGCGCAAAGAAAAATGACACCCCTTCTCTGCAAGAAGCGCTCCAAGATAATTATTTTCAGGGTTGAAGAAATGCTATGACTCAGCATTTTGCAGTGCATTTCAAAGGCTGATTTTGACAAATCCTTAAAGTCCACCAGTGAAAATAGATAATAAAAAAGGAGCCAAAATACCTTTCACCAGCATATAAATAAATGATATAAATTTCCATCATGTGTAACATAAGCCATTAACACGTAAAGTAAAATAATGTAGATCATCTTGTTACAAATCAGTGTTCTGCTGGAAACCTTGGGCCCTAGCGTTCATTTGGCACCGTTGCAAATCGAGCACAAATCCTCCTGGCAACAGCACTCTTCAAAGAAAGTGCTGCCAACCCCGACCTCCCCTGAATGGGACAGTGAGCCATGCCGCACTGTTTTTTAAGCCATCATTTTCTTCACTTCACAAAAATAGATGAGAACAGTTTTCATATTATTTTGACCATTTAGATATAATTTTCATGTTCATTTAGTTTCCTGTCATATCATTCCTTGATGTTTCGCAGCTGCCTTGTGAAGACCAGATCATCTTGCTGAAGGGCTGCTGCATGGAGATCATGTCGTTGCGGGCCGCGGTACGCTACGATCCGGAGAGCGAGACGCTGACACTAAATGGTGAGATGGCCGTGAAGCGTGAGCAGCTGAAGAACGGCGGGTTGGGCGTGGTGTCGGATGCCATCTTTGATTTGGGCAAGAGCCTGGCTCAGTTCAACCTGGATGACTCGGAGGTGGCTCTGATGCAGGCTGTGCTGCTCATGAGCTCAGGTGAGGAATAAGTCATGCTGGTGCATGTACACACATTACATTCTAAGTGTTGTATCGTTGGCAGTTGGACGTGTTTCAGTTTCTCAGAGACGTTTCACCTCTCATCAAAGGAGGCTTCTTCACTTCTAACTAACTGGAGGGGAGTTGCAGGCTTTTAAACTCTGTGGGAGTTTCATTAAGGACACGTGTGAGGACTGAGTTTCAGAGTCAAGTTAAAATTACCATGACCTGGATGACTGAGAACCTTCATCAACATACACGCTTTAAAGTGTACAGATGTGTGATCTTAATATTTAAACCAAGTTTAAATCATCACATTCCGACTGCTTCTGCTGCTGTTACAGATGGAGTAGGTTTAGTTGTAGTATTTGGTTTTTCCTGCCTTCTTTTGCACGGACCAGAGTTTTCCTCCAGTTTAGAATAAAAGTATTTTTGGTAAAACAGAATTAAATATTTAATAACTAACACATTAATAATACAAGGAGTGAAGGCTTTGCTGCCTCTGAGCTCAGATCATTTAACTGGCTCATAGATTTCACTTTTTAGCTCTTCACTTCAAAACAAGATGTGTCATTTTTTTCACACTGACATCATTACTTCTGTAAGAACAAGGAATCGTGTCTCTTGCAACATCAAAGGAGAACTTCCCCAGTTTCACACATCTAGATGATTTGACTGGTCATTCTGAGTTTGTGAAGGAAATTAACTATAGTTATAGATTATTTGATTGTATGCAGTTATGTAATAATTAGTGATATAATTATCAAATCAACACTCAGTCTACTTTAAAAGTTGTTAAAAGTTGTTGATTATTTACAGTTTTTTCAGTATGGCATCAGTGTGGTCTAAAGCAATACCCACATATCTCATCATCTCTTCTGAATTCCCACACCTCCTAAACAATCTGAATGAAAATAATCATCCTTCAATTCAATTTTGTAGACAGCCACTGTTATATGTCAACTGGAGTGACTAGTCTGATGCATATTGAGTAATATATACTTCAGGTTTGACATCTAAGAGAAAAATGAATTCTACCCAAAAAAAAGTTTGCAAGTTTAATTATCTCTGCTGTCAGTTGAAGTGATGCATTCAGTGTGCTTGGTGAAAAGTCTGGGACAGGAGCATGGTACTTGAAGCAAGTGAAAGGCAACAATAGGTAGTAAGTAAATGTTACCTAAATGGAGTGGAAAGAGACAAATCCTGCTGAATTTTCCTGTATAGAAATAGAGGGTTGTGCCCAATACAGGCATTCCTTATTGGTAATGGTAAACGGCAATGGTATCAGCTAAATAAAGCCAGATCCATTTAGAAATCATTTTTTCCAGATAACCCTATGGTTTAGAGGTTAATATGCTGAGTATAATCCAGTTTCGCATAGATTTTAACACGATTAGCAGAAAATCAAGGAAAGAAAATGCAAAAAAGTTGGTGTGTAGGTTCAGAAATAAAGTAGTTGGTTCTTGTTGTGCCAGAACATGACACAACAATATGTCGTCATATAAAAAGTGCCAAACAAACTTCAAATGAATGAAACTATACAGAAAACCTCGTTTTTTCACATATTAAATTGAGGAAAGTTACACACAAATCTATTTTTGCATTGAATACGTGCTTAAAAGTAGTTAATAGTGCACTTATGACCTGCATCATCCCCAGTTCCAGTTTGGCTGAACTCCAATTTTTGTTTTGTTTCTCTCACCCTCATTTGCTGCCCTCTCTCCTCTCTTTGCCAAATTGTTCATATCTTCTTTTGGCTGTCATCACAAGTGAAGACTAAAACTAGTTATGCAGTTTTGGAAATGTACTTTCTGCTTCAGGATGAGGTTGAAATGTTTCTAAAAGTAGCAAATGTAATTCTTTATCTGGTCCTTATCACCCCAGACCGTTCAGGGCTGACCAGTGTGGAGAAGATCGAGCAGTGCCAAGAGGCTTACCTGCTGGCGTTCGAGCACTACATCAACTACCGGAAGCACAAAATTCCCCACTTCTGGCCCAAGCTGCTAATGAAGGTGACGGACCTGCGCATGATCGGAGCTTGCCACGCCAGCCGCTTCCTCCATATGAAGGTGGAGTGTCCTAACGAACTTTTTCCACCGCTCTTCCTGGAGGTCTTCGAGGATCAGGAAGTGTAACTTATGGACGCCTAGTCCCCCTAAAAGAACCCTGGACACAGAAGGATATAAATGGGGTGGGGCTTAAGTGGAAGAGGAAGTATGGGGGAAGGACAAGAGGCGAAAAAAGTCTATATTTTTGTTTTTTCTTGGGTGGGAACGTGCCCTGTAAATCTTTTTTTTTTTTGTCAAACACCTACCAGATCCACCCCCTGCCACCAGCAAACACACCAGAGAAACACACTGACAGTCTGGATTTGTGTATTGTCATTTCTTAAAGGTACACACACACACACACACACACACACACACACACACAGTACAAAGTTGTAAACAGTTAGTTATTCACCTATAGAAATTCCAGACACACTGCCATGAACGTACAGTACAGTAGATCTTTATGCAAATCTCAGCAATTAGCTCCTCTTGCACCTGTTGGACAGATAACTGCACTCTCTTCCTACACTAATGCAAACTGAGGGGCTCTGTCATGTCCCTGCTCCCCCCACAACCACCCCACACCACAAAAACTGTATTATTTTCTATTTTTCTTTGGGACTAGACCATTAGCTTCTCAGAAAACCCCTACCCCCTGCCAAACACCCATCTCCCATGTATCTCCTTAACTGCAACGGCACTCTCTGTCCGCGGGTGCAGCCCACCCCTCATTCCTCTGAGGCTCTACCTCCCTCACGTACTGACCTCTCTATCTCTCACTGTCTCACATACACACAAAGACACACACATGTTATGTATGTGCACAAAACACACCCCTACACTCTTACCTCATAGCTTATATAATGTATTTCCTCATTTGTTGTGTGGGTGGTGGTAGTTTATTGAGAAAACATGGAGCCACGCAGTCCTCAGATAACCATGAACCTCTCTGTTAGTGTTAGAAGTTTCAGTGGGAACAATTTGTATGAAGCCCTTATCTATAATGTTATTATTATTTATACATAGACCTGTGTCACATAATAATGCATTATAACATTTGCTATGTGCATTATTATGTCTTGATACACATAACACATTGGTAAGTTTTAATCATAATACAGTAATTCATTGTTATTTGTTTCAAGTTAGGGCAATAGTTTGCATTTGGGAAATACACTTATTTTTCTTTATTCTTCCGAATAAGCATATTTACCAAAAGACCAGAGTTGTATATTTTGACAACTGTTAGATGAATTACAATTAAGCAAATCTCCCCAGAGGATGACTTGTAATGTCTTTTCATCAGGTCAATATTTGGCTGTACTTTTGTATTCTGGCTGTGTTCCATGCCAATTACAACAGTTATAGCATGAAATTATATATAAATATATATAAATATATATATATATATATATATATATATATATATATATATATAATCCAACATTTCTAAATGAACAGTCCTCAATCCTGTTTAGTTAGCCACTCAGTCTCTAGATGTCTCAAGTGTGCACACTTCATTGGCTGCACACATTGAAGATCAAAGTAATTGAATACCTGGAAAGACAAATATATTTGGTTTCACAGGAATAAATGGGCTCTGCCTCCAACTCTGTATCCAGAGTTCCCTTAGTATATCCATGGCATGTTAGCATAACAACCCCTTCCATTTTAACATGCGTCTCTATGGCTATGGATAATTAAAGTGTGTTGCTAGGGATCAGTTGACCCTTACTGTTCTTGCTGTAAAGTGTGAGGCGTAAGAAAGGCACATTGCCTGCTACAACCCCATTCCTCATTTAATATGTTTACAGGAAGTACTGTTTTGTTAGTAATACATAGGACCTTTTAATGCTTATTGAGCAGAGACTGAAAAAAATAGGTGTATTGTTATGATACAGAAATGAAGGGTGTTAAAGCTATAGACTACATGGAAATCGTTTCCACTATTTTATATCACAGTGTTACTGAGGAAACTAAAGAAAATTGTAAGGTAACAAATGTACTTTATTAAAAGAAAACACATTTTAAAATCACAATACAATGTAGGTGCAATATGACTTGAAAATGTATGTTACTCATTAATACTGACAAGTAATCTACTGCACTTACATACGTATATACATATATATATATATATATATATCTAGAATACCTCTCCGACACATACCTCCTGTTTTTGTTACCTCACACACACACACACACACA
>CAEMYA010000193.1:3096706-3107439 GCA_903131615.1 Diplodus sargus | reverse complement strand
ACACACACACACACACACATTTTACATGCACCCATGCAGTTGGTTTTTGATGTATTACCTCAGTTGTCATGTTGCTCCTCTCCTCGTCATCCTGAATAACTCCCGGGCTGCACCACACTTCTGTCTCTGTGAGTGTATATGAGTGCGTCTTCTCATTGGAGCCCTCCCCCTGTTAATCGCACCACAGCCCCGCCCCCTCACCTGCCCGTTGTCTTGTGATAGGTCCAGCGAAAGAAGATGGTGGTGGTGGGAGGGGATGTTGTCACTTACCTCTGCACACCTGTACCCTTTTCAAGTCCAGCCTGAACCGACAGATTCTACCTCACCTCACCTGTCATCTCAGTGCAGCTGCCCCTCTGTCTGCAACACACTGACATGCATGCACACATATATGAATATCTATACAGCGCACAAATGAGTTGCCAACATGGACCCGTTGGGTGTGCTGCTCCACCGACAGTGTACAGCAGGTCTTTTAACCGGTCCGTGGTTCAACATTTGACTTGTTCCCTCTTTTTTTTGTTGTTTTTATAACACACCACGTGGGACCAACAGTCACCCTGGATTCAGTTTTTATTTCACAACCCAAACCAACACCAAGAGCAGGGCTGAATTTATGACATTACAGTGTGCCGATTGAACTCAAAGGAGACTGTCAGAGGACAAAGACTGCTGGGAGCTGAGACTCCAGTGGAAGCCATTTTGGCCCGATTGGGTCAGGCCAACAGACTTTTGTGGGTGGTGACTGGGAGGTAAACAAACAGCAAGTGAGTCAGCAGTATTCTTCTGTGGATACGACTTCATCCCAGCCGAGGTGAGGGATACGGTGAGTGAGTGACTTTGGCAGGTAGCGATGTGACTCAGGCCAAGCCGATAGCAGACCGCCACACAAGATTGGACCCTTGTCCTCGGACCTGCAGTACATCCCTAGATCCTTCCCTCGCCGTCGCAGCAGAAATGGACACCAAGCAATTTTAAAGACTTTGTGAGCGTCTGTCCTATCCCAGACACTTGGAATATGAATTAAACACTGCTGAAATAAGCTCCACCAACCATATCCCAAATTGCCATCCACTACAAATAACTATCAGGTTTTTTTCTGTTGCACTAAAACCACAATGTCTGTATCCCTTAGTATCCCTGAACCCCTCTCTTTACCCCCTCCCCCCACATCTTTCCTGTTCCTGCCTGTATTTAGCAGTCTTAACAGTATTCTCTAACACACCCAAGAACACACACAGTTTGTTATCTCTCGATTACCTGTTGAAACCAACAAGGACTGTGACATGGCCTTCAGATGCCGCCACTCTCAGTGTTACTAATCTATGGTTCAGGGTATTAAAATAGAACCGTAAGCGCTGATTATACAGGGATGCACACACACATACAGCAGCAGCAGCAGCAGCACACACAGCAATAGGATGATCAAGCAGTACAGTTTCATACCCGCCATCTCCCGGCCTTGTGTGTTTGTACCGTACTTTGCTCACTATCACTGTGAATGAAAGCCATGCTGCAACCGGGTCATGGCTCAGACAGGGAACCGCTGGCTTAGTAATTCTAATTCTGAAGTTAATGTGCCTCACAGAGGTCGGTAATACAGATATACATTATACAGTATACAGAAGCATATATTTATGGATATATATAGATATATATATAAATGTTACAGTTGTAGTTTGTGGCATTAGAGCTTGTTCAGTTGCTGAATTTCTGCTGCCAGCTCAAATCCGATCATGAATCTGTCTGACCAGTCATGTAGCAAGGGGCGTCAGTGCTCAGTTTACCCAGCTGTATTAATATCTTTAAAGTAATTTTTACGCATTGTTTGCAGTTGACGTCATATTGCATTATGATGCTTGTTTGCCTTGTGGTGATCACCAACTAACTTTTCTAGTTTACCCGCCTTTCACATACCTCTAAATCACTTCATTTAGCACAGCGAGTACCTTAAGCAGCTCTGTTTGTTTGTCCTGTTTCAGGACCACAAACATGAGATCAGGTCTGGTCCACATAACTCGGCAAATTCAGGTTAAGATTTGAGCTGGCAGCACAGCCGCTCTCGTCTGTCTCTCTCTCTCTCCTCTCTCTCTGTCTCTCTCAGCCAAATGATCTTTGGAGAAATCCTCACCCCGTCCTCTTAAAAAAAAAAAAAAAATCACACCAGCACCACAGAGCACACTGCCTTCAGCCATGATCAGTTGCACCAGCATAGCAGAGAGACAGACTAACAATCAGTGACCATCCTCCTCACCAAAAAGCCATTTTACTTGGACATCACTGCTCGCTATGATAGTGCTAAGTTCACGCAGCAGGCAAATCAATTAGTTGTTCAAATCTTTGAAAAATTTCATTTGAGTATGAGCAGTATATTCGTTGCTGTCTATATGACCTTGGTAGCCATTGTGAGAGGGCAGCCAGGCACACAGTGATGAGGAACATGTTTCGCGCATGACCAACAACTCGAGATGCTGCAACAAACCAATGACATGGGGTGCTAATTCTTAACTTTTACGGCTTCATCACCCCCCCTTGCAATGCATTCACAAGGGAAAGGCATGAAGCCTATGAAAGTTTCACAGATTTGCGCAGCGTGTTTGGACTTATTCAGGGTGGGGGCACAAGAGGTCATTTTGCAGGCAAAGCTAAATGGAAAGGCCTTCCATTATAAGAGCCACAGAGTCAAAATCATGTTTCCCTCTAAGAGTAAAACACGTTTGACAAAAGCAGCCAGGTTAGTTGCCTCGAAAGCTGCGCTCTGTATTACTACCTGTGCACCCTGTATTACTTCCCGCACTTCCTGGCCAAGCTGCGAATCAAAATCTCCGTCTTTTCCGCACTGTGACCACGGAATTTTGTTTCTCTCTCTCTCTGTCTCGAAGAATAAAGTTAGGGTTCGGTTTAATGTTTGTTTACACTCAGCTTAAATGTGAAGATGTAAAAGCTCCGTCACTGCGGCATGGCGTAAAACTATAACAACCACTCTGAAACATGTCATTTGTTTTCCACAAATAAATACTTCTACTACTTTTATTACTTACCCAGGGAAAACATAAGTCAATAACATCCTTTCTATCTTCCTAACATCTGTCGTTTCCTGTACTTCATCTCCAATACCCAACATTCCCATTCAGTAGTTCCTGTTTATCTCAGTCCTGTCCCGAATCCTCATCCCTGTCCCCTTTCCCTATTTATTTCACTCTGTCCTCTTTCCTTCCCACGCACACCAACACTCACATAAACCCATCCCAACTCATACTAGCACTCTGCTTGAGAAAGATGACAATCCCTGCAGGAATATGTCCACATGTGGAATGTAAAATACTGAAATTGTACGATTAAAGACACGGTGTGAAGTCCCACACTCATGTTGTTTTTGATGTTGTTGATGTTGCTTTCGTTGTGCACCAAGTGTTCGTTGTTATGCTTATTCTGGGGTGGATGAGTTCGTAGATGGTTTAAAACCTCGATCATGTGTGACAGACTGCTACTGAAGTCCTTTTTTTCTCAATATAGTATGTTTATAAAAGATTTGGAGTGACGTAAAGCAAGAGATGAAGTGACTTTATTTTGGATAGAGGAAAAAAAAACTGTTTTTTATGAGTATTCTTACATGTCGATATTACTTTGCATCTGATTTCCTTGGTAAGTAAATGTCTGTCTATCTGTGTTGATGCTTTACTGTGAGAAAAATGGCTGTATATGCACTTTTAGACCATCGTTGGTGCCGTGGTAGCTAGTGCTCAAACATCACCCAAGGGCCAGGGTTCAAATCACCTTCAGTTTAGCTGATTGAAAAAGAAGTTTTGCATGGCTCTTGCAACAGCCTGCTGTTCGCACGTGTAATTAAGATTTAGCATTTACACTTTTTAGTTGCCTTATTTTGGTGTTGCAATCTGCAAGTAATACATATTCAGAACTCAGAACAAACAAAACACATCCATTTGTCAATGGGTCACATTGCATTGCATTGTCAGATGAGAATTTTGGTAACAAAGATAGCTCTGCAGTGTGTATTCCACCACCTTAATATACTCCATTTAATCATAGGTCACTTGTGTTACTCACAGTGTTAATCTTTTAGTAACACAAACTAAGTTCCGGTTTGGATTCATACTGTAGCCTTTTCAGATTCTCAAGTTTTGATGCCGACAATTAGATTTTCCCACCTTTTTTGTTACTTACCACCACTGCTGCCATGACAGGCAGAGACACTGTAAATACATTCGAGTACATATGTATTTGAATCTTAAAACCCTCTTAATAATGCAATGGCAATCATAGCTTTTCACTAGGACCCAAAAGTTTTCTTGATTATAGCTTCTGTCAGCCATTTGAGGAGCCACAGCTCTATAGCAAACTAGCTCCCGAGCTGCTGGGAAAGCAGACAGTTTGAAATACATCAACAGAACTTACGCTCACTATCATGTGAAGTTTAATACTCAGGCCACATTGCTCTTTTTATATCATAGGCTGTAACTGAATTAGAAACTAATTGGGAACTGCATGTTTTTTTTTCATATCCCATAATAAAGTGGATAGCATTTCTACAGCCAATATTTCTACACACAAATTACAAACAGCTATAACTATATGGTGTTTTCAGCCTAAAAGACAATATGTACGGTCAATAAACAACAAGCCACAGGGCTTTGGCTGCTGCCCACCTATATGCAAAGTCAAATATTGTTTCCCAAACCCCTAGCATGCACATTGGTTAGCTCCAAACCTATCTGGGTCTGCTTTCACTCATATTGTGTAAGGTTTACCAATAGGCCCCATATAAGAAACTCTAGTATGTATTTATTTTTTGTAGGGACTGTACACAATGTATTAGCAAAGGAAAGGGAGTTGAACCCTTACGTTTTCATATTGATATTGTATTTAATTGGAAAAGTATTGGATAAAGATTTAAAGAATAATTTTTTCCTTCAACAAAAAGAATGGTTAAATAACCTTGCCCTTTCCTAATAATGGTTATACAGTCCCTTGAGGCTATTTTGGTAGGGGATGTTTCATTTTATAGTAAACTTAGGTCATGCTGAATCTATTACGCAGTGAGTTGAACTGAAAGTGAATGAACCTGAATCCTGCTTTCCACAGTTGCTTGAGCTGTATCACTCGCTAAGCTGAGTATTTGCTAATATCCCTGATCTGGGTCAATTAAAAAAAAAACACAAAAAAAAAACAAAAAAAAACAGCCACATCCTGATCTTAGCCTTTAGATTGCTCAAAATGAATCTGACCTTAGACAGGGCTTATGTTACAATGTATAAATCTGCTATGTATTAATCTCAATGTTGTGACAAGAATATTGCATTTGATGGATTAAAGCCTCACACACAAAAAAGGAAAGCAACAAAAAAAAATCACAAAATACAAACCAAAAAAACTGGGATTTATACAACTGTTCATACCTCATTGTACTGCCATGTGCCAGAGTAAAGGAGGGGGAGTGATCAGTCTCAAGCAAGGAAAATCACTAGTGGTTGTCAGAATCTGAAACAAGACCCAGCAGTGGTCTTAAAATGTAGCCCCAATTTTTTTTTTTTTTAAATAAAACTTGGTGGCTTGAATAGTTTTTAAGCAGGATAGTTTGGTTCGGAGCTCCTGGCCACGTCCCTGAAATGTAAGCTAGACTTGGAAAAAAAAAAAAGCAACCCACGCAAAACGTGATGAAAAGAGTGAAGGATTTTAGTAAAAATGCTTACAGGATCAGTTCAGGTCGTAAGATGTACCATTGTGACAATGTTGTGGCTCAAGAAGAAAACAAATGTTTGAAAATGACTGCACTTACTTCGTTTTGTTCTTACGGAACTGATAGCATGAGATATGAAGCCATGCTTTTCAGTATGTATATTCAGCTGGCAGATATTTATTCCCTCTGTACATGTTTTCTGCCCTGACAAACCAAGAGAGGACTGACATCTTATCAGGACATCGAGTAGTTTGGCCAAATTAAATCTTTAAATGCAAATTACATTTTCCAGAATAGTCGGCAGTGCCAATGAAATCAAAGACGGTGCTCCTGCCCCCTCAAAAACAGCTTTGAAGAGAGATGTTGTCCTCTTAAGGCCTTTAGATCTTCACAAGTGCAGAAAATGCAGTTAGATATTTCTATTTTTGACCAGTGTACTTTAATACAGGCCAGTCAATTGTGCCTTGAACATGAAAGGTTTAGGACCCCAAGTCCCAGCCTACTATACCCATGATAACAATGTCCTCTCTTGTTTTTGTTGGCCGCTCCCTGCAGCTCCCCTTCACAGTGACTTTATGCAGTAGCACACAACCCGGCCCTAATTAGCGTATCTGAGAGACATCATGTGAGGCCATGCACAAGCAGGAGACTATTTCCTGTTAGCGAAGCAGCCATAATTTTTTTGGCACAGCACAGTGTTGAATGTAAATCTGAATGAGACGTGGGGTGGATGCACCCCAGCTGAGAGTTTGATGGTGTATTTTATAATGCTGGTTGTGGGTTTGTAAAGGCACGGTTGTCGTTTGTCTTGTTTTCTGTGACAAATCATTCATGGCACAATCAGAGAATGGCATCTCAATGGCTCAAAGCTGTTTGTGTTTGTGGCTATGTGACGTTCATTTTCAACATTAAAAAATATTTGATATCAATTTTCCTACTTTGTCTTTGTCCAGAGCAATACAAATCTGATATTTAAAGGGTTTTTTTGTTTTTGAATTAACTAATATGAATGATTTTGAATATACAGTATATATTGTGTTGATAGGGCTGTATTCTTCCACCCAAATGACCTTGGACGGTGTTATGAGTTCAGTCTTATGTCACACTGTCACTGATTTCATTGACCGGCGGAGGCAGATGGCCACTCCCATGGAGTCGGGTTCTGCTCTGAGGTTTCTGCCTGTTAAAAAGCAGAAAGCAGAAAAAAGCAGGGATCAATAAAGTAATTCAATGAAATGTGTCATTTTATAAGTAAAAAATATTTACAAAAAAACAAAATACTATTGGAACATTAAGCATGTCATGTTATAACATGACAGTATATTGTGAAAACACCTCGCTATCATGTGAAACCATCTTGTTATAACAAACATTTTAAATCGTAACATATTACAGATCCATTTTCCTTTTCCCAGTGTGGCAGCAATCTACTTTGATGGTCTTAAATGTTCAGTACATCCCAAAGGTGTTTGGTTAGCCTAAACCATTAAAACCACCCCTGAACCAAAAGTATGTAGACACTGTGCCCACATGATATTTGGTATTATACTGTATTTGTACAAAAACCTGAGGGTAGTTGATTAATAGTTTGATAAACTAAGACAAGGTTCTGTAATATTATCTATATGCTACATTTGCGAAACAATATTAGCTGAGTATATGAGCATTAACTTATGAGCACAATCAAATCATCTTTTTTGAGTTTAAACATTGTGTTCTGACTAAAAAGTGCTACATTTGTAATGATTTAAGAAAACACACAATATTTCTTTGCTGTAGAACACCAAACACAGTGTATTTCAGCTTTTCAGAGAGAGTGTTGTTAGAAACCCTAACAGTGCACAAGCCCCGCTCCAGCTGTCGATGGACTCTCAGGGACAGTATGTCACCTTTGACTATCATCATTAAACCCATTAAAGAGTTCCAGTACTATTGACCCCCGTATTGACAGAAACTTGACAGCACAAAGCAAATGTGCGTAACAAAACTCTAAACTGAGCAGACTCTTACTGTATGTCCCTGTCTATTTTTACCGACTATAAATCCAGGTAGAACAGCTGCGTCTGACATGTCGTCCTCACAGCGTTGACCTAATCTGGGTCCTGAAGAGGCTACTGGTGACCTACAAGTATGCAGTATAACATAATACACATCAGCACATAGTACCTATAGTACAATATTCTGACAACACCTCAGTCAATACATATGCAGATCGGGGATGTTGACAGCAGTTCTGTGAGTACTGTAGCCTCCAACAAGCTGCAGTCTGTCTGATGCAGAGCTCCAGCAAATCCACATTCACATCACAAGCCCATGTGTCCCTCCTGACTGGACAACAAAACACTTTCCTCAGCACTGAGGCTGGATTGATGACCAGGTATAGCATGAAAATCTCCTGAGCCCCAGAAGCCACAAAGTCCCCTATATCAGCCAACTTCGGGAATTCTATTAGTCCCCGGAAATACCAGGAATATGCATCAGTAAGGGTCGGTCGTGCATTATTACCTCATTTTATACCCTGTCTTGCAAAATGACCTTGTCTGTCAGTCTAGTTATAAGATTGTTTATTAATACACTGCTGGTTTCTAAGTGAGACTGTAACTGTAGAGATATTGAATTGAAACATCTAAATTCCCATAATAATCATGTGTGTTCACACACAATCAAGAGCCATTATTGAATGTATTGCGCCCTGTTATTATGTTGTATAGGCACAGTCAAGATTGGTTATCCACAGTGCACCTTTGCTAAATTTGGATACAGACTACTAAATAATTACAAACTCTGAGACACATGGGAGTCAGTCGATGTCAAACTTGTTTTAGGGTTGTTGTAGAGGAGATGATGTAACAATGAGCAGCTTTGCTCTCCACCAATCAAAAATCCTTCATTGCCAAAACCCCCAACACACACACACACACACACACACACACACACACACACACACACACACACACACCTCCCTCCAGAAAAACACACAGAGGGGCACAGCTGGTACTATCTGTGCAGATTGGCATGGGTAGTGTGTATTAGTGTGTGTGTGTGTGTGTGTGTGTGTGTGTGTGTAACCCTCTTACACAGACACAGATTGAGAGAGCCGGACATCCATTACAGATTTTTCCCCTCGACCAAGGGAAAAGTGCTCCCAGCAAGGCTCTAAAAATAAAACAGTGTGTTTTGATGATAATTCTCATATTCACTGACTTTGCATATCATTTTGATGATTTCGCAGATTCTGAGAATAAGCATGTCTAAGTATGCATCTAATCCACGGCTGAACAATGATTTGATTTCATATTTTATCACCATAGTTGGCAAAATGAAAAATAAAGAGATGCATCCATCAATTGAATTAGAATTTTTTCCAAGGTCACATCCACATTTGAACAACCATTATGCGCTGAAATGCACTAAGAGATGGTGTAATAATGTATCACAGTATCAATATGTAATACATTATAATTGCCGTATTTATTGGTACTATTTGACTTTAAAGATGTACATGATGAGTGGAGCAGAGGTGGACGAGACGCCAGATGTGAAAAGTTGGGACACATGGGACCTCAGTAGTCAATGGCGAAAGACGAATCAAATCTGGATGAACTGGACTATGAACTCTACATATAATGGCCATTTATAAGATCATTTTGAGAATCAAGAAAGTCACAGTTACTATAAAGATAGTAAAACACCACTTATTTCTGTGTCAAAACTGCTCAGTGAGCTACATCATCTCCCACAATATACATCACAAATACCAACATGGCCGCCACCTCAGCACAGTGTTGAAAAAGGTGAAAATCATAACAAATCTGGTCATATTGACAGCTGCAGTTATGTGAAACAGAAGTTAGCAAGTTTTGTGAGCTACAGTCCCACAGCATCAGTTTTTGATGAGCTGGGAAACCCAAGAACATCATTATTGGACAGATAGAAAATGAGACTTAAAAATCAACATTTCTTATGAATAAGACCTTTAAAGGATGCGTCACTTTTTTAATCCGAACTTTCACGGCAACCGTACTCGATTGGTTTTATGTCAAACTGCTACTTTCACAAGTTGAAAAATTATCTCTCAGATTCACAAACATCATATATGTTATTTATGGCACAATGCAAACGTGTCTGTCCAATAACTACTATACGTAGTTTTTCTGAATGCCCACCAGTCGAATGGGCACAGCGTTCTTGCCGTCTAAAGTAAGATTATGAAAATAGCGAAGAGTACTTGTCACATTTTAGCATGTTAACATTGTTGTCAGCATGTTAGCATCTTCACCGTACGACTCATACGTTTTCTGCACCAGCTTGTTCCTGCTTTTTATTGAAGGAATGCCATAGAAGCACACTGAACCCCATAGACGTTGATGGTCAGACCGTTGCCTTGCGTGGTAGCTAATTACCATCAGTGTGTAATTACATGTAGCTGAAAGCAAAAATGTAAAGCACTGCAGATAAATGCATCCATTTCCTATTTGCTCTGTGGGAAAAACCCAACACTCCATGTGTTTATGGCTGCACTACTGCATCAGATGGAAATATCCTTTTTATACTCATTTGAATGAAATAGAATAAAAGCAAATAATCAGGCTGGCATGTTTGGAATGTTTGAAAATCTTCACTAGAATTTTAAATTAATTTCTGTCAGTTTGAACGACGTCTGGCTACACAGCATGACTTTGGGGTCGGTTAGGTCTAAGAGGATGAAAATGGATCAAGCAGTGAGAAATAAATTGTTTTAAATACTGAGGATCTACATGGTGCAGTCACACTCGACTACACACATCCACCTGACTCCTCCAAACATACACACACACAGACACACTTAAAAACACATGGCTGCCCCACCCCCGTGGATTCATTCATGCAGACTGGTGTTATGTAAGAGAGTTACCATCCTCTACGAAAAGACATGTCCTTGTGTCAACTCCATGTGTCAGACCAGGACAGAAGAGAGAAAAAGAGGGAGGGGGAGAGAGAGAGAGAGAGAGAGGGTGAGAGAGAGAGAGAGAGAGAGAGAGAGAGGGGGAGAGAG
>CAEMYA010000193.1:3063490-3096681 GCA_903131615.1 Diplodus sargus | reverse complement strand
GAGAGAGAGAGAGAGAGGGTGAGAGAGAGAGAGAGAGAGAAAGGAGAACGAGTGAATAAGCATGTGTGAAAACAGATGAGAGGGCAGAAGAGACAGACAAAGACAAATAGAAGTGAAGACTATAGGGAGGGAGAGAGGCCCCACCATGGAGCACAACCTACAAAGACTGTGGAATGCAATAACACACACACACGCACACACACACACCACATACACACACATAGATCCTTCGTAGGAGAGGAGGAGGTGCCCATTAAAAGGCCACTGGCAGGATGATAGGGATTTAGAGGGAAGCAGAAGGAAGCAACAGGGGGTGGAAGACTACTTGTGAAGGATGTGTGTGTGTGTGTGTGTGTGTGTGTGTGTGTGTGTGTGTGTGTGTGTGATACATGTTGGGAATGTCGACAATTTTCATAGAGATAAAGTTGAACATTTTAACAAAATTTGCTTGCAGAAGAAAAAACACTGTGTGTGTTATGATTTGCTATGTATAATCACATTTTTACTCATATTTTAACCCATTTAGGCCTGTGGCCACCTGAAAAAACACCCTCTAAAACCTATGGCATTTCTATAAATGACTCTCTTAAACCTGAAGTTTTCTGAAAAATTTTGAAAAAGTGCCAACATTTACAAAAAAATGTAATTTCTCAGGCTCTGTAACTGATAAAAGGGATAAAATAACAAACATTTGAAAGCTTACACCCTTGGCTATCTATAAATACATCCCCACCTGGAGTGACATCTACGTCACTCCAGGCGTCAAAGGGAGAAACACACATGCGTTGCTCCAGTCGCAAATGGGTTAATGTAACTCAGGTCTACGTCCTAAGTTATTCACTTTGAAATATTCCACATGTATATCTATCATCAACATTCCATGTATTGGTGCAGTGATATATTGACATTTTTATCAAAACATATTTCAATTACAACACTTTTTAAAATGAAATCATGAATCAAAATGAAAACCCCTTAAAACATGGTTTAAAATCTAAAATTCTGCAAAATAAATATTCATGGCTTAAGAAGGAACATGAATCAAAAACATCCTCACCTGTTACATTTTAACACTCAGCTGCTTTATCAGGGAGCAGTAGGTGTGTGTGTGTGTGTGTGTGTGTGTGAGCGTTTTGGTTTGATTGACATCTGGCAGCAGAAGCAGACAATCTCACAGCTGTCACCACATTTTGCTTCAGATGTTGTGAAATGCTGAATGTTGCATGACATTATGAGACATCGTGTTCTTCCAAAAGGGCCCTGCTAACTTTAAAACAAAAAACAAAAAAAAGAGAGAGAAGTCTCTTCTAATCATAGCTGTTTGTGCAGAACATGGCCGTATTAATATAGGCTCTGTGTGTTTAATACAGTCAAGCCCAGAAGTTCTCTGTTTGGTCTGTGTGTGACTGAAATTAGCCTAATGATGAAGCCTAATCCTACTAGCACACTTAACAGTCTTGAGTCACACATGCACAGGTATTCCTCGTTCTGTGGTCTAAAATAAAAAAGAGCACAGAAAGAGAGATTTCTGTCTTGTCAAGTCATTATAGAATACATTAGAGAAGCTATATGTCTGTTGGTTTCATGTGACTAAGCCAACAATGAAGAATATTTATTTCTATCTCATAATATATATCAAACTTTGATCCTCCGTCTGTCTGCTCATCCCTCTCTGCAGGTTATTTAGGCATTTTGTTGAAAGTAGTGTAAAAAGTCATATATTATCGTACACAGACTGTAATATTGTTACACAATATATATTTTTGAAATGAAGGTAATATGTAATTAATTACATTTTGAGAGTAACTTACCCAACACTGCTAGTAAATGGCCACATCTTTCTTAATCCATGCGCTTGGTTGTAATGCAGGTTTTGTATTATACATGTGTAGTCTTCATGCTCATGTCAAAATAACGCTGGTAACATCCTCAGGGAGTTAGAATGTTCTATAGCTGTGGTTCCTCACAGCCACAGACATCATCATACAACTCTTTACTGATGCATAAACTGACAGTTTGGTTGGTTGGATCCTTTTGTTCTTTTGCATCCTATTTGTGCAGACTGTTTTGTATTGTTTTTCTTCCAACAAATGTATATTTAATTGTATTCTAATATATAAACTACTCCGGTGAAGTTGCATCGGTATAAAAAAACAATGTTTATTCTTAGTGTTGATCAGTTTTTCAGAGCTGTAGCTGTTGCAGTTGTTCACGTTTTCCATAGTTTAACAATAATGTGATGCTGAAATCTTGCAGTATGGGCTGGTGACCCTGTTCACTGGTACTGCAACAGCAGTCCTACTGCTCCCTCTACAGGACGCACTGACTGCTAACCAGCAATCTGTCATCTATAGATGCAGTGAGTGCTAGACTGTACGCTTATTTATAGGAAGTGATGGAATGTAACTAAGTACATTTACTCAAGTACTGTGTTTCAGAGGCAACAGGCTCAGCATGAGAGATTGTCACAGCTAGCTTGACTGAGTATTGCCATGTCAGCTTTTAATTTAAGTTGAATTCATGATTTAATGTGGGTTGAGTTGCTTTCATTTTTATAAGTATCACATTGTATTAATACATGAAAATCTTTTTTATATATTAATTTATTTGTTATTACAAACAAATGGTCAATGTAAAGCAAAAAGAACACATTTTGTATATAAAGATGCATAAATAATCTGTAAATAATTACAGAGGTAAACTTTCCGTCTTGTGAATTTTGTGAAATCATATCAGACAGGATAGTAAGACAGTGGTTTCAGTCATCAATCCATTTACTTTGTCTGAAAGTATATATATGCTGAATGTGCTGTTACCTCAGTGATCAACAGTGTGTCATGAGGGTACTCTTAAAGAAAACACACAGGTGCTGTTTTCTGTTTATTACTGAACATAAGAAAAGAGAGCAACAACAATCACAAGTGTCATTAGATAAAGTGCACTTCATGTAAGCGGTGTCAGAATCTGTGAGACTCGATGGAAGCCTACTGACTTGACCAATTACATCACATCCTACTCAATAATGCACATGATGACACAGGTTACAGGCTTGATAATGCACACTGCGATGAATAATGCACACTCAGTGATGCACATAGTTACTCAATAAATACACACAGATACACAGCTGTGCTAACAAGGGAATATAAACAACACTTTGGCCCACACGTATGAAAGCATGCTGCTGTACAATATAAAACTGCATAAACACACATTAATGTGCAAAAAGGTGTTATCTGAGAAGTTATCCAATAATATTTAAGTTACTGGCAAACATATATCATATTCTGGCAGTGTTTAAGTTACAGTCTGAGACTTAAGTGGCTTGGTTTCACTCACTGGACCCTTTGGCATTAAGTTACAGGACATACACCCTCAGCAACCTAACAGGGCTTGTGTGTAGAATGAATTGTTTGATGCAAGACCGCGAGACACAATATATCCCAAAGCCGACAATGAAGGAACACTTTGGCGTTTTTGGGAAATACACGTATTTGCTGTCTTGCTGAGAGTTAGATGAGGAATTTGATACCCATGTCTGTGGAGTAAAGATGGACCTACTGCCAGTAGCTGGTTAGCTTAGCATAGCACAAAGAAATAACAAGAAAAAACAGCTGACCGGGTAGCCATCACCTGTAAAGCTCACTAATTCACACGTAATACCTTGTTGGTTTATACTTATGTATGGTAAAATGACATGTTCTTAGAAGATAACAGAATAGACAATCCAGCAGATTTTTGTTTTTGTAGTTAATGACTTGTCAACAGGTGCTGGTAGGCTGATTTTGTTACCTTTGGAGAGAGCCAGGATAGCTATACCCCCTTGTTTTCAGTATAAGTGCGAAGTGAAGATAACTGGCTAAGGGTGTTCATATTTAGCGTACAGACATGATAGTGTTATAAAAACATTCATCAGGAAGGTGACAATATATTTCTCAAAATGCTAAACCATCAGCTCGGTCGGCGGGATTAATTGTTGGCAGTTAACATTTCTGCAAACCACGGATACCTTCAAATTTGCACACGTCATACAATATTGACAATTTTACAATATATGTCACATTGCACTAACATTTCATGTATATGAAGTTCCATCATTTGTAAGCGTGAAACCACTGAGTATTGTTTGAACCAGTTCTGGGGATATTTTCCAGCCGTGTTTTTGGCAAGAAAACTCTAACCAAATGGTTACCACATATCACAACATGAGTTAACCTAAATAAGCAAAAAGTAAAGAAACTTGAAGTTCCATTTGTATCTGTGGTTTGCAGAAATGTACATTGGCAACATTTATTCTGGCAAGTGGGTTCAAACTATTCCTTGGTTCCTTTGCTGTTCCCTTAACGTCAGATCAGCATAATTTTACTATCAAAAGCTGAACTTTCTTGGAGTATGAAATAGTGTCAACAAAGCAGCTATAAAGCACCATAACAGCACAACAAACTTTTGACTGAGTCATACTCCTGAGGCAGGCTTCTAGAAGTGAGTACAAGATAAGTCGAAGATTGTGCAGTTCACTAAGAATATTAGACAAAAATGTCTGTATTGTACCCTGCAACTATGATGAAATACGAAAAGTCACAGTGTCCGCTTGAAATCCCCTTTGGGAGCTGCTGGGACGGAGACAGTTGGCAGTGTTTGCATGTGCGAGGCAGGCACGCAGGACACAATGGCAAGAAAGTGGGAGTGAGATCAAAGATGGCTGGGTGAGAAAAAGCAGTGACAGAATCGGTTACACCATCCATTTTGTGCATTTAAATGCACATTAACATTCCCTTTATACCTTGATGTTCTTCTCTGGAATAATGAGCAGCAGGAAAGCACACCAAACTGCGCGGGACATGTAAAGTATGCTTAGTGGTTGGCCTTTTGTCACGTGAACCAAGATAAATCTAATATTCAGAATATACATTGGCAAACACATTGAATGCATTGAACCTGGGTTTACACATCACATTGTACACTCAGCACACGGTATCACTGGTGTTTGTTTGGGCACAATAAGACACTGTACATGTCAAACGTTTGTCTGTAAGCTGTACTATACATACACTGAGTGCTTTTAACCATCGTCTAGGGGAAAACGTCTTTCCTTACCCACTATCCTCACATCTCACAGATCTGCGGCTCGTTAAAGCTGTAGAACAAGTGAAAGAAGGTGATGTGCACTTGAGCATACTTGTGTTCTGCCTTACAGACTGCATTCCTACTTTCTCTCGTCCGCCTCATTTGTTCCAGAACTTCCCCTCAGCATCCAGCCTCTGGTTTAGCCGACAGAGCTGGCGGAGAAAGCCGTCGTTGGGTCCGATCTCTCTTTTCTGACGGACCATGGCCAGAGCGGTGTGGACGGTCATGTTTTGGCGCAGCATCAGGTAGGCTATGACTAAGGTTGGCGAGCGGCTGTAGCCTTCCCTACAGTGAACGTACACTTTACCTGCAGAACAAGAGAGGAGTTTAAGTTTGGCCAAATTCAAAACAGTACTGAGGTGCTACATTAAAAGCTAAAAACATGTGCCACTTAAGTGACTGTAGAAAAAGCTAAAAACTCTTGTACCTCTTTGTAAAGGTGCTAACTGCTAATGTGTGAGCAAATCAGTCCTTATTTCGATTGGTGGTTTCCGATCTTCATTCAACTTTCTATGTATAATAACTATGTTTGATCGCCCCATTTAGCTGAAGCATTTAGCACACGGAAATTTAGCAGTTCACAAACTATATCTGTCTTCTGTTTAGTAGAAACCAGACTCTACATCAGGTTTCTGTGCCTTTTCACAATTGTCCTATGTCAGCCTCAGTGTAGCCAAGGTAATATTCAAGCGAGATACAAGAGTTAAAAGCACAACTTTGACAATGTCTCATCCTTTAAATCAAGGGTTTGCATCCAAGCATTTATTTATATCCAACAAACACGGAGCAACATTAGTATTCATGTAGATTTAAGTGTCTGTTCACCTAAAACATTTTAACACCAACAATAACTTTCCTTTCAGCTCCGTTTTAGTCTCCACCAACTGGACGCACATAATGCAGATTAATAAAACTTCTATACTAAAAATTTCCTCTTGTTGCAACTGGGAACAAAATTTGTTCAGAAGCGCAGGTTTTATATTGACAATCAATTGCAGCACCCATCAAGACTGTAAATACAACGATTCTAAATGCCAGAATATGAATTATGGGTCCCAATTCCTTTTTGTATTTTTTGTTTCCAAGATCATTATTGAGCTCTCTCACCCCAATCCTCGTTGTTGGACAATTTCTACCAGCAGCACACTCTAAAGTGTAGGTGTTTCTTCTTTGCATACTGGCTTTTTCAAGGCTAGTTCTACTTACAGTGTGAACTTGCAACATATTTGAAATGTACTTAGCATAAGCATGCACTTAGGATACAGGTACAGTACAGTATTAGTCCTCTTTGTTGTGGTCTTAGGCATGACAAACTTAGATATTTTTAAAAGTTACTTCATAAATTGAAGTCTTTAGCTTGTTTTTGCTTCTCAGAAAATAAAAGAAGTATCAGCGAATATCAATGTTTTTCAAAAATCAAGAAATATGAGTATAGGCATCCCCACATTTGACACACACAAACACACACACACACACAAAAAAAAATAGATTTCAGTTTCAGTTAATCTCAGGTCTGTTATCTTCTGACCTTTTCCATTTTTGTATGCCAGTGCCTTCTCGATGAAGTCTGCAGCCTCCTCAAAGTAAACACTTATGTCGAAGTGGTCTGTGTCACTGGCTGGTATGCCATGGTAAATGATGCCCGTGCCAGCATAGAACTCAGTGTTGGTGTTGACGTGCATGAAGGAGTTCCCCTCTGCAGCGTTCAGGATGTGGGTGATGCCCTGACGCTTGAGACGCATGACGTTCATCGCCACAAACCTGCATCAGATTGTTAAGCAAAGCAAATGCATACTATCACTTCTCACGTACTTCTATTTTTGAGGGTGTGAACATCAAAATATAATGGATCATTCCTGCTTTTGGGTTTTTGGATCTATTCATTTATGTGGGACTAAATTCTGTTGTATGACACTATGAACAACAAAGCAAACGTGACCAACGGTTTGGCTCCTCATTCTGCATGTTAGAAGCTGTGCTTGTTGCTTTATAAGGAATCTCACAATCGCAAAGTTGACCCTGTAAAAGCCGGTAGTTGGTCCTCCTAACTCTTGTTGTTTTTCATGCACCTTTCCAGATATCATTCCACATAGCAGACAGTCCTACCTCAAAAAGTTTCTCGTCTTTGCCAGGAAACTGACCCAGCTCCCCCCAACACCAGCACTTCAGTACCCACAGTTCCACAGTATAAACCTGCCCAGTTACTCAAGTCATTTGCTCGATTCTTCTATACGTTACTTCTGCCTGAGTAACTGATGAGTAATGTTACTGAGTGAGATATATATTTATACATATATGTAAATATAAATATATATATATATATATATTTATATTTATATATATTAGGGTTGTCAAAGTTAACGCGTTAATAACTCGTTAACCCAACATCCTCTTAACGCCGTTGATTCTTTTTACGCGCAATTAACGCTTGGTATTAAAAAAAATTATAATAAATGCGCATTGTATGATTTATGGCCGTCGCTGGCACCTGTAGTCTTGATCCAGAGGGTGGCAGAAGAATAAGAAAAGGAATCAGAAGAAGAAGAAGCAGGGTTGGCATTCGGGAAAAACACGGTGGACTGAAAAGCGAAAGTGAAAGGAAATGGAGAAAGGACTTATTAACTGCAAATTTACTTTCAAAACACTGCCAGATGGTCGATAGGACAAAAGTTATCTGCACTAGTGATGGTAATTCCGGCTCTTTTAAGACGGACACACAGACTGCACCACACATCATGTAGTTGACCAATCACATGCAGCTTGTACAGGAAAAAAAATAGAGGAAAAAAATAAAAAGCGGCTCCGGCTTCCAGACAGGAGCCGTCTGCGATCGTTCACCTCAAAGAGCTGTTTCGTTCACGACCGACACATCACTAATCTGCACGTACTGTCGACATGAAATGAGTTAACATTGAAGTATGTCGAGTCTCAAATATAATTTGCAAGCTTGCTTTATGAAAATATACATTTTCATAAAGCAAGCATATTTGCCCTTTCTTCTGTATTAAGAACATGAAAAAAATACATTAAGGTACATTTAAAACAGAAAAAAATGTGCCAAAAAAATTGTAAATTAATTTGCAATTAATCGCGAGTTAACTATGGACAAAATGCGATTAATCGCGATTAAAAAAATTAATCGTTTGACAGCCCTAATATATATACACATATATATATATTAGTGACTGTATAAATATGTTTATATATTGTGTTATTCACAGCAGCAGCCTCAGTAGGTCCAGTATTGCTGTTGCTCTGGCTAACAGGAGCTGACAGGTTAAATCTGGTAGCATTTATTTTCTTCTAGCTTAAGCGGCAGGGGGCAGAGGCCGAAAGGTGAGAGGGTGGTAGACACAGTTGCCATGAAGTGTGACACTATTGAATAAAGTGTTACTAAATGCCAAAACATAAAACTACAATGAATGTAATTATGAAATAAAAACAACCTTTGAAAAATGTAATTTGCACATTTGTTTTTATTCTCCTGTAATCCCTTCTTTTTCCCTGCTGTCAGACACTGTTTTAGTCTGCCATGGAAAGACAGAGTTAATTTTTCATTCTCCCTGCTGCTGCTTCTTGCTGAACCTCTGGGATTGCTGTACCACTTGGCACCTCCTGCCTTTTTGATGTAGAGAGCTAAAAATAGACTCAGTGCACTCTTGTGTTAATACTGAAGGCAACGTCATGCCTCTGCAAAAAAAACAAAAAAACAGTCTGCCATGCTTTCAGACTCCACAGAGGAGCCAAGACAGATACATCAAAACAGAAAACACCCACTGAGACAGAGCAAAGCGTGGGCGCATGTTCTCTCTTCACTTGGCTTCACAGAGCTGTGATGATGCATTTGCGTGTTGGATCCTATATTTGTTAGCACTTTTGCTCCAATGTGTTTCTGCTCTGTCCATTGTGACTCCTTTAGGAGCGCAGGCACAATAAAGGAGGCACAACAGAGGTTTGTGCTCCTGAGATGCACTGCCATGACTCACTGTGTAGGAAGAAAACACATTAAGGTCAGACTATTTAAAATTTAGAACACATATTTGATCTTAAGCCTGGACTAAACCATTCCCAGCTTGAAATACTGTACTGTACACCACTATAAGCTGTGGTCAGCTGATGTACTGTGAAATAATCAGAAAGACTGTTGAGCTTGTTTGGCTTCAAAATGCCACTGAGCAGTTGCATAGTAATAATAATAATAATAATAGTAATAATAATAATAATAATAATAATAATAATAATGCATTTTATTTAACGGCACCTTTAAAAGCACTCAAGGACACCGCATATAAGAACAACAGTACAACAAAAACAGGAGACAATTTAGTGTGAATGAGGATAAATAAATAAATAAGAATATGCAATTACACACTGCCAGGAGCTCGGCACAGAATTCATACCATACAGGAAGTCAACCGGGCCAGGTTAGGCAGGGTTGAGCTGAGAATAGTGCAATAGAGTGGAATAAAGAAATGACTGGGGCTCAAGATTTAATGTAATGATTAGAAGCTGCCCAATCTGAGTGCAAGCACACCCGCCATCTTTGACAGACAGGTATGGAAACACCAGAAGGACAAGCCACATGCTGAACTGCTGTAAGACCAGAAATGCTGTAAGGTGATTAAGATTACATAATCATAATGATTGTTTTGGATTTTTATTATTGCTGTCATTGTGCAGCCTGATGTCCAAATAATTGGAGGAATCGTAAGACATTAAGTTCGGGGGGGGGGGATTACATGTTATAGTAAATATGTGGTTAAAATGTCCATGTAATATGTATCATGTAGGCAAAACAAAACGGGAGCTAAAGAGCAGAATCTGTGAGCGTAAGTGTTCTATTCATAATTTTGATGTTAAATCATGACTACATTATATGGGCATTGAGGCAGCGAGGAGGTTCAAAAGGTACAGAGTCCATCTCCTGAGAGAAGCGTGTTGCATAGACTCTGAATAACAACATTTCATTTGTTTGTTTCCTGTGTCGTAAACATGTGCTGTTTTGGTGCTACATCTTGTCTGTATGAGTCTGTATGCAGCCCATCTATTGGCACGCAGCTGTTGATTGTGGTAACCTCTAATTAACAAACCCATGTAGACTGATTGTGAATTTGCCAGAATCAATTTCATCTTGCCCGAAATGTCCGTGTGGACTAAGACACTTTAACAGGAGTGCTGTCCTTGAATTTTCTATTCGCTAATTGACTAGAAGACGGATTCAGCACCCCGCATTCCACTTATTATATGAGTCCAGCGCAATGTGTCTAATTTTTATGCTTTGGCAATATTCTTCTTATGATGTCCACGTAAATAGAACTGAACTTCTGAGAACTGATGAGAAGATTGATACAACTGTTGTATCTGCTTAACAAAAGTCAACAGCCAGTTAGCTTAGCTTAGAGTAAAGCCTAGAAGCAGGGAGAAACAGCTAGCTTAGCTCTGTCCAAAGGTAACAAAATATCCCTCTCTTTCCTGTCTTTGAGCTAAGCTAACAGGCTGCTGCTGCTGCTGTTAGCTTCACATTTACAGTACAGACAGAGAAGTGAGTTGTTGATCCTTTAATGTAACTGTTAGTAATGAAAGTAAGTCCATTTCCTGAAATGTTGAACAACCCTTTCAACACAGGATGAGTAGTTAGCAGTAGGCCCATTCCATTGCACCTCACAGGCAAGGACCCGACACAGGCTGAAAGAAGTGGTCAAATTTAAAGCATCGTAGCCTCAGACATCCGGACTTTTATTCTTTAGTGGCCAAATACCTTGAATCGTACATTCTCCATAAAGCAGCTTGATATAGTCCTCCTCCTAAACTTGTTTTAACTCCACATTTCCAGCTATTAGTGCAGGCTTTCAATTGTGTTTCCTGACTGTACATTGTGAAAAGTTGACTTAAAACATGACAATTGTCCATCATGACCATAAGCCTCGAGCAAAAATGTGAATTATCTTAATTTTACACAGGGAAAAAATGTATAGTTGGTATACTGTATGCCTTCACGCTACAGTATATGGATTCTTTGGACTACAGGCCTGAGTGTGGGTTGACCCCAGCAGAGACAGAGAGGGTCGACAATGTTGGGTGGAAAGACTGAAATTCAGAGCAATCTGAACATTTGAACTGAACGGGGGATTAACAGGGAAAGCTATTTTCAAACCTTTCCATCCTGTCAGCTCTGGGTCGCTGCTCCATTTTGCCTTGTTACAACACTCCTCCACCTCTTTAAAAATTCAACAAGCTTCTGTCTAATACAGCCCTCAGCTCTCTGAGCAGACAGTGAGTCTATGACAGGAGCACAGCTTTACATTTTCTACATGTAGCCTCAATAAAAAACATTATAAATATAGTGACTAATTATAGCACATCCTTAGGTACCTCATGGCCTCACTGGGATGCCTTCAGATTATTGCGGGGCACGTCGAAAACCCTGTGAGCTTCTTCTGACAGACACAACGCGTCTGCTTTGGATGATTTCCGAGGCGATCCTTTCCTGCAGCTCATTCTATTTCAACCTTTTCTCGGTATAAAACAATGTCTATAGTATTTGTAGGACTACTGCAATTATAGTACGATATAACCTATCAATACAGCCTAACCAGATCAGCCTATTGGGATAAATCGAGCGATGAGGACTGATTAAACGCCAATTGATTGGTTGATTGGGGCTGTTTATACTGTGTGACCTGAATCAATCATGCAATATAGAATCACAATCTGTACGTGGAAGTTCTCCAGATGATCACAACAAGGACTCACGCATTGCCCACGTAGATCCTCGGGTAGACCTCATGGAAGTGTTTGGTGGGCCAGCTGTAGAAGCCGCTGTCGTCCGTCAGCAGATCGTTCAGCTGCTGGAGAGTCACCTCGAAGCCCGACATGTCGAGCCGCACCGGAGCCGCCGCCGTCTTCACCTGTTGGTTGTGTTTATTCTTCATGCCCGACGATCCGAGGCAGCGCCTCCGCCCGGCACACGCAGAAGGTGGGCGGGAAGGAAGGTGGTGAACGTGGCGGGCAGGTGTCGGTTTACCGGGCCGGTGCAGTGCGCGGTGCGTCGCTCTCCGTGCGCCTCCAGCGCGGCTCTGCCCTGCAAACTGCTCGGGACCAAACACACACATGCAGGGCCGGCCTCGACTTTTTGGTGGCCCGGGGTCAGTGGTTCCCAATCAAGGGGTCCCAAAATTGTTAAGGTGATATCAAAAAAAATAATTTAAAAAATGTTATGTTATACAAGGCAAGTTTATTTGTTGAGCACAATTCCGACATCTGGATGGTTCATAACATAGCAGTAGATCAGAAATGTATTTTGTCCCCAAACCATTCTGTGCCTTGTAAACCAACAGCAGGATTTTGTAAATCTATTCTTTGACAGACAGGAAGCCAGTGTAAAGATCTGAGAACTGGAGTGATGTGATCATTTTGTGGTTCTGGTTAGGATGTACATGTTTGGTGGTGGCATTTTAACATTCACCATCATCGTCAAGGTAAATTCATATTTAACTAAATGTTGGTTAGCAGTTATTTCACTGTTAGCAAACACTTATATAAACTATTTAGTAAACTTTTTTTGCTGTAGAATTGCAACAATTTATATAATAGAAATAAATAGTTAATAAATACTATGTAGTTCATCTATAGATAGGATTAAAATGGCAATTCTAAAGTTGCAAATTATGTGTTTATAAGCCTTTACAATGGCTGAACACAAACCCACTCCCACAGACACGGTGTGTTAGCCTGTGGCTAACGTCTATTCAGTTTGTACTTTGGCTTTTTGAGACGGGTAAACACAAATGGTCCAGTGCATGAATGGTCACAAGAATCTGATTTGCTTTTAGTCTGAACCTACCATTAGTATCTTTATCAACTTAACAGTCTTATATAGAGTTTCTCTTGACATCTTGAGGTCATTTAATCTCTTTGGACAATACGGGCCTCCTTCATGATGTATCCAGCTGAGAGATTTCAGTTGCGGGACAGCCAGCTTTCACCTCTCCACCAAAAGCCGTCAGCCAAGTACCATTGAGTGTATAGTGTGATTTGAGCTCCTTTGGTCATCTCTAATTCTGTTGCAGGCTGAAATTTATCATCATTTCTTGAGCTCTTTTTAGAGTGACTATCTCATTACTGAGCACGCTGAAAAGTCGCATTGTGAATTGTTGGTCTCCTGTGTTCAAGTCTGATGTTTTGCTCTTCATAACATCATGCATCGTCCATCCTCTCTCACACCTAAATCATTGTTTGGGGATCTGCTGAAACACTTAATGATGTTTTGCTTTTTGCTTTTTCTTGGGAAAACGCTCTTGCTAGATTGCAATAAAAATAGAAATTAAATAAAAATGACACAAATAGTTTTATTATGCAAGAAATGATTTTTTTTTTATTGATTTTAAAGAAATATTTCAAGGTTATTCAAATCTAAAGTGCAAATGCTGCAGTTTGTCATCAGACAAGCATCAAAAAGAGAGAGAGAAAATATAAAGCCCTGCATCCCAGTGTGAAGAATGACTTAAAGAGATGGTGCTTGGGTGACATGACACATCGCATCCTGTCAGCCAATGCAACGCTTCTGCAGCAGCTTGACTTTGAGAATATAAAGCTTTAGTAGAAGGAAAACGCAAGGAGGAGACACAGGGGAGATCACACACAGATTTACCTCTATTTTTAACCATAATATGGTTCAGATCGTAATGCCAGACCAGCTGGAAACATCTGAGGACACTGACACTGTTTAAACTTATACTTTAAAATTTGGTTTCAAAATCAATAAGAGCCCAAACCATCAATTTGAATGTAAGTATAAACGTACACATTTACATTTAGAATTTGGATTGTTAAAATTCAATGTTTCACTTTAAATCAAAGATGATTTCTTGTGTGTGCCATGTCAGTCCTCCTTAGGGTTAGGGTTAGAGTTACAGTGAGGGTTAGGGACAAGCTAATCTACAGTTGGTAGACAGTACAATCTTTGAGAGAAACTCCCCCTCGGTGTCAAGCAGGCTGCTCACTCTTTAGCACAGTTCGGGTTGCATTTTTGCAGCCCGGCAGCGGAGGACTTTCAGGAAGCTGTCAATCTTGTGAGAGTCACGGCGGAAGCAGGACAACAGGAAATGGAAGTTGGTCAGTTTGGAAATGTTGTCCTCGCCGATGTCATTGGACCCATTGTAGGGTAGTGAGGAGATGGCCTGAGCCTCTGGACCCATCTGGAACAAAGAGGAGGCAGGTGAAGTGAGAGGGAAAGGGAATGGATGAAGAGCTTATGTTTTTAAAACATATGTTATAGTAACATTTTGAATCAGTGCAGAAGCAAATCAGTATTGCTTTGATGGTTTGTCTTTCCACATTTGCTTACCTTGCCAGATAGAATATCCAGCCCATCTCCCAGGCTCTTGGAGTGCTCCTGCAGCTCCCGGATCTTGTTGGAAATGCTGCTTTGAGATGGGTGAAGCAGGCTGTTGGCAGAGTTGGACAGGTCTACCAGGGGGTCTTGCCAGGCTTGGAGCAGGGAGCGAGCCAATGACAACAGGTCCGACTCCTGCAGAAGAGGTAAAAGAGATAATAATATAATAAGTTGAAGGGCAATTGGAAAAACAAAATATCAAAGTGATGTGGTAGTTAAAGATTAAATAGATAAAAGTTAACCAAGTGTAATTTCCAAAATGTAATTCCCATTGTTCACCTGCAGAGGTCAACAGATATTCAGATTTGTAAAGTTAATGTCACAGAGAGTTTTTAATGCCTTTCCCGCTGTGAGATTATTTTCAAGTTATATCTACCAGATAAATCCTAATTATTTTCCCGTTTTCATCATAAGATCAGGTAAACTTCCACTTTCAAGCTACTGTTAATCAAAACAGGTTCTCTTGTGGCTTGTGCCTCTTTTGCAGATTGCTTTGGCTAGAACTTATGATTGTAGGTGAAGGCTGAGATAGCTCATTAAAAAACCCAATAATTTCATGATGCCAAAAATAACCTCATCTTTTAAACGGGACATATTATCCTTATTTCAAGGATTATGTTTTATATTACGCGTGTACCAGAACAGTCTCACATGCTTCAATGTTTAAAAAAACATTTTTTTTATGGCACTGCCCATAGATGAGGCTCCTCTTTTCACCCTCTGTGTGAACTATACATTTTAGTGCTTGTCTATTTAGAGCCCTCTTGTAAAACCTAGTTTGTTCTGATTGGTCAGCTCTCACAGGCCTGTGCAAGCACCACCCACTGTGTCTCTGCATCAAGTCTGCTGGTGTTTTTGCAAACAGGGCCATGCTGGGGCATTGCAGAGGGCGGTGACTGTAAAGTTGTGATGACATACATACATATAGAATATTAGCTGTGAGCATTTCTCCATAGATTGAGTGTTTTGGTGCTTTTACCAGCTTTATAATACCAAAAGACATGGAAATCTCACTTTCTACAATATGGGACTTTTAATTAGGACATCTGGGGAAAAAAGTGAAAGCAGAGGAACAAAAGGAAACAAAAAACATAAAGAGATGCAGTCACTTACTGATAATTGCAGAGCTTGCTCCTTGTCATTGGGTGTCTGCAGAGAGGAGGTGTGGCACAGTGAGGGGCGGGGCATCATCGTCCAGCCTACAGGTGGGACATGATTGCTCTGGAAGAGATGATTATTATATTGTGATCATTGTAAAATAAACTGATTCAAAATGTGTGTTTGGAAGAGCTCTGACACCCCGAGACAGTGCAGACACACACAAACACAGGCACTGACCAGATCTTTGGTGAGAGTTGTGCTGAGGGAGTGCAGCCTGTCAGAGCGCTGAGAAGCTCGATCAAGCAGGTCATTGATGGGGACAGCACCGCACGCTGCCACCATACACAACACTGAGGGTCATGAATCAACATGACAGAGATGATGGAGGTTATTTTTTTATTTTCATGACACTCAAGTCAAATTGTAAAGCCTGAAGTCAACAACCAACGGAAATGAAACACACCAATGAGCTGAAAGAGTCTTCATTATCCTTTGTTTCAGTAATCCCAGCACACATGTGACATCGCAAGTGGTCATTTCTTTATATGTTAACATATGCCTTGATAGTAGGTGAGTCTATAATAAACAACAGCTGTTATAGCTTTGCAGCTGATATCAATGCAGCACCATATTTGGTATCTTTTATACCTTCTCCAACATACTAAACGTTTTCTAAATGTAATGAATAACTGATTTTTGAAAGAATGAATGATTTTGTGCAATAAAAAGGCTGAACTGCTTATATTTTTAAAAAACATATATAGACATAAAAATACACTCTGATTTAAAAGGAAAACTCGTAATATATGTTCATACTGTATATTAAAAAAAATGAAAACATCAACCATAAACACTGCATTATTCCACTTTTGACTGGAAAGCAGCCAAACTAGTTGTAATTATCACGCAGTGTATAAAATCTGTGGTTTTAACTGCATGACGTATCAATTCTGATTAAATAGTTTTCACTGAGAAAACAAGATTTGTTCAGAAAACCTTTTTTTTTTTTCCTTTTTAAGAACTCTATTAACATTGTGGAATAGATTGATTTATTATTATTTCAATGCAATACATATTCTTGTATAGTTCACAAAAACAGATTTTTAAAAAAGTATCAATACACGAGAATTAAACAAAAACATTTTACAAAAAATCTTATTTTTAAATGTCGTGTTTTTAAAAAAACTCAAAGATCAAATAGCCAAGCGGAGATCATCTCACCCGTAATGAAGAGTTTGCTTCCATTGGTTTCTCTGTGAGCCATCTCAGTTGTTTCACTAGCTTTTGGCTTCTTTACCTCGTCGCTCTTTCTTTCTCTCTCTCTGTGTTCCATCATTTTATAGTTTCTTGGCTTCAGCTGTAATGGTTATGCAGCAGCTTTGTTAGTGTCTGCTGATTGCTTGAAACCTGTTTGGGCCACTTTATAATGAGAAACATGGTCAAGGAGTCTTGAATGGATGTAACAGGTTGATAAGTGTGTGTGTGTGTGTGCGTGTGTGTGTGTGTGTGTGTGGGGGGGGGGGGGGTGTAAGTGGAAAGATCTTTACATCTTAATTGGATGGATGAATAAAGCCATTGACGTTTACTGTGACATCGGTTTTAATTCATTTTATGGTTAAATTACTGATGACCATCAAAATGACACCCTGATGCCGTAAATGTGTCTATTGCCAGTTTATGTAAAGGTACAAAATAATCTGTAGTAAAGTACAAGAAGTAAAAGGACTCATTCGACAGAACTACATTTAGGATAATGCTCATGATATTGCTGCATGTTAATTATGGATGAATTCATGCGTACATACTAATTTTAAATACAATATATACTTCAGGGTACAGTACAGGAACACAAGCTGATGTTGATGAATGTTCTCAGTCATCCAGGTCATGGTAAATCTAAGTGCTGTATTGGAGGCAATTGGACTTGTTTTAGTTTCCTGAGGACAGAGGAGTGGAGGAGCAATAACTGGAGGAAGGCCTTGTGTCTATGTAGTGTGTGATGTGGAGTAGGGGTGCGCGATGTCTACCAGATCGGAATATGACGGTGATCAGCAAGGAAACATTGCAATGGACTACCTCACTATGCTATCACTCCGGCAGCAATGCCCAACTTCCTGCAAAACTATGTCCCATCACCAGCATCATCAACAGAGTGAGCTGGCTGGCTATACAGCGGAAGCGAAGCCAAGTAATGCAAACAACTGCGGCACAGTTAAGATATGAAAGATGGAATATTTCAGGGACACCAGGAGGGAAGTTCTTAAAATCAGGCACAAAAGTTCACTTGGACTCAAGCATGTTTTTATGGTCAAAGGTCAAAGTCTTTCTAGTTATCCATAAGATATATGTTCCTATACCAGAGATGAGTTAGTTATTTTATCAACATCCATCCATTTTTATTTTGTCTTTTTTCATGCTTCAAAGATGATTTATGTGCAGCAGAAAATCATGGAAATCAGAAACCTGGAGCTGCTTACACTGGCTCTCCACTTTGTTTCTCAGCAATAATCCAAGTTCATCACTCCGCCTATAGTTAGCCCACCAGCTGGGTTGCAATGAGCAGCCTTGTTAAGATAAGGCTTCAAAGTTACATGTACGTTTCTGTGTTTGTGTCTATCAACAGCAGCAGCCTCCCGATTGGTTGACTGAAGGACTGAAAACTTCAATAAAGCAACAGTATTTGATATTAGGAAATAAAAACAGCTATTTGAAAAAGATATTTACATCCTTAAAGTAAACTGTTGCTAAATTTAAAAAAAATATATTTGAGGCAAAATTCAACAACATAGCTGCCAACAAAGTAAAAAACAAGAAATATGACAGAACATAATATTGTCCATCAAGCCAAAGGTTGAATTTATGTGTCCAAAAATACTTGTGCATCATTTGCCATTTGACAGGGCAGGACTCGTCGAGTCTAGCTGAGAGTGTGGCTGTAACCAACCAGTCATCCCAGGAATCCTCAGCACATCAGCAGTCCACTGAATGCACTGAACCGCTCTCAGACCACAAACAAGTCAATAACAGAGGAACCCAACCCTGAACCCCAACTGCCAGGCCACAGGATGTCCCCATGTGCTTTCTCTGAGCTGGTAGATTTTGGGAAACTCCTCACACACATGCACAGGAAGCTGTGACCATCAAGCTCTTTGTTCTACAACCTGGAACCAAGTTGAAATCAATAAAAGCACATCAGACATCTGGAATGATACCACGTTGTCTGTATTTTGTATTTTGTATTGTACTTACTACTGTACTTTTATTTGTCCGATTTGTGTTCATTGTGGTGTTTTATATCTTCAGCAACTGCGGGCATTAGGAACAGGAAAAGTGTCTGATTGTTTCAAGATTTTCAAGACCGAACCAAATCCAACTTCCAACTTCCTGAATTTAAAAACGTATATCATTCTGACTGAGCAGTTCATTTTAAATTTTAAACCATAAATAGATCAAATCTAGTATTTAGGAATTGGACCAGTGAAAAATAAAATTAAAAAGGGAAGACATATAATGTAATGTTTTTTTTTTTTTATAATCCATTTTCTTTAGCATGTTAATTCAGTACTTGCGAGTGTGATAACACAGTGCATCCAAATGCATCCACTTACTAGATAGATAGATAGATAGATAGATAGATAGATAGATAGATAGATAGATAGATAAATAGATAGATAGATATACAATATATAAACAATAAAATGTTTATTCAGTTATGACTTAAGATCAAATACTGAGTTAAATAAAATAAAATGCTTAAAAAGGTAAGTGGAACATCAAGTGCAGAAGAATAAGGTGCAGTTTTATTTACAGTGATAATAATTTAAAGCACAATAAATTATGGGGGTGAGAGACATTGTCCATACCACTGATGCCATCATGGCTGGCAATGGGTCAGAGAAAATTTTTTACAATCAGGATTGCCGGCATCAGTTCCGGTAAAACAAACCGTTTACTGTTGTGCAGAGTGAGTGACAGCTTAATTATAGGATGGACAGAGTGAGACACTCAATGGTGACATCTGACGGACAAGTTTGGAATTGCAGGTCCGAAATGACATGGCAAAACTGATGAAACAGCAAATCAGAGGACGAAGAGGAGACATAAACTGCATTTGTATTAATCTGACATGCACATAGAAAATGTGTTTTTATGTGTCTCATCTGGTCTGGTAATCTTGGCCTTAGCAATAAGGACATTTTTAACTGATGAAGTCAACAGTTTTAATGATTAGCTGATACCATGTGCTGTATGTTATGTGTTGACATATCGACGAAGACGTATTATATATGCCTTATTGAAGCTGATGGCTGTGAACAGTTTCACTTATGATGTAAAGAGAAAAAATAAGAGTAAATGGTGGAAAAAAAGTTATGAATTGAGTTAAGTCACTTTGCAGTAAGTTACTTTGAATGATTCTGAGCTGTAAAAGAGGGCACCAAACAGACCACTTGGGTCGAGGTCGTAATTCATTCAACCTTTTCAGAAAGTGACCTGTCAACCTTCATTTCAAAGATATTACACAGAAGCTACACATCTACATGTTCCTTCACCAAACCGTGTCAGCCTCCATGCATGGACACAGTCCTTCATGCTCGGCAGCCAACAGGTGACCGTTACACTGTATAGTTCCGTTCTGCTGTACTTGAGCCTCCTCGATTCAACCTGCAGTACCTCGCATGATATACTGTACATGTGTAAACATGCACATGCGCAGCGGGCCTCCTGTGTGTGACCTACAGACTGACTTTGAAGGCTCTGATCTTATCAATTGCACAGCACCACCTCCAACAACACACATACAAAACACATACAGACTCAGATCAGCAAGTATTCACCTCACACACCAGGTTTACTGTATTGGCTGCGCACACACAGTGTGCATCTGTGTGTTTAGAGTGTTTGAACATGTATATGGTGGTAATGTAATTGTACCAAGTTAGCTGTAAGTCTGAGCTTGTGCAGTCTATGTGTGTGTGTGTGTGTGTGTGTGTGTGTGTGTGTGTGTGTAATGGACCTGCACATAGTAAGAGATCATAAGGAAATGCAGGCTGAACTGAGGAGAAGACTGTGGAGAAACGTGAGAACCACAGGAGCCATATATAACTTTTTTACTGGCTGAGTCGTCGACCTTGCCGCAGTACGCCACAGCCAGGCAGACATACTGTGTGTATGTTACACATGTGCACAGCTCTCCCCCTCCCCTCCCCCACAGGACTGTTTAACCCTCATAGAATCTCAAACAGGCACATTGTGTCTTTCAGTCACACAAGCTTTCCTTCCTTTTTTTTCCTCCTGAAGCCCCCCCTCCCCTCTCCCTCCTTGTCTTCTAGCTCCTGGCAGATACCATTAGCACACACATGCACACACATGCACACGGTCGTAAAGCAGAGAGCTACACACCCCCTTTCTGTGAGATCATACTGACTACAGAGCAGTTGCAGCCCCCCGTGGCATTTTCTGCTGCTTCCTGCACACACTAAGACACTTTTTGAGCTGTCTGACTCAGGACCAGGACATCCCATCTACAGATAGGTAGGTATTAATGCCGTTGCTTTGTCAATTCAATCTCATGTGGGGGGTTTCTGCACTGGAAGCCACTTGTAGTGCTTAAAGTACATGGTGTACCCTCTTGTCTCCCTGCACATGGACTCACAGGGAGGTGTGGTATGAGCCTCACACTGAAGCACATTTCTATATGCTTCACAGAGGAGCTCAAAAACTTATTTTTCTACAGAACCTGTAGGATCTGAAGACCATGTACTTTGAAAAAATCAGTGTGCTTGATAACATAATACTACATAGATAAAGTATCACTTTTACATTTCCTTTTTGCCCCTGTTGTGTGGTGAGTTGCATCTGCTTTTAACTCAATTTATGCATGAGAGAGCATTATTTTCTGTCAGAGGTGAGGAGAGGAGGTATTTTTCCATGGAAGGAGATAATTGGATGACATTTAATGCTAATGTAATTTGGCCGCCGCACTCTTTGTGGAATATGAATGAGAAGGGATTAAAGTAAACCAGCAGAGTTGATGAGGACTGTGCTCCATACAACATACATGTTGTGCAGATGTTGAAAATAGTTTTAAAGGGGGGGAGGGGGGGCTTCTGCTGTTCCCCTTTCTTGCCTTGGCTGCAACTATTCAGCAACATGTCTTTGGAGTAGCCTGAGGCTGTGAAGCTCTGACTACATATCCCATAATTCATAGGTTTGTTTAAAAATCTAAGGGGCCTTTCTTAGGTGCGCAGTCACAATCAACAACGAGGTGTGGATACGTGCACGGGTCAGGTGAGACAGGGACGGACGACAAAAAGTGATTAAGTCATGACTGATGTGTTTCAGAATAAGAGCAGATTGATGCGCTTGTGAAAGCCCGAGAGGTGAGGACAGAATGCTAAGCTTGCACATTAGTTAACGAGTTTTGCGCGTTTTGCGCACAAAGGGAATTCTAGCGGTCTATCTGTAGAGCAGCGCCAGTGCAGGTTTGTTGCGTAACATCTGAAGAGCGCTGATGTAACATTGCACAAGGGTCAGTAATGTGTCGCGGTGATAATGGTTGATAATCTGCAGTCATAATTAGGTTTTCATCCCGTTAAAGGGTCAGTCCCCCTAAATTAAAATAAACACATTTTCTCACTCGTTCCCGGTGGCCTGGAGGTGGGTAAACTTATGCCTTCAACCTCATAACTTTGAGGTAACTGAATTCCACTTGTGTAACGTAAAAAAAAAGCGATATTTAAAAAATATATAGACAGCCTGTCTTTACGCACACAATGTCAGTTATTCACGCAACCTTTTAATCAATAAAACCCTGTTTTCATAGTCATTTTCGTGTGTGGGTGGAAACTGTTAATCTGTTGAACATTGTGCATCTGCTCTGAAAGTGGCCCAACCTAGAGCTCAAATGATGAGTTGATTGATTAAAAAAAACATGATTTGATAGGCTGAGTGTTTCAGTAGATTTTCAAGCAAATGAGTTGAAAAGTTTTTCTTGCTTTCCTCAGTTTTTAACTTTTTTAAAGCTGAATTTTTCTCGGAAGACATCTGTAGACTGATGAGTTGTTACATTCCAACACTAGTATGCAGATGATAGCCGAGTGAAAATGATCCGAAGTTCAGACTTTTCCAGGTGAAGGTCTGACTGCGACCTTGAAAGAACTTTGAGTTGGAGCAAGGACACTTGACTCAATATGGCCACCGCTCCCACTGAGTGATGAATATAGGAAAATAAAACACTCGATGATGATAATATATATGAAACTACAATGACTGTTGTCACTAAAATACACTTATTAAAATCAAGTGTCCTTTAATGTTGTTTAGCCCTAAAACACTTTGCAGCATTACATTCTCTGACCTTTGCAGCATGGCTGCCATGTGCGGTGAAAAGTGTAGGAGCAGTAACCTGTTGCACAGTTCTGCCACTAGGTGTCACAATTCAATGGACAGACTGGGCTGACATTCTGGACATGTTCCAACAGCACTGACACACACACACACACACACACACACAGACTACTACTCCATCACATTCACATGCGATGTGAAATACATGAATTTCTTTGAGATTTTTTTATCCATTGCTATTGACACATTGAGTATTTGTTGATGGGTTTTGAGCTTGGTTCTTCGTGCCATGAGCTGTACAGTAGGGTAGGAACCCCACTGTACCTCCTGAAGACATCAAACCACATAACGACCCTATCATCTGTAAGGAACCTCAACGCATCACTTCCCCTTTTGTCCTTGCTGCCCAGTCGTCTGCCTTTGTACTTCACTCGAGGTCACTGCCCCTTCACCCTTCCCCCCCCCCCCCCCTCCGACTGTTGTGCACACGTGTGCTGCCCTCTCACATGTTATCTCCTCCCACCGTGTGCCCTCCCCTTCCACCAATGCTATCTCAACTCCACTGTGTCTCTGTCTCCCTCTCTCTCTCTCTCTCTCTCTCTTGGTGGTTCTGGGATCCGTAGGCGTTTGGAGGACAGGAACAGGACAGGACAGGCACCCACGACACCCCACAGCAGCACCGCAGACATGTCAGACTCCGAGACCGCCGCTGCCCCCGCCGAGGCCCCCGTCCCCGCTGCTTGCGCCAGCATCAAGGCTGACCTGGACAAATGGTAGGTGACTGTGTGCATGTTGCAAAGACGTGTGCTTGAGAGAGAAGGTGTAAATGTGTTTCTGATAGCCTCACTGAAGAACAAACCATCATCACACTAAACTCAGTGAGCACAATGGATGCTCTTGCTGCCCCTGGTTCACCTCCTGAGCATCCCACTGGCTGTAAGAGCTGCCTTCAAATATTCATATTTGCTTAAGGAGGAGAAACCTTGAGCAAAAACCTGACAATTCGCATTGTTTGAGTCGTTTGAACCATCGGGCTTGAATGTCACCTAACAAGCTCTCTAACGGCTCCACAGAAAGGGAGCATCGCATCCAAGCTTTGAGCGAATATTTCCAAAATTGCAGGCGGATTTTAGCGTTGCACGGTTTTAACTATTGAATGGGATGACCGCTGCATCCCAAAATGCGCCATACTAAAATGGAGTCCCTTTGGAAGAGGCTGTGGTAAGCGCCGAACAACAACTGAGAGAAAATGAAGCCTTGCGTGTTGAAATGTAACCGAATTTGACATCCTAGCAGAGTACAGGGGGTAAGGGTTATGAAAACGGGGGGTTCCCTCTGCAGGGCGAATGATTTGGGGGTTAATAATATGTGGCAGCGCATTGATGTTTGATGTTCATCGGTACGCATGGATGAAGGCTGGGAATCTGCTTACGTCACTAGCCTCCCTTTCCCCAGAATTCCTTGCGTTGGCTCGTTCTGTTTGTCCCTGTCGTCTCCTTCTGCCTCTTGTTGTGTCAGCAGTTCGGGACACCAACTCGGGGATATTTTTTTGTTCTGTGTATGTGATTGCAATGACATAACACCTTGGTGCACGTCATCTCTGCTTTGGCACATCAACCATCAACCCCCCCTTCTCAGGAACAGTCCCTTTTGACAGTTATTTGATGGATGATGGTTTGCTGGGGCTTAATATCTGAGTGAATGGATTAACATCAACAGTGAAGTTGTCTTGTCGTCCTGCATTCCTTCACACTCATACACTTGAGGCATTAATTGGATACCGTAAATTTGCCCTTTTTTGTTCATATATGTGCAGAATACACAAATTCGTTTCATAGCAAAGATTGCCACGTCTGGCTAAGCCAGACTGTCGGGCCTTGATAAGGTGGCAGTGAATGTGTGAAGTTTTTAGATAAGACAGCAGGTCAAAGTGGTGGAGGGAGGGCCGGCAAGGCAAAGTGTGGATAGTTGACTAATCACGTGTGAAAGTTGTGCATAGGCCAACTGTGTCGTTCTTTTTGCCCATCTTTATTAAGTGTATGAGGAAGCTCATGATCTGTTTGAATTTCACAGGCTTGATATTGAGTAAATGTCTTTTTTATGTTAAGTTTTTCTGAAAATAAATAATTCATCATCAATTGGTCATTTGCTCTGCTCTTGTGTTCAAGCTGTAGATGTGAGTCTTCCCTGTCACCAGTCCTAGGGTAGTCATGGTTGGGGTCAATGCCATTTACTGCAACTTGATAAAGTGCAGTAAAGTCAGTGTACAGTGGGAACTCATGTGGGCAAGGTCTGCACTCTTAAGTACCTATTGTGTACGAGCCTTTACATGCAGAACATGACCTTGAAAGTGAAAAGGTCTTTGGCACCAGCATTAGCAAGTGGGGGCCTTAAACTGACAGTGTTCATCTGAGGGCAGCAGTGGCCTCTCACAGATTGCAACTGGATACTTGACCCTGCTCACTCGGGATCCTTGTCCCATGACCTTTAACTGCAGATATTTTCCCCTCAGGAGTTGGTGGAGACCAAGAACAGAGCTAAACGAGTGAATATTGGACCAAGATCTGTCAAGTTGCCAGAAACACAATGTGGATGTGTGAATAAACAGCTGCCTGCTTACAAGTTCCCCATGTCAATGTAAAAGATGATGTAGCTAAATAAGCAAGGTTACCTGCTAGATTGCCATAACTCTACTGTTAAAGGATTACTTTACCAAAAAATGACCACTCACTCCATGCTGATGAAAAGTTTATAGGTTATAGTCCATTTCTGGACCTTCAAAGCATTGCAGCATTGTCCAAAACAACTAAAGTAGATGGGGACTTATTCTAAAACAGAAACAAAAACCCATAGAAATGGCTACCTACAGCTCATCTAGTGTAACCAAAGTCCCTGGAGGCCTGGAGCACCTAACTTGATTTGAAAATGTGTTATTTACACCCCTGATGTGTGGTCGAGCTCATGCACCTACTATAGATTTGTATAATGTATAATTTTGGACTTTGTTTAAAGATTGACGTTTGACCAAATAGGCTCTGGTTGTTCGAAGGAGAGCTCAATGTAACTGGATGCGGTTTAAAAGGAACTGTGGACAGAGTTCCCCCTTCGGGTTTTTGAATACAACCCTTGTCTCATTTGGGAGTTAAATAACTTGACTGTTGAGAACCACTTCTCCACTCAACTTTGCAAATTAACCATGCTCCTAGGATATCTCCTTGGACCGGTAGGACATTGAAAGTGCTGTCATTGGCCTTTGCTTTGGGCACTGCCATTTTTAGTGCAAAT
This sequence comes from Diplodus sargus, assembly GCA_903131615.1. Taxonomy (NCBI): domain Eukaryota; kingdom Metazoa; phylum Chordata; class Actinopteri; order Spariformes; family Sparidae; genus Diplodus; species Diplodus sargus. Next base: position 3,070,427 of record CAEMYA010000193.1, on the reverse strand, counting down.
AAGTCTCTTTGACCTCTGCTGGCACTAGGTTGAGGTAACAATTTGACATCCTTTAAGACTGAAGGTTTGTCTCAATGAAAGTACTTGTGTAACTTGTAGTAATATTTTTTCAAACCCAGAATTTACATTCTATTATTAGAACTTCTTGAGGCAAAGTGTGTTCAAATATCAAATACTCAGCTTCCCCCGGACCTGCGCCATCGCTCAGCATGTGTTCACTTATGTGCCGAGTGCTCCTACATATTAATATGTGCTGAATGGAAGTGTAGACGCAGTCAGTCTGGGTCTTTCATTTCACTCCAACTTAGCCATGCAGCAAGCCTGCTGTAAATTCAGCATGGCTGACTGTGTGTAATAAATACCATAACCCCTATGTATTTATAGAGATGTGTACGAGTGAGACAGTGTGTGCAGGATACCTTGACATGTTCCCGGCCATGGATCGCGTTACTGCTCCAACTGACACCTGCTGCTTTTAACCAGGCCAGCCAAATAAGCAAAACCCTCACATTCACGCTTAGACACATGGAGGCGGCCATGTTGGTTTTAGGCCCTCATGTTAAGGTTATAAGCATCTCTTTATACAGGCACAAGCTCTGAATTGATTATTTTTCGGCAGTTTTGGGAGAGGGTATTCATGTGGATTATTCACTCTACTTGACTGATAGTAGCAGTAGTAATGACCTTGTAAAGGTCACACAAGCAAAGTCACACAGAGGTGAAGTGTGAGAAACAGGCTATAAGTATGTGTGAGATAATAAAGCATTTATTAAGTTGTGCTTTTCTCTTTAAACTCCGGTGACATTCTGGTCATTCTTTATTCATGCGCTGCAGAAATCTTGATGTTAAGTCATTTTTGTTTGTAATTCAGTCTTAACTGCTTTCATTAAAACATTCCACAGTTTAAATATTCAACATAAGTCAACTTGTTTTATGTATTTTTTTTGCTGACTAATGCAAAGACTTGCCTTAATGTTTCATGATACAGACATTTATTTCTAAAAAAACCCAAAAAAAACAACTTTTGGATACAAGTAAGCTCCAATTCATTTTGCTGTTTGTCTGTTTTGGGGAACTTGTGTGTGGGGCCAGGAAAATCAGTGTGTGCGCACACACACACACACACACACACACACAAACAAACACACAAACACACAAACACACCCACACCCAGAGTATAGATCTATGGTACATACGGTACAGTATGTGACTTGCTAAGATGTTATTTCTTGTTAATATTTGTCATGTATGTTACAAACTCCTGTTGCTCACATGTTGCTTTGTGCTATATGTGTGCACTTTGAGACTTCAGGCTCTTTCACAAGAGTTGGACATAAGCCCTTTGCCCTACAAACACACACACACACACACACACACACACACACACACACACACACACACACAAACTGCCTCTCTGTTACTGATTGCCTGCAGTTGTATGTGCAGACATGCATGTACATTCTTGCTAGTGGAAACTGTGCTGGTTCTCATTATGGAATTCGGTGACTAGGCAGAAGTCAGTAATTTGAGTGCTGTGTTGTAGCTGTGTTGCCACCAGTGCCGAATATGCATTACCCCCTAAAGGTGTATTCCTATTACCCTTATGTCACAGAACTTTGTTTTCTCCACCAAACAATTCTGTCCTCTGGACTTTGAAAAACTCCAGGGTTTTCTGGAGGCTTTTCTTGAAGACACTTTAATAAAAACATATTTGAACCTGATTTTTAAAAAATGTGCCACTGTTTCCTAATCCAAACATTTTGTAAAATTGTCAGTTATGTCTATTTTATGCTCGTATATTTTTATACAAAACATTTTTATATTTACTTACAGTATTTCATGTTTTTCTTTCTTAGAATTTTTGTACCAAATTAGAAAGGAGATGGATTGAGTCATATCACTGGATTGAAAAAGAAAACTCTGTGAATTGAATATAAGGGTGAAAGTACACGAGAGTAACAAACTGGGGTAAAGTAGACCCGATCAATCTTACTGCATCCAAAGGCAGTGGCTTTCTGTTGACTAATGTTTGGCCTCTACATCATGTCTTGCCACTGTACCTGCTCAGTGATCTATTATGCATGTTTATCCCAGAGGACAGGCCACGGCTAGCCCGGTCTAAATAATTCAACCTTCATTTCCTGATTGTGTGGACGGGCAGACTTCGTCACTCTTGGACCAAGTGGTGATCAGTCTGAGCTGGACGTGCTGACATCGCTGCATCAGGGTGCAGCTACAGTAGGGGCAGAGATAGCATGAAGCTGGTTTATATGAATTCCCTGAATATCTGAATATCAGAAGCTTTGTTTCATACAAGTTAATTATCGAGTTTGTGTTGACCAAAATGTTCAGCCTTAAAATTGTCACCATGACAACCCAGCTTTGCTCCATGACCCTGCAACATGACCTCACTCAGCCGTGCCTTCTGTCAGGAGATTGCGTGATGGCTGTGGTTTTGTGATGATGTCATAGGATCCCTTTGCCTCCTCCTCTTGTGCATGTAACCTCCCTGCCCTGATGCTTCTCAAATCCCCCCCGTGTGCACTGTATTAAGTGTATGGATTCATATCAGGACTGTGTACATTTAAACCTTAATAATCACACAAGAGATCACCTGCTGCATAGTCGATTAGCGAAGGTAACCCCTAAAAATGAATGACAAATTTAACAGAGGATGAAACAGAAGAACCATGCCTTTTTTATTTTGGAAAATAAGAATTTGAGGAGAGCCCACATTTGCAGCACATAATGAGTCTCACATCTTCTAATTTTCTTCAAAACTTCAAAATAGTACTGAAACAGGGGCTTCCATTTCCTATGTTGCATAATAAAGCCTCAACTGCTTCAGGTGACATTTGGATATCAGCTTTCTTTCGACTACTCATGTGTAGCAACCACCGCCAATATGATTCCTCCATCTACCTCATCTCGGTCAGCTCCTCGTCTGTGTGTGTGTGTGTGCTGTGGTGGACCAATGATGCTGTGGCAGGATTATCTGATGACACACCCTCGAGTCAGACTCCCTGCCGCACTGATGTTGGGTCATCAGTGCATTGCGTCAAACATAAGCGCTCATCGACTCTATCCAGGCATGCGCACATACACACACGCTACCACAGCACCAGAAATGCATGCTTGCAGTGACATAAACTCAATGGGCTCACATTGCCTCACACACTCCTTCTGGCAAAGTAAAGCACTGAGTGATAATCTGTGGCAGCCAGCTGTGTGTTACATCACCAACAGGCACACGGCCACAATAAAGAGATAACGCAGTGGAAATGGCACCGTGTCACCGAGCTGGTATATTAAAATGGTTGTGAGGCTGTAATGTGATGGTTTTGCTCTATGCTTTTTAGATTTGCAGAACAGACCTTGTCGGGTGTTTTAGTTGATTACACAACTGAAAATCATAGTTGACAGCTATTTTGTGCTGGACCGTCTCCTGGCTCCAGTGTAACCCTTTTTTCACACAATGTTGCACTATTCCTTTAAAGTTGTAGTCCTTAAAAGGGAAACTTGAGAGGAAAGGAAAGAGGAGTTGTGTTGTGGGTAATGTTGGCGGCAGGTTCTGACAAGGAAGAAGAATGTGAGGAATGAAATGCACAATAACCCTGGTTCTCCTTTTTAAAAAGTGTCCATTGTGTGTCCAATACTGACTGTAATGCTCTATCACTTAAAGGGAAACTCCCCCTTCTGTTGGTGAGGTTACCATTTTGAGGAGTACGTCAATGATTTAGTATTACACCTTCATAAAGTTGGGGGACCCATAAGACCTATTAAGGACTAATGGTAAGTTGCATTGTGGATAATGTATGTCTTGGGTTTTGAAAAGGAAGAAGAATGTGTAGAATGAAAATAGGTGACACCTGTTGGATTAGCATTAGCAGAAACTTCTTGATACGACTCTACTAGAATAAACCGTAGTATCAGTGGGATAAATATAAGTAGCCTGGATTGCATGCATCCATTGTTTCCTGTGTGCAGATATGTAGTCTAATTCTTGCACAAGACTGACGGACTCTGGCAGTACATACAGTACTACAGAGTTAATTGTTTATTCACATATATTTTGATTATTGTGCATGAATTGCTAATTGCAATACCATTTTTATACCAAAAGGAGCATATCACAAGCGTTATTCTTTAAATTGAAATTACTAAATATTGGATCAGTGGCAAAAGTATTTGTATTGGTGAGCAGGTGCTGCTTTACAGTGAAATATAGGCAGGAATTTAGGGATTGATACGTAGGAAATGAGGATTCGAAACCATTGCTCTTCAATGTACTGAGGAGTGATTGGAGGACAGCAGAGCAGAGGGATGTTTAGACCTCCATGAAGCGATAGGCGGAGCCAAAGGATGGGTTCACATTTATGTATCATAAAACCCCTCCTCCTCCTGTATGCTCACCATCTTACCCCGTGTCCTGCCATCTCTGCATGATCACGCAACCTCCCTGCCTCCCTCCCCGTGTCCTATCAAACAGATGGGTTCATCCACATGNTTATCTCTCCTCCCTCTACCCCCTCTTTCCCTCCCTCCCCGCCCTCCCTCTCGCTCTATCACCCTAATGCTTTATGGCAGTGTTGGCTGCTGCGTTTGCTCCTGCATGGGAGCCTGAAATAATCTGTTAGCCGGCATTCTCTCTCCCACACATTCATCCTCTTTTTGTCTCATCCTTTACTCATTCATTCTTGTTTTTTTGTTTTTTTTCAGTCTTTGTCAGCCATTGCATTTCATATGTAAAGAACAGTAATTTGGGTAAAATGTCATTGGATATCAATTAATTTTGGTGCTAAAAGTGATTTGGGATCTAACTTAGTAAATGAGCTGAGTTTGCACGGGGGGACACTTGGCACCCCGCAGCATTAGTCATTCCCCATGTCTCATTTCAAGTGATCTCCAAACATCCCCTCTTTTATTTATCCTGTCTATCCACATCCAATGAAGGGACAGGAGTGAGACTGCACTTTTGTTACTGTGACTTGCAGGATGTTGGTTCTGCTCTGTTAGCACAAGAAACAAGCATCTGTTTTGTCAACAGAATAAGTTGGACTGGGACTTGTGTCGAGTCCAATACTGCTGACAACTCACTTAGCATCTATGTGAGAAGGTGACATTTAAATACAGCAACCGTTTGTGAAACGAGAAATGTGTGTTATCTTGATAGCGGTCTAATTGTCATTAATCTTTCCTCCAGTGTGGCAGAGAAAGGAGCCGAGGGCTGCAAAGATCTGATGGAGGCCTTTGCTGCTTGTGTGAAGAGTGCAGCTGAGGGGACGTCATGAGGAGCCGCCCTCCAACCTCAAATGTAAGAATGTTAGCTTTGCTGATTCCTTCTGAGCAATAAAAAGTATTAGTATACTAGTTTTAAGAAAAGCCAGTGGTTTATCCATCAGGGCTACAGTCCCGTCTGTTTCCGATGCTTTGTGCTCTACAAATGAAAATCCAGTCACCTCAATTGTGTTGGAGTGGAGGTAAACCAAAACCACAACACTAAAACTGACTGTGTGGCTGTACCATTGCAGTCACATGAACTTTTCTTTATAAAGAACTTGCCCTTTATTGCTCCATTATTTTTAAAAAAATAACCAAAGACTACCTTTTAATGGCTTGTGAATAGCTCATGATAAAGATGACTACTGAAAGAGCTGTAGTGCAACATTTGAGTGGGGGAACTCCCTTAAAGGGCACTTCCACCAATTTGACACATACATGAAGTGTGTTTATAGGTCCCGGGGAGTACTACTGCAGATATGCTATAATTTTAATGCGACTATTGCGGGTGTTATTTTACTTTCTCGGCTTCAGAGGAAGCTGTATGTAATCTGGTAAATTGCCTCCAGAGATGTCACTCAGTGGCTCACTTGCATTGTGAGTTATGTAGGCACCAGGTTTTGAGAGCAGTCGACTGGTAGAAAAATTCTATCAAAAAAATTGTTGCCCTTTTCCGTCATTTGCTTCCAAAACAATGCAAATGTTGGCCAGATCAAGACCATTTAGACAGGAGGCCGCTTTTGTCCACCAGGGCTATACACAAATAAAATTGCTCCAGCAAGGCCTAATTGATTTAAATATTGATATATGATCACAATGCTTGGTCTACAAAATGTCCTTTTCCAAAAAATAATAACGAGAAAAAAAAAGATCAATCGATTATCAAAGAGTATGATTCAATTCTCAAGAGTTGCTCATCATTTAATCACCTTGGTCTCAGATGTAATCCAGATGATGAACCACATACAGGTCACATGTTGATATATGTTGTGAATGCCCTCCTCAATCTCATCCCTCCCTCCTCTCTTCCAGGTCCACTGCACTGAGTCCTCCAAGTTCCCAGCATTCCCTTCTGCACAACAGCACTGGACTTGAATGATGACATTTATGATGATGATGATGGCGGCGTGACAAACCTTGTGTTGATTCGGGCTGAGTTTGGGATCTGGCAGCAGTAACCACAGTTCCTCCCCCCTGTCCTCCCCCCTGTTTTAGGTTTATCTGGTGTCCCTCAGTCTTACCACCATTCCCCTTCTCCCTCTATGGCTGACATACAGCGCATCGACTTGGAGACAATTCCAGAGAGCTGATGGGCTGTGATGTAAATTGTCGACTTGAGATGAATACTTATAAATGGAAATAAAAGTATCAAATACTTGGTATAAAACAAATTGTGTGTTTCACTATTTGGTCTGTTTTCTTGCAATATGGATGTGTGAGGCCTGAACTTAGTTTTGCCTTGAATATGAATAATTTCAACGTCTCGTTTAATGCAAAGTTGTTGTTTTTTTCTTGTATCATGTTGAGTCAGTGTGAGTACATTAAATAGCTACTTAATTAACATTATACATGGATCGTATGTGCTTCAATTATTGCATACAAGTAAAAGTTCTACATAAAGTGTTTTTAAATTTCATACGTAAGTATTATACATTAA
>CAEMYA010000193.1:3046612-3063468 GCA_903131615.1 Diplodus sargus | reverse complement strand
TAGGAAAACTTTGCATCAATTTTGAACCTTTACATTGAATTTAAGGTCTGGGCTCTGAAGTGATCTCATGGGGAAGCAGACATAAACAAAATGGAGCTTGGCATGGTGTAACAACTTTCTGTAGCAACGTGTTGCAGTGAGAAGAAAACAGGAGAAGGACATTACTTTTCTTCAGTGAGAACTGGAGGTGAGATTTTAAGTCTCTGTCAACAGAAGTGTGTTAGCTAACATTGGCCCAAGGGTGAGAATGTTCACTGAGGTACTGTCAGCTGCTCCTGGACGCTTTTCTCAGTGTTTGTTGTGGTCAAGCTCAGAAAGTACCAATATAATCATCCAGATTTTAGCTTGAAAATATCTGACATGTTTTGACATAGTTGGAATGGAGCTGGTAAGTCTATGAGCAGTTTGTGAGGCTTAAGATCTGTAAACCCCTCACATTACCGGATGATCTGTGCTGGACAGCATGTTTTCAATAGGAACTGCAACGAGTGTCACTAAAATAAAGTCAATATTTTAGGTATTGTTTTCTTGAGTGAATGTACACTCATGACGTAAATTAAGGAAATCAATACAAAATAACTCAACCAAGGTTTTAAAAGCAGTGTACTTTAATTCCTATAATTTGTATAGTAATTATTTGAGGTGTCTATTGTAGATAACGGTCACTGTGGCGCCCCAACACTGACTTACTCTCAATAATGTATTTTATTATTATTCTATTATATATTTTTCCTATTCTCCTCTTGATATAGTATCAACAGTCTGCATTGCACAGAAACACTGCTTAAAGGTCTTCATCTGAAAACTGCCTGAAGAAACCAAGCAAGAGGCTCTGCTCAAACTCAAACTCACAGACAGACATCAATACTGTCAGCTGGCTGTTTGGCTGTCTTAATCCAGCCCCATGGGGTAAATTCGAACTCCTTTTGGCATCACACCCACACATTTCCCAGATTAGCTCGCTGTCAAGGCCTCAGTGTCAGGGGTGCAGATTTAAAGACTAAGTAATTTGTAATACTTGTACACCTGTAGAGGTGTGAAGGAGAATACCGTGGGTCAACGCAATCAGACCGAAGGACTCCCACACACTCCCCTCTTCACTTGATTTACATACAACATACAATGGCTAAGTACACAGCCCTTCATCAGGTTTATACATTTTTCAAGTTAAATATCTCCAAATCAAAAGCTGTGATGGTTTTAGGTATGATTTCTCTTATTTAATAAAATTAATCAAGGAGTACGGTCTAGACCTGCTCAGTCTGGACGGTGTCATGAGATGACTTTTGCTGTGAATTGGCGCTATACAAATAAAGACTGATTAATTGACTGATTATTTCTTAAATATCCAATGGTGAGAGGGAGCCCCACCAACACCACTCACTGTGTGGTCTTCTTTTACTGTCAGATGAAACCATTGTAATAACATGCGTTGCACAAGATGTGAAAAGTGTGGTGTCCCCTAAACAGTCCAGGTGTGGACATGTGATGTAACCCTGTACATGTGTGCACACAGTACACAGTATGTAACCGATGTAAATAGGCGTGCTCAGTTTTCCAGGAATGTTCCCCTGGTATCAACAGTGAAAGGAACAAAGCAACAAATCCGACATACAAAACACTCACACACACACACTTTGCCCCAGAACAATTAACTTCCAAGGAACTGTAATCTTCAGTTCTGTCTTTATGAGGACTCCTGTTAAACATAAGACACGTTAAAATCAATAATTGATTAGCACATGCATACACACAGACACTTTACACTACTACTGCTTTAAACATGGCAGCACGTGCAGTTCCACGAACAGTGACAAACTGCACTACTGTGCACTTGACATCAGATATACCATGTCCAACCACTTCAGAGCGGTGTCGGCCTAAATGCCTGAGGGAGATTCCACTGAGGAGGGAGGAGATGCAGCATTTCTGCCTGACTCTGCAGAGAGGCGCCTAAAGAGCAAAGGGCAAGGGGAGGGACAGCAGTGAGCATTTCTCTTGGTGTGTTTGTGTGTGTGTGTAAGAAGGCAGGAGCAGCGCCAAACTGGTTGCACAAGTAAATCTGAATAAATGAAAACCACAACTGACCCAAATCTTATCCATAAACCAAACTTTACAAAACTTAAAACAAGATGATATTATGAAGCAGGATTCTTATATCAAATGTGCGATATGTAAGAATTTTAGTTGCAGAATTTTCAAAAACTGACTTAAATCAGGGCTGCCCAGTCCCACCAGAAGTTTGGAGTGAGACTTTGGGGGAAGGCAAAAAATAAATAAAATAATGGGGTCATGTGAAGCCAGATTTAGTGTTATGTCTCATTTTAAATCAACATTTCCATTAGACTGATGCGATGTCATTATTTGGTCTTAACAATCAATATTTGCTCATTTTCTCCCTAAGCTCCATTCCAGCTACTCTCCCTGCCCTGTCTGCCTCTGTGTGCTCTCTGCCTCTCTGTCTTTACTCTGAATGTACTAGCGAACATGCAAGAAACATCATCAGTAAATTAGTTACCAGAAAGATACTCATACTCATAGTCTACATTAAGATGAAGGCTATTGTGATGTCATTATTCAGGCGGGCCCTCTCTCCCCCTCCCAATTATCTTTGCAACTTAAAAAACAGTTTCTTATTAATTTACATATTGCTCATAATGGACCAGCATCAGTAGAGAGGAAAATAATTGTAAAATCTGATAAAGCAAGAAATAATCTGACAAATTATCACTGCCCACAATGAAAGCCAGTCTTTCTGCTTCTTCCCTAACAGAAAAAAAGTGCAGTGTGTCAAAAACTAGCTACTGTCCTGTGAATCCCCAAAGCTCATAGTACCAATGAGCTCACGCACAAATAGGCGATTTCTGTTTTTAAATCCAATCTAACACTTAAAAAAAAAAAAAAACTGACCCTTCACTTCAGCTATTTTCATTCTGTTTGGAAATGTACCTGTTGGAATGACAAGCTGCAGATGTATGTCAATGGTTTTGAAATTCCATCAGCAACCCTTTTCACTCCTGTCATGTGTGTCATTCATTAAAGTCAAACGCATTGTTTTTACATTTATCAACAATATCTATAACTTATTTCTCTTCCGTTGCTGTAAGAAACACAGATCTGGGAATTCTTTCTATAGAATTATCATTAATTTCTTCAGTTGTCACTGGTGGAACAGGGATTTTTTATGCCAAGTTTTTCCAACACTCACAAAAATTTATTAAATGTACCACATTGTCCATATAATAGACTGGGAATGGTTCACAGAAGTCAATTCATTTTCCCTCATAGATTCAATACTAGGCCCTGGTGCCCTGTATATACAGCTAATTATCATATTTTAGTTTTTCTCTTTGAAGATTTTAATTGTTACACTAAAGTTTGTCTTCTCGTCCTGAGATGTGATGGCATGACCCATCCTACTCTGGCTCAGGGTTGGTAATCATTGCTTTCCTTGGGTTGGTTAGACTTAGACATGAGGACTGATGATTGGTTAGGGTTAATATCTGGGTACACCAATCAGAGGCAGAATAGGGCCCCAAGTACAGCAAGCAGCAAGTGAGGGAATCTATTAGATAGGAAAAAATATTCAATTTCCAGCCTCCACAGTCCGAACTGGGATAAACCTACAGCCAACTGGATACAGGTGTCTTCATGCTCCATGGCTCATCTGCTAATCTGAACTTTGCTACACATTCAAAATTCTCCTTAGGGCTCCACAAGTTGCCCTCAGCTTACCCATCACTGAAGCGATCAGTGTGCGGTGAGTCAGCCTTGTCCTGGCCTTCCTCCTCCTGGCTGTAAACCTCTTCCCTGTGGACTGTGACTATTCTTTTAGGTCACCTGCCTCACGCATATGTTCAAAACCAAGTTACTTTATGATAAATGTCAAGTGATGTTATTATGTATTTGTGGAATTACATCTGCCCAGCTCTCTGGATGACCAAGTTAATGTTTACTCTGTTTTTTAAGTAACGCCTCAATAAGAACCACTTCATTATCTGTGGTTGAGAGGTATGGGCTGGATCAACTGAAGTGAATCTTTTTCTGAACGCAGATCTATCCAGAAGTGGAGGCTGCTGAATTTGCGGACAGAAGAGCTTTTGTGGACCTCATGAAAAAGCTGCTGTGTCTTGATGGGGATAAGATAATCCCTCCTTATGAATGCTCTGCACCACCTGTTCATCACAATGTCCCAGCTGACAGCCACTAGATCTATTCACGGAAACGGAGTCACCGACGATGGTCCCACGACAGGGTCCTCTGATAAAGTTGCAGTCAATTGCTCCTTTTCTGATGGAGAACTACCATCTCCCCACCATGACAAGGATCCAGCTGCTGTTGCTGAGGCCAAAGACTTGCACCAAATAGATGCACCACCCTCTATGTCATCTGATGGAGGAGTCCTTTACCTGACCTATGATGAAGATCTAGGTAAATGGTCATTTAATGGAGGGCTACCCAGAGTCCCTATAATGAGGATCAAGCTGCAGGGTCTTCTGATGGAGGTGTACCAAAAGACCTCACTGCTGCACCCTCAGCCATTTCTTGTCACACGCAAAGCTGCTACATACAATGTTTTGATTGATGGAAATGGGGTACACTCATTACATAACATGACCCTCTCCAGGTTCTTATTTGTTTTTTAAGAAACACTATAGAAGCCTCTGTTGGTTCTGCTCTGACAATTTGACTCTGTATCACACTTTTTTGCTGACAATTTAAGAGATGAGTGACAATACACAATGATGAGATAAACAAAATATATTTGTATGCTTTTGAAAAGGTATGTCATATGTCTTGGACACTCGGGTGAAGAGAGGGGCTGAGCTGTCAACTGATCACCACCTGGTGGTGAGTCGGATCTGCTGGCAGGGGAGGGAGGTGAACAGACCTGGCAGACCCAAACGTATTGTGAGGGTCTGCTGGGAACGTCTGGCGGAACCCTCTGTCAGGGAGGTCTTCAACTCCCACTTCAGGGAGAGCTTTGACCAGATCCCGAGGGAGGCTGGGGACATTGAGTCCGAATGGACCATGTTCTCCACTTCCATTGTTGACGCGGCTGTCCGGAGCTGTGGCCGTAAGGTCGTGGCGGCAATCCCCGAACCCAGTGGTGGACTCCGGAAGTAAGGGATGCTGTCCAGCTGAAGAAGGAGTCCTATCGAGCCTGGTTGGCCCAGGGGACTCCTGAGGCAGCTGACGGGTATTGGCAGGCCAAGAGTGCTTCAGCACGGGCAGTCGCGGAAGCAAAAGCTCGGGTCTGGGAAAAGTTCAGGGAGGCCATGGAGTAGGATTACCGGTCGGCCTCGAAGAAATTCTGGCAAACCATCCGGCACCTCAGGAGGGGGAAGCAGCTCTGGATGTTGTGGAGCTGTCTTGGTTGACACGTCTCTGCAGCATCGCGTGGCATTCGGGGACAGTGCCTCTGGACTGGCAGACCGGGTGGTGGTCCCCCTATTCAAAAAGGGGGACCGGAGGGTGTGTTCCAACTATCGGGGGATCACACTCCTCAGCCTCCCCGGGAAAGTCTATTCCAGAGTACTGGAGAGGAGAATTCGGGCGATAGTCGAACCTCGGATTCAGGTTGAACAATGCGGTTTTCGTCCGGGCCGCGGAACCAGGACCCTCTGCAGGGTGCTCGAGGGTTCATGGGAGTTTGCTCAACCAGTCTACATGTGTTTTGTGGATTTGGAGAAAGCATTCGACCGTGTCCCTCGTGGCATTCTGTGGGAGGTGCTCCGGGAGTACGAGGTCGGAGGCCCTCTGGGCTGTACGGCCCCTGTACGACCCGGAGCAGGAGCCTGGTTCGCATTGCCAGCAGTAAGTCAGACCTGTTCCCAGTGCATGTTGGACTCCGGCAGGGCTGCCCTTTGTCACCGGTTCTGTTCATTATTTTTATGGACAGAATTTTTAGGCGCAGCCACGGGCCGGAGGGGGTCTGGTTCGGGAGCCAATGGATTTCATCTCTGCTTTTCGCGGATGATGTGGTCTTGTTGGCTCCTTCGAGCCAGGACCTCCGGCATGTCCTGGGGCGGTTTGCAGCCGAGTGTGAAGCAGCTGGGATGAGAATCAGCACCTCCAAGTCCGAGGCCATGGTTCTCGACCGGAAAAAGGTGGCTTGCTCCCTCCAGGTTGGGGGAGAGTTCCTGCCTCAAGTGGAGGAATTTAAGTATCTTGGGGTCTTGTTCACGAGTGAGGGAAGGACGGAGCATGAGATTGACAGGCGGATCGGTGCAGCAGCCGCATTCATGCGGTCGTTGTATCGGTCTGTCGTGGTGTAGAGAGAGCTGAGCCGAAAGGCGAAGCTCTCGATTTACCGGTCAATCTACGTTCCTACCCTCACCTATGGTCATGAACTTTGGGTCATGACCGAAAGAACAAGATACCGGATACAAGCGGCCGAAATGAGTTTCCTCCACAGGGTGGCGGGGCGCTCCCTTAGAGATAGGGTGAGGAGCTCTGTCACCCGGGAGGAGCTCGGAGTAGAGTCGCTGCTCCTCCACATTGAGAGGAGCCAACTGAGGTGGCTCGGGCATCTGTTTCAGATGCCCCCGAGACGCCTCCCTCGGGAGGTGTTCCTGGCATGTCCCGCCGGGAGGAGACCCCGAGGAAGACCCAGGACACGCTCGTGTGACTATGTCACCCAGCTGGCCTGGGAACGCCTTGGGATCCTCCCGGAAGAGCTGGAGGAAGTGTCCGGGGAGAGGGAAGTCTGGGTGTCCCTGCTCAGGCAGCTGCCCCCGCGACCCGGCCCCGGATAAGCAGACGAAAATGGATGGATGGATGGATGGATGGATGCTTTTGAAAAGGTTTCATTTTGAATTATGTAAAATCATAGATTTGGCTGAACATTATTTATATTTGCTAAAAAAAAATTCAGCCAGCATCTTCAGGATTGTGTCACACCGCGGTGAGGGATGTCCTGTCTTGGGTTTTTTGTCTTGTGAATTTCGTGTTTTATTTTGAAAAGTAACTCTCCTCTCGTTTCAGGTCACTTGCCCTTCCTCTTGTGTCACCGGTCTGGCGTCTTCCCTGATCCCTGATTGTTTCCACCTGTGCTCCCTCCCCTCATGTGTATATAGTCTTTGTCTTTCCCTGTCTTCGTTGCCAGAGTATTTCGTTCGTTCCGTCGAGTGCATCCAGCCTTTTTCACAGCCCAGATCACAGCCTTGTTTCAAAGAAAGTTAAGTATTGCCACGTTTTGTTTTTGCATATAGTTTCCTCTGTTGTAGAGTGATTTTGATTTTGACTTTTTGGTCAGAGATTTGTTTTGTTGGTCAGTTTAAGTTTTATAGCGTTTTGCTTTTCCTCCTGTTGGAGCGTCTTCTGTTCTTTAAAGTTTTTCAGCCTTATTCAGTGTAGAGATTTTCATAGCCTGTGTGCTCTCCTCAATTATTAAGTGACTTTTATTTTGATACGTTTTCATAGCGTCAAGTTTTCTAAGATTAGTGTAGCTTCTCCTTTCCTCCTGCGGGAAAGTCCTTTGTTCCTTTTGTGTTTGTGTTTTGTTAGTTGTCCGTTGGACATTTAGTGTTTCTCAGCCTGTTGATTTATTACTCTGTCTACAGAGAAACTATATTAAAAATAAAGCCTGTCTTTACAACTGCCTTCCTGCATCTGAGTCCTCAATTTCTGCCTGAGCCTGACAGAATACTCTAGCCAGGAATGGACTCAGCAGAGGCAGAACGGCTTTCAGAGATCCTGCGCACCCAGGAAGCTCGTCTCATCCGCCAAGAGGAGTTCCAAACAGCCATGGCCGCCAACATGGGCCACCTCTCCTCCCAGCTGCAAGATCTACTGGGACAGCTCACTCGATCAGGTGTTGCAGCGCAGACCCCCACCACGACCAGCGCCCCTGTGCCCCCCACGCACAGCGGCGGAGTCCCATGCAAACTGGCACCACTAACCCCGTACAACGGAGAACCTGGGTTATGGAAAACCTTTTTAATTGACTGCTCAATTCATTTTGAGCTAATGCCCCACGCATTTCCCACAGAGCGATCGAAGGTGGCATTCATGATCTCCCATCTGACGGGCAGAGCCAAGGCCTGGGCTTCGGCTGAATGGGGCAGGGGCTCCATGATCTGTGACACCCTCACAGGTTTCCAAGAAGTGCTCACCAGGACTTTTGATCCGGTAAGCTCAAGTAGGGAAAAAGCCCAAGAACTGAGCCATTTAAGACAAGATAAAGACTCAGTGTGTGATTAGGCTATTCACTCCGCACTCTGGCTGGATGGAACAATGCAGCACTATATGACATTTTCTTAAAAGGTTTGAATCCATCCATCCAAGATCTTCTTGTTCCCTTGGATTTACCAACGGACCTCGACGCACTCATCGCTCTTGTGGCGTGTACGGATAATCGACGGATTCAACTTCAGCAACAGCGAGAAACACAGCCTAAGTTTACTACGAGAACACCAGCCACACTGGATTCAAGATGGCCGACCCCACAGCGACCTTCCACAGAGACGCATCCACTTCTTCCTGCAGTTCCAGAAGAGGAGCCCATGCAGCTGGGAAGAGCTCGATTGACCCCAGAGGAACGACAGAGGCGACAACAGGAAGGCAGATGTTTCTACTGCGGCGGGGTTGGTCATCTCGTCGGTTCGTGTCCAGTCAAGAAGAACCAGGCGGTGAGTCATGTCCAGGCATTTAAGCCTGTTCCTCACACACTTACTAAGATCAAGCTAAAAAATGTATGGGAAGTGGATGGGTTAATAGATTCTGGGGCTGACGAGAGTCTAATGGACTGGGGACTAGCCAGAAGATTGGGTATTGAGAGCGAACTGCTATCCAAAACTATTCGAGCAAAATCCCTCAATGAAGAAGAACTATTCACCATTACTCAAGTCAGTAAACCCCTTCAAGTATTCATTGGTCATCATCACGAACTCATGCAATTCCACTTGTTCAAATCCACTTCTCACTCACTGGTCCTGGGGCAACCATGGCTCTTTTTGCACAATCCACATATTAACTGGAAGGCGAGAGAGATCAAAGAGTGGGGATCAGACTGTTCCAAGAGCTGTATCGTTTATCCTAATCAAAAGGAACAAGTTGCAGCAATTAATCTGTTTTCTACCAACCCTACCACAGACCCAGAATTTCCGGACCTGACTTCAGTTCCATCCTGTTATCACCATCTCAAGAACGTTTTCAGCAAGACTAAAGCCCTATCTCTTCCTCCTCACCGTCCTTACGATTGTGCCATAGATCTTATTCCAGGATCTGCCATGCCCAAGGGCCGCCTATACTCCATTTCGGGACCTGAGAAGAAGGCCATGAACGATTACATCACCTCATCACTAGAGGCTGGCCTGATCCGTCCTTCATCATCACCCGCCGGAGCCGGATTCTTCTTTGTGGGCAAGAAGGACGGATCTCTTCGACCTTGCATCGACTACAGTCCACTGAATGACATCACCATCAAAAACCGGTATCCACTCCCTCTCATGACCTCAGTTTTCGATCAACTACAACAAGCCAAGTTATTCACCAAACTGGATCTTCGCAATGCCTAACATCTGATCCGTATCAGAGAGGGAGATGAATGGAAAACCGGATTTAACACACCCAGCGGTCACTATGAGTATTGCGTGATGCCTTTTGGGCTCACCAATGCCCCTGCAATTTTCCAAGCCATGATCAACAACGTTTTGAGGGACTTTTTGGATCAGTTTGTATACGTTTATTTAGATGACATTCTGATTTACTCTCCTGACCTTGCTACCCACAAGATTCATGTCAACCAAGTACTTAAGAGACTGCTAGAACATGACCTGTACGTTAAAGCAAAGAAAAGTGTTTTTCATGCCGAATCTGTCATGTTCCTGGGCTTCATCATAGCCACTGGAAAAGTACAGATGGACCCGGCTAAAGTTAGCGCTGTGGTAGAATGGCCTACACCAGACAGTCGCAAAAAAGTTCAGCAATTCTTGGGATCTGCTAACTTTTATAGGCGATTTGTCAGAGCCTTTGTCAGATAGCTGCTCCTCTCCATGCTCTCACTTCCACCCAGGTGCAGTTTCGATGGTCTCCAGAAGCTGAGAAGGCGTTCCAGACCCTCAAGCACCGATTCACCACAGCCCCCATCCTCACTCTACCAGACCCACAGCACCAATTCGTGGTAGAGGTGGATGCGTCCAACGAAGGAGTGGGGGCTGTGCTATCTCAGCAGACAGAGAGAGGCGGCAAGATGCATCCCTGTGCCTTCCTGTCAAGACAGTTGTCCAGAGCAGAGCGAAACTACGATGTTGGCAACCGAGAATTACTGGCGGTAAAGTTGGCATTGGAGGAGTGGAGGCATTGGTTGGAGGGGGCCGAGCATCCATTCATTGTCTGGACAGATCACAAAAATCTAGAATTTATTAAGAAAGCCAAGAGGCTTAACTCTCACCAGGCCAGGTGGGCGCTGTTCTTTAATTGCTTCTCTTTTACTCTCTCTTACAGGCCGGGATCTTGAAACATCAAACCCGACGTCTTGTCACGACTATTCGATCCTGAGGCCAAGCAACCAGAAACTATCCTTCCACTGAACTGTGTGGTTGGAGCAGTTACTTGGCCAATAGAAAATGAGGTAAAGCAAGCTAACGGTGGAGCCCCAGCACCTAGTGGTTGCCCGAACAATCGCCTATTTGTCACCGCTGTGCTGCGTCCACAGGTGATTCATTGGGCTCACACCTCGCTGCTTTCATGCCATCTGGGAGTCAAAAGAACCATGTTCGTCATATCCCGGAGGTTCTGGTGGCCGGCTATGGAACCGGAGGTCCGGGGAGTACATCGAGGCTTGTTCGGTCTGTGCACGCAATAAAACGTCTTCCAGAGCACGCATGGGACTTCTGCAACCACTTCCCATCCCCTCCAGACCGTGGTCGGACATTTCTATTGACTTCGTCACAGGGCTCCCAGTCTCACAAGGTAATACCACGGTCCTCACCATGGTCGACCGCTTTTCCAAGATGGTCAAATTCATCTCTCTGCCGAAACTACCCTCCGCCAAGGAAACGGCGGAGGTCATGATGAACAATGTATTCTGAGTTCATGGATTTCCTAGAGACATTGTCTCAGACCGGGGGCCCCAGTTCTTGTCCCGGTTCTGGAGGGAGTTTTGTCGGCTCATCGGAGCCAAAGCCAGCCTGACGTCGGGATATCACCCGAAAGCCAACGGCCAGACCGAACGCCTCAACCAACAATTGGAGACCGGCCTCCGGTGCGTAGTACACCAGAACCCCTCAACATGGACCAAACACCTGGTCTGGGTAGAGTGTGCTCATAATTCATTACCTACATCTGCTACCGGCTTTTCTCCTTTTCATTGTGCTCTAGGTTATCAGCCTCCTCCTTTCCCAGACAATGAACTGGAGGTGTCGGTTCCCTCAGCCCATGCCATGGTTCGACGTTGCCGATGCATCTGGGCAGCCGCCAGACAGGTACTGGTTCGACAGGGAGATCGGGTCAAAAAGACTGCTGACCGTAAGAGACGTCCAGCACCGAACTATCATCCGGGTCAGAGTGTGGCTGTCAGCGAAGGACCTACATCTTAAGGTTGCATCCAAAAAGTTGGCTCCACGCTTCGTGGGTCCTTTTCCCATCACTCGACTTGTGGGACCTGCAGTTGTTCGACTTCGTCTGCCCCGGTCCCTGCGAGTTCATCCAACGTTCCATGTAAGTCAGGTTAAACCAGCTAAGGAAAGCACGATGGTTCCGATACTGTCACACTGTGGTGAGGGATGTCCTGTCTTGGGTTTTTTGTCTTGTGAATTTCGTGTTTTATTTTGAAAAGTAAATCTCCTCTCATTCAGGTCACTTGCCCTTCCTCTTGTGTCACCGGTCTGGCGTCTTCCCTGATCCCTGATTGTTTCCACCTGTGCTCCCTCCCCTCATGTGTATATAGTCTTTGTCTTTCCCTGTCTTCATTGCCAGAGTATTTTGTTCGTTCCGTCGAGTGCGTCCAGCCTTTTTCACAGCCCAGATCACAGCCTTGTTTCAAAGAAAGTTAAGTATTGCCACGTTTTGTTTTTGCATATAGTTTCCTCTGTTGTGAGTGATTTTGATTTTGACTTTTTGGTCAGAGATTTGTTTTGTTGGTCAGTTTAAGTTTTATAGCGTTTTGCTTTTCCTCCTGTTGGAGCGTCTTCTGTTCTTTAAAGTTTTTCAGCCTTATTCAGTGTAGAGATTTTCATAGCCTGTGTGCTCTCCTCAATTTTTGAGTGACTTTTGTTTTGATACATTTTCATAGCGTCAAGTTTTCTAAGATTAGTGTAGCTTCTCTTTTCCTCCTGCGGGAGTGTCCTTTGTTCCTTTTGTGTTTGTGTTTTGTTAGTTGTCCGCTGGACATTAAGTGTTTCTCAGCCTGTTGATTTATTACTCTGTCTACAGAGAAACTATATTAAAAATAAAGCCTGTCTTTACAACTGCCTTCCTGCATCTGAGTCCTCAATTTCTGCCTGAGCCTGACAGATTGTCATGCTTATGTAGCAATCACCTTTTTTAAATTCACCTGCCTAAGATCTACTGTGGCAAGAAACATGCAGGATAAAAAACAAGTGACTAAAATGTAGAATTTTGGACAGTAGGACTGTAGGATTTAATTTAACTAGTCACTGCTTTCATCCCTCCTGTACACTCTGCATGCAACAAGTAATTCTTGCTATGTAGGAGTTTTTTGCTCTTTTTAGTTTATCAGCAAGTAACTCTTTAAATTGGGGCATTATCCCTTAAACAATACCTGCCCACTTTATCCAAACAGGAGAGACGACTCCAAAAAGAGGCGGTCCTGTGTGCTTTTGAACATGCAGAGAGCAGCTCCAGTTTGCTGCCATGTCTGCTGATCACTGCTGCACGTTCATGTGCTGACGTAGAGAGGAGGGAGCGGATCAATATCTGCAACATGGACAGGAAGTTAGCAACAATGACGACAGCGCTTACAGCAGCGTTAAGTGCAAAAGTTATTTATATAAATTAATAATCACGGAGCACCACCCTGGGATCTAGGGTCAATGATCAAACAATGGATGCAGTCTCAAAAGGGAGGAGTTCACCAAAATTGCCAACAATTGTGAAAATAATGGACAATGAAGAAGTGGATTGGACCACTAATTGTCACAAGGTGCTATCACAACACAAATGCACTACAAAATCATAGAAGGCGATGAACAGAGTTTATTAGCAACATCAGTTTGCCTACTCCCTGCCTGGATATGGACCAAAGCCAGGTGGTCAAGTTAGCTTCCATCCGTTGACAGTGATTATTAGGAATGGCCACAGTGAGTGCTCACTCATTATCCAGTGTCTTTTACAGCCCCCAACAAACATTTTGGTGAGTTTTGAGTTTGACCCCTCATTCCGAATTATAGCCCCACAACTGAGCTGAGGCCGTTCCACAAACAAACAAAATGTTTTTTTATAGCTCAGATACACATGACTCTCCATGAGTAAAACCATTGAGGCAACAAATATACTAATATCCCAATATCTCTAACTCATTTTGAGTAGTGTATATTTTGATTCTTATTTCTTTTACTTTGCACTTCCATCTGTTCATGCGCTATGAGCCATTACATTTTTTGACTATTTGTTTTGATCCCACAACTCAAGCCTTCACATACAAAAGAAAAATGTCAAAAACAGTAATACAATATAACACATAAATACCCACTTTCTTGTGTTATACCTGCAGTATAGAAGACAGCAGCTTATCAAACAAAAAGGAACAAAGCATCACAGTACAGGCCAAGGGTTTAGTTGCATCATTTATACTGCACATACTAACAAACCTCTACGATCATTCTGAACTTCAACCACTACAACAGTGTTTAATGACTGAAAAATGCTATTATATAGTGAAAAGAAGTGATGGCGCATGTGATAGCCTAACAGCACCATCCAGTGGGTGAAAATAGACTTACATAAGCAGTTACCATGACTTCACTGAGTAATTCCATTTCAGAGATTTTAGCATGTTGTAAACAGAGCGTTTGAAAGTTCATCATCGAGGAATGTAAATCATCCACAGACGTCTTTTGGAGGCATTGAATTGGGCATCGTACTGGACAAGAATATACAGACAATTTACCGCAACCATCTACCACATTGGGATGAACTCACAGATTCGGAGTCACATACTAACACTCACCCGTGGCACCATTAGATAATCTGAACTACATCAACCTGCCTGCATCAAGAGATTAAGATTAAAAGGGATTAAGATTTGGGAGTCAGCGTTATACAGATATCACAATGTGAACTTTAATCACAGCACACCCTGATGCAGAACATGGCGGTTTTGTAAAGTACATATTATGGTCTGTCCCGGGGGTCAGTGTGTGCAGTGGCTGTTCATCTGTTGAATATCATTTGATTTGTTTTTTTCACATGTATTGAAAGAGTTTAGCACATAAAAAAAGTAGGAACTGCAACAAGATCAAGTGTTGTTACATCAGGCAAATCCCCGGCTCCCCCCGGCTGCATGTCGAAGTGCCCTCGAGCAAGATCCTGGAAATTTGCTCCTGATGAGCAGGTCTGCACCTTGCATGCCAGCCTCTCCCATCAGTGTGAGAATGGGTGACAGTGACATGTGTTGTAAAGCACTGTGGTCAGAAGACGCGCTACAGAAATGCACGTTCATTTACCATTCCATTTACATGAATATATAGTGTTGAAACAACCACTGTATTGCTCTGTTGCTTTCAACCTTACCAATTTGTCAAAGGTTACGCTGCTACAGCCTCACTCGCTCTGGTAAGACTGGTGGCCTATGGTTGCTAATGTTAGCAAGCTTTAAATAGACACTGCTGTAGAGCGGACATTACTAATAACGTTCACAGGCTTTGACTCATCTGTGCTCGCTATACTGTTAGACCATTTTTTCCCCCCCAATCATTATAACCTTTGACGCAATGGCACCACCAGCAAAGGTTACATAGTCTATCTTTATCAATGTCGTTTGCATGGAGCTGCAGAGGACTTGAAAAGTTTAATCTTCAAGCCAGTGTTTAAATTGAAATGTTTGTCAGTCTGTATAGAATTACACAAAAAATTGGGAGAAATACAAACTTCAAATGCAATGACATTGACAAGGAAAAAAGTAAGCTAATGGGTGTAAGGAGGCCTGACTTACCAAGAATATATACATTTTTAAAACATTTTTATTTACAGTATTGTGAGATATACCGACATTTTACAAGTGTGTTCCCTGGCAGAACTTACTATATATCAAACATTCGATTCAACACACTCTTGTCCCTCACGAGTTTGCATTGTGACATTGCAATTGCACCGCTACCAAAGACGATGAATTGGGTCGTGTTTAAATTCAGAGGCAGTTTGTTCAAATCGACTCATTCGTGGTCGCAATCCTTTTGCTGCAGCATGCAATACTTGATCGTCATCTGCAAATAAAATTAATGTTACTGTTCAGAAACCTTCATGTGCAAAATAAAACAATACTGGTCCTGACACTTTGTCTCGAGTGACCCATCTAATGCTATGTCATTGTACTTCTGTCAGTCGCATACAGCAGGTAACATAGCTTTTCCATATCAAGAAAAGGCCCCGGCTGAAAATGACATGGACAGGAAGTTGTGGTGCTTAGAATACTGGAAAGCTTTGGAAAAAAAAATCCAGAATCTTTGGGTGTGCAAATACTTTTTGATTCTCACTATAACACGAAACGTCTCCTACTTAACTGTGAAGTCAGTTCACTGGAGGCTCAAACTCTACACGTGTGTGCTGAACATAGGATCAGGTCTGGCTTCGAAAACTATTTGAGATGTCACAAAACGTGCCCCTTTAAATCAGATTTCACATTTACACTTCAAGTATCACACCCTGTAGTACACAGTTCCACACAGTGATGCTTCAACTGCAGACAAGAAGAAGAAGAAACACAATTTTGCCTCAAGGGGGACCTCACATTCACAAATTGATATTTTAAGTGTGAACCAATCGCATCAAGTCTTACTAACCTGATTATTTTGAATGGTGAGCGACAAGAATTCATCAATATCCTCTAATCCTCATATAAATCAAACAATTAAACCATATCAATAGGTGCCTTTACCACAAAGTGTTGCTGATAAACAGTCCTTTTCTATCATGGATTATATGAACTTAATGTTCTCCTGTGATCCTGACTTGGACCATGTCCTTGCCATCCTGATATTGTTCTCTCGCTCTCGCAGCCAATCACATAATGAGGAACTTTGCCGTAGTAAAACAGGGTGGGGGCGAGAGAGAGAGACACTCAGGGAGAGGAGGGGTGCGGAGGGAGAACAGGGACCCGGATGCTGATGCTGACCGATGAAGAGAAGGAAGCTGGAGAGGAGCAGGAGGAGGAGGAGGAGGAGGAGGAGGAGGAGTGTGAGAGGTGGGGAGAAAAAGAGAAAGGGAAACGGGGCATATTACGAGTGGCGGAGACCATCCCGCCAGTGATGGACACTACTGTGGACGTGGGAAACTTCTGAGAAAGCGAAAGATTTTTTTCTTGCCAGGGGCGTTTTATCTTAAACACTGATCTTATTTTTAATCGTCGGTTTCGGGAGGCAACAGCTTGGCGCCTGCCGAGGGAGGAGATGCGGTGATATCATGAGCATAGCCGGTCAGGGTGAGAGAAAGAGAGACAGAGAGAAAGAGGGAGGGAGGGAGGGAGGGAGAGGAGAGGCGGGGAGTCGGCTACCACCAGTCCAGCTGAGGATGCTTGTTGTTTCTAGAAACAGGATTAATCTCCGGGCCGTGCGCTGATCCTCCTCCGGCACACCGAGCGCACCTTCTCTCCGCGCAGCTGTCCCGACCGAGGGCGCGTATCGCCTGTCTCGCCCGGTCCGCCCCGAAGCTGTTTGCCTTTTTTTTTTCTTTTT